>CAWUFW010004456.1:1200000-1538731 GCA_963921515.1 Calotriton arnoldi | reverse complement strand
GCGCGCGACAAGATGGCCGCATCTTAGTGAGGCTCTGTCCGCCCTGACCAACTTAATCATTATTTATCCTGAATCCGGGAGAAGATCCCACCATCGATAACCCCGATCGGACCGGAAAGCGAAGCGGCGATCGAGAGTGCAAGTTGCGAGCTGTCAGAAGCTGTGACGGCGCTGCAGATGACTGGGCTCAGCTGCGGCCTGTGGAACGCGAGGCAGACGGCTGCGCCCCCACTGGTGGGCCCGCTTTGCTGCTAAGGGGGCCGGAGGAACGTTACTGTGCCGGACCATCGGCTGATGCTGGCCGTGAAAGGGTAGACGAGGCGGCACGTGTCTGATGTGCAGAGGCGCAGCCATAAACGGGCGGAGATGAGGTAGAACACACCGATACGCCCACTTGCCGAGCGCTCGCTGAGGAGCCCCGGTGGGGAGCGCGATCACGCGAGCCTGGGGATTGCGGCATACCGTGAGTAAATAAGTTCCGGTGTGCTGCGCTTGCCCCGCCGTGAGGCCACTGATCCGCATACCACCCCCGCACTGCATCTCAGAGGAGGAATGCTAAAGAGGCACCAGACGTGCGACATCCCTACCGCTGCCACTGCACGCTCCGGTGCGCTGCGTGGTGGGCCCTACCGGCGGGCGGCGCTTGTCACCGCGCTGGCTCGCGCGGCCCGGTTGGGGGACGCGCCGCGGAGGCTGATACGGAGAGCACCTTAATCACGGACCTCTGCTTGCCCCCCCCGGTCGCCATCGAGGGATACCCTTGCCTGGGGAGACACACCACGGCGGCGCGCGGCTGCCTGGAGGAGGCGGGGTGCAGCGTATAATTGGCCTGATTGCTGCTCTTGATATTGAGAGGCTGGAAGGTGGAGATCGGCACAGCGGTACCTTGGCCTACTGTTGGACGATTGAACTGCTGGCAATTCTGCGCCACTGAGCAGGGATTGGCCCCTGAAGGCCTTCCTATTGTGCGGATGGTGGGTCCTGTTGCTGAATGCCCCTGTGCGACGAGGCGAGCGCGGACAGACTGACCGCAGATCCACTAGACTCTGGATTGGGCATACTACTGGGTGAATGAGGGACACCCATTTCGCTCCTACGCACACTCCCTAGATCCTTGCGCACTCCCTGGGGAGAACACCTTGTGCGCCCCACACACCGGCTGGTGGGGGAGTAAGTGTGTCCCCTGAGAACTCCTCAGGGCATCCTCAGGGCATCAGGGCAGGACCACGATAGATGTCCACCGGGCTGAAGAACCAGACGCAGCCATAAACCTGCAACTGCAGATGCAGCGGTGCCCACCCTGATCCACTACAGCGTGATCGGCCGGAGACGCTGCTCGCGGCAACAGCTTTGGGGAGAGAAGACAGGCGAAGGCGCAACCTATCCCCTGAGCAGGTCGAGACAATGGGGAAACTAGATGGCAAGCAACCCAAACTCACCTTCGACACTCGAAAGACGACGAGAGGACAACTGACGGACCCAGAACAGGATACCGCCAATCCAGAGGTGCAAAGTACAGCTGAGGTGGACATGAAGACACTACTGCATACAATGAAAATGAGCTTTGCCTCAATCGAAGGAAAAATGGATTCCATATGCGCCAGAATGGACCAGATTACCCAGAAGATTGAAAAGCAAGATGGGAGGATCCAGGAGGCTGAAGCACGTATCTCTACCCTAGAGGACGACCATACGCAGGCGGCGGGACTGCTCACCGACATAGACAGGCTGTTGAAGGTAATCGCGGCAAAAAATGAAGATATCGAAGCCCGCTCAAGGTGGAATAACATACGCATTACGGGCGTTCCCGAGTCCACCAACACGGGGAAGCTCGAAGACTATGTAGAACGGATGCTGTCTACGTGCTTTGGCCAGGAGGCATTCTCCAGAATGCTAATAGTTGAAAGAGCGCATCGCACACTGGCCCCGAGGCCTCCGCTGGGTGCAGTGCCTCGGCCTATAGTTGCGAGACTGCTCAACTATCGTGATCGCGACGCGGCCCTCCGGAGAGCAAGAGAGGTGAAAGACGTGGTTTTCGAAAATAATGCCATCTCAATCTACCCTGATTTTACTCTTAATGTCCAGGAAGCACGGAAGAAATTTGCTCCTATAAAGAAGAAGCTTCAACAGGATGGCGTGGAATATGCGATGCTCTATCCGGCACGGTTGCGGATCACCTACGAAGGTAAACAACAGCTCTGCAACACTCCACAGCAGGCGGCGGACTTCTACAAAAAAACAGTACTGGCGGCCAAGAAGACGGCGCGATCACCGACACCTGCTCAAGACGCCCTGGCGATACAAGCAGAAGACTGAGAGCATCAACAGACACTTAACGAACCAATGATAATAGGTGATCATACGAACACTACTGGTATAGACACTGGTCCACACCTGAAGGTAACATAGTACAAGGTTAATGTACGCCACAATGCCGCATCTGTAAACTCTATTATGGAAGGTGGGAGCACTGTCGGATACAGTAACGAGGTGTCAGGGCCCCTCTCCACACGCTACTAGAGTGTGGGAGGAGCTGTTGCGCCCCCTGGGAAACACGTCTCCAAGGGAGCACCCCTGTCCCCCTGTAGTGGGGTTTGTTATGTTGGGCACTTGCCCTAGTTGTTTTGAAAGCCCGATATCGTCACCAAGGGACATCAATGCCTCTAGAAGGCTTTTGCTGTTATATTTAATGCTACACTGTGTAGGTCTGTTCATGAATAGGGATCTCCATCTGCTGCGCCAGGCACTTTACTTAATAACATGGGCTGGGCACTACCTACTCAGGGATATGATGACGCATAAGTTGCGTATGTTTTCAATGCTCTGGGCTGTACGGGGAGGAATTCAGAGGGTGGACAATGTACACGGCAAGTTGGGGTCACCGTTGTGGGAGGGACGTTGGGAAAGGGGGGTAGACATTACAGAATTGGCTTTTTTACACACTCACCATCACAATCAGAATGTGCAGGAATCACTTAACCGTAGACATCAGCACAGATGTGACACGAATATGGCCACTCAAGGAAACGGGTGATGGCTGATGAAGTGCGAAAGACCAATGCTGCAGCGGGACTGAGTTTGCTTACCTCGAATATTAGAGGATTGGGGAATCCTAAAAAGAAAAGGCACATCCTAGCTTACCTCGACAGACACCAGGTCAGCATAGCTATGCTACAGGAAACACATACATCCCCCCAAACGCAGCCGCAGTTCGCCACGAGGTGGGCATCGCACAGATATTTCTCCTCAGACTCTACATACTCCAGAGGAGCAGCAATACTCATAAAAAGAGCGGTACCGTATATCGAGGAAGGCTCAAAGCTTGACCCGCAGGGGAGATACTGCATGACATGGGGAAGACTGGCCTCTGAGTCTGTAACGCTGGTGTGCAGTTATGGCCCCAATGCGGATGATGAGGATTACTACATTACCTTGTGGGCGCAAATTGTGAACATAGGCTCAACCCATCTTATCTGGGGGGGGGCGACTTTAATCTAACACTGCACCCACCACACGACCGCTCCCATCCTATGCCACATCATTATACCAAAGCACAGCGCCTACTTCAGCAAATAGTAGTGGACAATCTGCTAGTAGATCTTTGGCGCCACCATCACCCGACACACTCTGAAGGCACATTTCACTCGGCAGTACACAACACCTGGTCCAGGTTGGACATGTGGCTCGTATCACAAGATATCGCATTACATACTCACTCCTCCCGACATCTCGCACGTACCTACTCAGAACACTCACCCGTGTTAATGCTGATGACACCCCCAGGGATGTCCCTCCAGCCAAGACAGTGGCGCTTACAACCCACGATGCTTCTGGATGCAGTGTTCAGATCTGAACTGGGGGAAACGCTAGAAGAATATCTGCGACTCAATATAGATTCCGTTCCGTCCCTGGCCTCGGTATGGGAAGCGCTGAAAGTCACTATACGAGGCCACTGCATGGCCAAAGGGGGGGGAATCCTCAAAGACATTCGCGCTACTATAGCGCGACTGGACAACCAGCTCAAACAGCTGGAGGCGGCGATGCACGGGGCGAGCGACGGTCCCTTAATGGCCAAAATACGGGAGACCCTAATAGAATACCAGGTGGAGGCAGAGAGGGAATGCCTCTTCCGAGGAAAATATCACAAGGCGCGTAGATATGGTGAAGGAGAGCGCCCTGGCAAAGCACTTGCCGAGACTATTCGACTGCCCCGAACGGCAAATCATGTCCTAGCTATCCGAGATAGAGAAGATGAGATACAACGAGATGTGACGGCCATAGGGGAGGTATACACTGCACACTACCTCACATTGTATTTGTCGTGCGCGGCGCGGCAAAACGAAACCCCACAATACTTGCAACAGATAGAACTGGCCTGGCTTAGCAATCGACAGAGGGAATTTTTAGCGGCGGATCTGGAGTGGGATGAAATGACGAGCGGCAATTATGCAGATTAGCAATGGTAAGGCGCCAGGAATAGACGGCCTAGGCATAGAATTTTATAAAGCATATGTGGACACTCTAGCCCCCCTGTTGAAGGCAGTCTATGAGGAAGCTGCTCAAACAGGGACACTCCCGCCTACCATGAGAGAAGCCATGCTGGTCTCGCTGCTAAAGCCCGGAAAGGTCCCTGAATCCACGGACTCGTATAGACCATTGTCATTGATAAATTGCGATGTTAAAATATTGGCAAAGGTCTTAGCGAATCGGCTCACTCTATTGATGGATGGGCTTATCCGACCAAGCCGGGTTCATACCCAATCGCTCAACCTCGCATAACATACGGACCCTCTTTTCCATCCTGCACGATATAGATCAAGAGGAGCAGGCCGTGGCAGTCTTCCTGGACGCCACCAAGGCGTTCGATTCTCTGGAATGGGGGTACCTCCTCGCAGTATTGACACACATGGAATTCCCTCCGGGCTATCTAATGTGGATCAAACTGTTGTATAATAAACCCTGCGCCTCCTTGATGCTCAATGGAAAGCGATTCCCGGCCTTTGACATCACCAGAGGCACGCGACAGGGCTGCCCCCTTTCACCCCTATTATTCGCAATAGCCATGGAACCGCTGGCGGCCATGTTGCATCAACATCACAAGAGGTACGCGATTGACTACCCCACGAGACCGATACTAATATCGCTCGATGCAGATGACATTACGCTTTATGTGCGTAACCCCGCGGAAGGCCTAAACGCCATGATACGGGAAGTCATAAAATTCGGAGCCTTTTCGGGTATTACCATAAACTGGGGAAAGTCCCAACTCATGCCGCTCACAAACTGCACTACATCGTTTCCAATGGACTATCCGCTGTTATGGAACAACGACGAGCTAATTACGGGGTAGCCCTGACTAGGGTAGAGGATCTAATCAACAGATGGATAGCTTTGCCGCTCTATCTTGCAGGCCGAATAGCCTTGATGAAGATGGTCATCCTGCCCAAATTCTTATATCTTTTCACAAATATCCCCTTCCATCCTGGACGACCGTTTTTCACTAGACTGAGAAGTCAACTTATCCGTCTCGCATGGGGCGGCAAGCAACCCCGGATCCAATGGCGCACCCTCACGTTGCCATTTGCTCAAGGCGGGTTTGAGGCACCTGACCCTGAACTTTACTATCTTAGCGCGCAGGCACACTTCGCCTCACTGGCTTGCCCCCCCCCCTTTATGACACACTTGGCAGTGGAACAGGGGCTCATGGCGCCGCTTCCTTTAAGGGGCCTTCTGGGAGTAGACGACGCGACTGCCGGGGGAGGGAGATCCACGGTGGCCTGTACAAATAGAGCGTGGCGGGCTATCGCCAAAAGATCCCAAGCTCCCATGTTATATTCCTTGTTACTCCCGCTGCTAGACCAGCATAATCTACCAGTCATGCAGGAAGGAATTTGTAAACGCATGCTCATCCGACTAGGTCTCCACACTTAGGGGGGACATGTACAGTCAAGGACTCTTCAAAAGCGCGGCCGAGTTTCTAGGCAACACACCACCTACCACTCTGGACAGATTCCTATATATTCGCTTACGCCAAGCGGTTAAAGCGGCTACTCCCGCATTCCCGGAAGAACCCCCCACACTACTTCCACTGCACCAAATGCTCCGGGGAGGGGCATCGCATGCTGTATCGCGCATATACAAAACTGCTATAGGGGTGGGGACACACAATGCTCTGAAAGCCAAACAGGGGTGGGAAGCAGAATTGGGACACACCATCACGGAGGAAGCCTGGACATACAGTTGTCAACAAACCGAACGCATCACGGCTAGCAGCAGGTTTATAATTATTCATTTTAAATTTCTCCATAGAATGTACTATACCCCGGTAAGGTTGCACAAGCTCCAGTTAAGGGAACATGATCGATGCGATAGATGTCGACAGGAGGGGGCGGGTTTCCTACACCTATCGTGGGAGTGCCGCTATATTGCAGACTATTGGTCAGAGGTGGGGAAGGCTCTGGGTGACATGCTAGAGATGCAGCTGGATCTTACACCAGAAATGTGTCTCCTGGGTTACCTCCCAAACCACAAAGGCCATGCTAAAAGGCTTTTGGCGCTGGGCCTGCTGATAGCCAAGCGGAGAATTGCTTGCAGATGGGGACGGGGCAGAGCGCCAAAGTTCAAATAATGGTTGACAGACCTCACCTATTGTCAGGAACAAAGCAATACTTACGCTGAACTACTACCCCTTCGTTCACGACCCTGTGACATCTGGGGACCGCTTACTCTGTATATGCTTAAACTGGCCGGGCCAGACACAGACAGTGGGGCCACACCATCACAAATCACTCATCACACTGAGACTGACGGGGCGCATGGTCGTGCGACCGATACCTGAGGAGAATGACGTGACATTCCTCTTGCCACGCATACTTAAGCCGCTTGTCCTGTGATGAAATTGCTATGCCCAAACTCGAATCGAGAACTGACTTGCTGTATTCAGGACTGTCCAATGCAGCATCTATCACAACTAGCGATTGTAAAACTGTTATAATGCAACAGGCTGAGATAATGGTTACAAAGCTTGTCAACTAGTAGACCCAATGTAAAATGTCTTTTGCGTTTCTCACCCATACTGTGGGCCGAATGTTGGGACCTGTATATTTAAATTTAAAGCTATGCATTGACCTGAGCTACCTCGCGATTACCACAGAGATAGCTGCTGCGCTTTGACAATTGTAGCTGTGTTCCCTGAAAAATGGCGATAACCTTGCTGATACGACCCTGTGGTCGTATCAGCATAATCCACCCCCTATGTCTAACATAGGGGGCATATCATCAACAACCGGCGATAATCATCGCTAAGCGCACTTAGCGCTAGGATAATTATCGCCGGCTATCGCTTGTTTTTATCGTGGAGATAGCGCGCTATCAGCGACGCTTATCTCCAGAGCGATAAAAATAACCGAGTTAGCTGCCAAATGTGCAATTGTCGCTGGGATTCCAGCGATAATCGCACAACGTTTGGTGCTACGTTGTTGATAGGGCAGGGCATACTTAACCATGATATCCACCTTCCATTGGATATCATGGCTAAGTCAAACTAAAAGCAGATGTAAGGAAAGTAGCGATAACCACGGTTAGCGCTACTTTTCTTAACGCTATGCTTGTTAGCGTGCCCATTGATAATTGGAGAAATGTCGGTTAGCGACATTTCTCCAGTTATTTTGGGAAGGAACGCCCACTTTGCATCTCATTTGAGATTCAAAGGGAGGCGTAGGGAAAAAGGGTGCTAACATGCGATTATGCATGTTAGCACCCTCTTGTTAATAGGGCGAAAACATTATCTCCGCTTTTCTGGCTTTTAAAGCCAAAAAAGCGGAGATAAGGCCCTTGATGATATGCCCCATAGGTAAGTCAGGATTTTAGCAGACGTTAGATTTTGGCGAAAACGGCCGTTTTCGCCAAAATCTAACGTCTGCTATAATCCTGTGGGCTGCCTTGTAAATATCGCGATGTGAACATCAGCGATATTTGCAAGGTAGTCCATCCGGGTACGCCCAGTGACGCCCACTTTGCATCTCATTAGAGATGCAAAGGGGGCGTTGGGAAAAGAGTGCTAACATGCGATTATGCATGTTTGCACCCTCTTGTTAATAGGGCGATAGTTTTATCTCCGCTTTTTGGCTTTTTAAGCCAAAAAGCGGAGATAAAGCCCTTGTAGATATGCCCCTAAGTTACTATTACTGCCTGATATTACTGCCTGATATAACTGTTCAAGTTGATATTTCTACTTGCTGTTCACTTGATACTTACAAGTCTTACAAGTCTCAACTCCCTGTCGTCGCCTTTTGTACAACAGTCCCCAGTCTCCATGCATGGATCATACTGCTCTTGCTGCTCTTGGTGCTTGGTGCTGGTGACCAGAGGTAACCAGAGGCTTCAGATTTGATTCTGGGGCATCATTATTACCTTCTCTCAATACCACACACAATACAACAAATGCGACAGCAACAGCAAAACAGTGAAAACAGCAAACAGTGGAAACAGTGCAAACAGTGATAAACAGTGATAAACAGTGATAAACAGTGATAAACAACACTTATAAACAACAGTGATAAACAACGAACGCGACAGCGACAACAAACGCAATAAATAAGCCATCAACAACCATCAAGGTTATCACTAAGGACACCCATCGGTGTCAACAATAACAAGATACACTGAAGAAACACGGCAGTCGAACAAAAATGGCCAACAAGGAGGTTAAGACAAACCTCAAGAGAGTTAAAGCAGATCCACCAAACCCAGACTCTCCAACTAAAGGCAAACATGACATTAGTGCTACAACGGATACCATATTAAGTAAACTAGCGGAGGTACACGAACTCGCCAAGTCTACAAAGGAAAATACGGACAGGATGCAGACTGAAATCTCTGAAATCCGGAAAGACATCAGGGACACTAACGCCAGAATAACAGAAACAGAGAACAGAATTAGCCGATTGGAAGATGAGGAAAACAAAATGAGCCAATTCCTCAAGGACCTAACATTCAAGACGGACTCCATCATGAAGCGTCTATCTGGTCTGGAAGACAGAAATAGGAGAGGGAATCTACGAATCTTTGGAAACCCGGAGGGAGAAGAAGATCCTTCTGATTCCTGTATCGCGTTCTTGGAAAAATGGTTCACTCAAGCCACTAATCTATCTTTCGGTAAACCTTTAGAGTTTGACAGAGCTCACCGAGTTCCTGCTAGAATACTTGCGAGTCAGAAAGCTCCAAGGCCAATTGTGTGTAAACCTCTTTGCTATCAACATGTAGAACATATCCTCGCCTTCATGCGGAAAAATAATCACATCCTTTGGAAAAATAACAAAGTCTATATCTCGCAGGACTATAGCAAAGAAACTGTTGAAACAAGGAAGAGTTTCCTGGCACTCCGCCCCAGATTATGAGCTATGAACTATCAATTTGCCTTTGCGGGCCCAGCAAAGTTTTGCGTCATGATTCAGGGGTCTCCACACTTCTTCACCGATCACCTGAATTGAAAAGATTCCTTTACGGGAAAGATGATTCTCTTGTGGACACGGCCTTTGGATCTTCAGCTACAAGCCTTTGACATTCTGCCACTTTGCCAATTACGAAATGGTAATGCACACTGGCAAGATGATACTCACTTGCTCATCACTTGATCTGCCTGATCATCACCTCGCCCTTCCTGGCCATGCAGTGTAACTTAACGACGACCACTATATGTCCCTGAGCATCCAGCCACAAGAACTACAATCATCCGGTTGTGATAAGTACACAGGCTTGAATTCTCTGTCCCCTCTGTAAGCTTGCAGGTGGTTATTAGATAGATATCAGACAGATAGATATCAGACAGATATTAGCGAAATATTAGAGAAATGTCAGTTAGATATCAACAATATGATATTTTCTAGCCAAGTGTTATTCTCCAACGAAACACAGATAGCCTAATATCCTCTAAGCTTCACAGCTGATTGGTTAAGTTAAGTTGTTGTGTGCTCAAATATCTTATTTGACTTAATGGTCATAACACAAATTATGATACCAGTGCATTGCTATGTTACATATGTTGCATATATCGCACTGCTGTGTTGCTGTGCTGCCTGTTTGCCTGTTACATGTTTGTAATCTATGTTGAACATGCCACTAGCGTGTTAAGTACTACATGCCACAGAGTTGCCACTAACTTGCCTGTTTGTAATCTATGTTGTAATCTATGTTGAACATGCCACTAGCGTGTTAAGCTCTAAACCCCCTGAGTGACTTTTCTGAAGCCACGGAGTATCACCTCTCAGTATGCGTATAATACAAAACTGTATAAGGTGCTCTAAATCGCACATTATGGGTCTGAGGTGACTATGGAAATACCCAGTCAGGTCGCTAGCCAGTACCGCCCACTATTGGGCTGTTAGATCTCTGAATATGTTCGGCCATGTTGCTAACCCATACTGTTAGTTACACAATACTGGCTCCATTCTACTTCATATTGCTAACACCCTATACGTTTATATGTACGTTTTAATGCACAATTTGTTTACCCCTCAACGGTGCCTCTTACCACATTCAGTTTTCAAATATTGACTTTCTTGCCTTAGGACACAGATTAGACTAATGCGTTCAATTGCTACTCTTATTTGGTTTCCATAGGAGGGAAGCCTTTTTTCCCTATCACCCTGCCAGTTCACTACTTTACTGGTTGGGTGGGAGGGAGTGGGGTGTGGGTGGGCGGGGATGGGGTTTTGGATCTTGTTTTTTTCTTTTATGTATTTGTATTGTTTTTATTTGCCTGTTATTATTATTATCATTGTCATTATTCTCATTGTCATTATTGTTTTCATCATCCAAATGTAAGGACATGCAGTGAAATCCTTGTGCACACGGGTGGTCCCGCAGGAGGCAGAGTGCTTTATTTGTACACAATCCTAACCAAGTTAACGTCAGAGTCAACGTTAGAGCTAACGTCAGAGCCACTAAATACGTCAGCGCAGGTAGAAAAAGGTGATTCATGCCTTTTCAAGGTTGAGAGACAACAATACAAAAGGTCTCCATCAGATAGAGTACCACTCACCATGATCATACCACACTTATGATGTCTCAGACTCTACCGATAGCTATGGGCCAACACAATCTTAAGATAGTCTCACTGAATGTTAAGGGTATAAATCACCCGATCAAAAGAAGGATCTCCACAAACAGAAGGGTGACATCATTCTGTTACAGGAAACAAAAATTGACTCCAAACAATTCAACTCACTTAGAAACAGGTTATACAGCGAGGTTACTGGCTCTGAAGCTGTAGGTAAAAAGAATGGTGTCCTGACTTTGGTAGCTAAAAAAGCCAACATAGACCTCGTATCAAGCTCTACCGATACACAGGGAAGATGGGTTACAACGAAACTAGTAAAAGACAACACGGAATTCTACATTACAAACATCTATGCCCCCAATAGAGATGACTCGGCATTCTGGGAAAATCTCAGTAAGCAAATTGAAACAATTCCAGATTTAGCCGTGCACATTCTGGCCGGCGACTTTAATCTACCAATGGACCCAATCCTAGATAGGGACCCACGTTGCCCTTTTCGTGTCAACAAGTCACACAAAGCCTTTATTAACCCCTTCGCTGCTTCTGTCGGCCAACGGCCGTCGCGAGCACTACCTCCGTAGTGCTGCGCACGTCCGTTGGCCGATGCGGCCCCGCCCACTTAATTAAACCGCCGCACCGCGGCGGAATTCGCGTCGCGGTTAAGCGGTTAATCTATGTAATTGCTCTAATTTATCTGACACTTGGAGGATACAAAATCCCAAAGGTAGGGAGTTCACTTTTTATTCATCTCCACACAACTCTTATTCACGCATTGATTATCTGCTTATTTCGAACAGTGCTGTGCCCAGAATAGACCAAACCTCCATTAAGCCGAGAGTGATCTCAGATCACTCATGTATTAGTCTGACCATAACTGACCCGAAACGTTTTAAAAAACAATCCCTTTGGAGATTTAATAAAGAGGTATTAGATGCAGAATCAAATAGACAAAGTATTGAGAATGCAATCCAAAACTACCTCATGGCAAACAAAACGGGACACTTCGGACCTCATAAGATGGGAGGCACTAAAAAGCACTCTAATGGGTGAGATCATTAAAATTAGGTCTGCCATGAACAGGGACACTAACAGTAAACTTGAAAAGCTAGAAAAGGAGATTTCTACTCTGGAAGAAAAGCATATTATATCTAGAGAAACCTCTGTCTTGAATGAATTAGTGAAAAAGAAATATGAGTATAATAAAATAATGAGTAACAGGGCAGGAGTTTGGATTAATAAGCAAAAAAGCATCAGACTTTGTGAGTCTAACAGGGCAGGGAAGACCTTGGCTTCCTACTTAAAGTTCAAACTACAAAAAAATACGATTAAGAACTTAATGGACCAGAAGGGAATAGCTCATTCTGACCATGACAAAATAGCAGAAATTTTCAAAGATTTTTACAGTACATTGTATAGCAAAAATCAAGACTTGGGAACCGCAAAAGCCCAAGACTATCTAAGCAAATGCAACGTACCTACCCTCTCTGAACAAGACAAAGTTGAAATTAATGGCCCAATAACTGCAACCAAAATTGGTGACACGATAAAAGCCCTTAAAGTAGGATAGGTGCCGTGGCCTGATGGTTTTAATACTAAATTCTATAAGTCATTCTCCTCGGCTTTGATTCCCCCTCTTCTAAACATGTTTAACGAATTTAGCGAATCTGGCCAGATTAACGGGACACCTGCAGAGGCTATCATAGCTGTAATACCCAAGGAAGGGAAGGACCCAGCACATCCTAAAAACTATAGACCTATATCACTGATCAATATAGACTGCAAAATCTATGCAATGATCCTTGCTAAACGTCTCCAAAAGCATTTACCCAAACTTATTCACCCTTCACAAGTTGGATTTTTAAAGAACAGACTCTCTAGTGATAATACTCGTATTTTATGTCACGTTCTGGAAAAAGCCAAAACTACAGATTCCCCAACAGTGGCGATCACACTGGAAGCCGAAAAGGCTTTCGACAAAATCGATTGGTCCTACCTTAAAGCAACACTCGATAAATTTAATCTGGGGGACAATTTTATCCACATGGTTATGGCGCTGTATTTTAACACTTCCGCCAGAGTTAGAGCAGGGGGATACCTCTCCTCCTCTTTCAAATTAAAACAGGGCACTAGGCAAGGGTGTCCTCTCTCCCCTTCCTTGTTCCTACTAGCAATAGAACCGTTCCTTTATCAACTTCGGAACAACAACCAGATCACAGGAATACGCTTTAACAAATGCACGGTCAAAATAACAGCTTACGCTGATGACGTGTTAATCACCTCCGAGAACGCGGAGGATGCTATAACTGCACTAATGACCTCAATAGAGGATTTCTCTGCGGTATCTGATTATAGACTAAATAAAGACAAAACAGAGGTAAAACTCCTAAACAATATTGGTGACAAGGAAATAATCGGTAACTCAGGCCTTTCATGGCAACCAAATAGTATCAAATACCTAGGATTAGATTTTACAAGAGAACTAATTACCACCCTACAGGCCAATGAGAATGCTCTCATTAAAAAAATGTCAACGTTACTAGACGGCTGGTCACCCAAATTTGTATCCTGGTGGGGAAGAGCAGAGACACTAAAAATGATGATCTCCCTATTAGTAAACTATTTAGCCAGTATGCTACCAATGTCACTTTCTAATGATTTCTTGTCCAAGATCTATAAGATGTTCAACTCGTTCCTATGGCATGGTAAGAGACCCAGAATTTCCTTGAAAAAACTTCAATTAGCCAAAGAAAAAGGAGGTCTGGGCCTTCCAAACTTCAGGAACTATCAAACTGCGTATCTTTGCAAGCAAGGAGCTAACTGGCTGCTCCCCCACTCTGACTACATTCCAATATGGGTGGCAATAGAAAGATCAATCATTAACGAAATTCCGTTATCTGCTCTCCTAACCATGGATATCTCTTCTATCCCCCATTCTAGATATATCATTCAAAACACCAAAAGAGCCCTGCTATGCCTGGACCAATTATCTGCGGTAAAAATTAACAAATCCAATCTAACCTCTCTTTGGAGCAACCCTTATCTGAGGGTTGATCAATCAATCAATCATGTCACTTATAAAGCGCACTACATACCCGCGAGGGTCTCAAGGCGCTGGGGGAAGAGGGGGGTGGTGCTGCTACTGATCGAAGAGCCAGGTCTTGAGGAGTCTTCTGAAGGCCAGTAGGTCTTGGGTCTGTCGGAGGTTTGTGGGGAGGGTGTTCCAGGTCTTGGCGGCGAGGTGGGAGATGGATCTGCCGCCGGCGGTCGTTTTCCGGATGCGGGGGACTGTGGCGAGGGCGAGGCTGGTCGAGCGGAGCTGGCGGGTGGGGGTGTAGAAGCTGAGTCGTCTGTTGAGGTAGGCTGGTCCGGAGTTGTGGAGTGCTTTGTGTGCGTGGGTGAGGAGCTTGAAGGTTATCCTCTTGTTGACAGGGAGCCAGTGCAGGTCTCTCAGGTGGGGTGTGATGTGGCTGCGTCGGGGGATGTCGAGGATAAGACGTGCAGAGGCGTTCTGGATGCGTTGCAGCCGTCTCAGGAGCTTAGCCGTCGTTCCTGCGTAGAGGGCGTTTCCGTAGTCCAGCCTGCTGGTGACGAGGGCCTGGGTGACTGTTTTTCTTGTTTCGGTGGGGATCCACTTGAAGATCCTGCGGAGCATTCGGAGGATGTTGAAGCAGGATGAGGAAACGGCGTTGACCTGCTTAGTCATGGAGAGTGTGGGGTCGAGGATGACCCCTAGGTTGCGTACGTGGTCGGTGGGTGGCGGGGCTGTTCCCAGTGATGTTGGCCACCAGGAGTCGTCCCAGGCTGAAGGGTTGGAACCAAGGATGAGGACCTCCGTCTTGTCCGAGTTCAGCTTCAGGCGGCTGGTCCTCATCCATCGGCGATGGCCTTCATTCCTTCGTGGAGGTGGGCTTTGGCGGTGTGAGGGTCTTTGGTGAGGGAGAGGATCAGCTGGGTGTCGTCGGCGTAGGAGATGATGTTGAGGTTGTGCTGTCGGGCGACGTGGGCGAGGGGTGCCATGTAGATGTTGAACAGCGTTGGGCTGAGGGAGGAGCCTTGGGGTACGCCGCAGATGATCTTGGTGGCCTTGGATCGGAAGGGGGCGAGGCGGACGCTTTGTGTTCTGCCGGAAAGGAAGGATGTGGTCCAGTCCAGGGCCTTCTCTTGGATCCCGGCGTCGTGACGGCGTGTTCGTAGTGTGTGGTGGCAGACCGTGTCGAAGGCGGCTGATAGGTCCAGGAGGATGAGGGCTGCTGTTTCTCCGTTGTCTAGCAGGGTCCTGATTTCATCGGTGGCGGCGATGAGGTCGGTTTCGGTGCTGTGGTTGCTGCGGAAGCCGGACTGGGAAGGGTCCAGGATGTTGTTCTCCTCGAGGTAGCGGGTCAGTTGTTTGTTGACGATTTTCTCGGTGACCTTCGCGGGGAACGGGAGCAGAGAGATGGGTCGGAAGTTCTTGAGGTCCTTGGGGTCTGCCTTGGGTTTCTTGAGTAAGGCGGTGATCTCGGCATGCTTCCAGCTTTCCGGGAAGGTTGCTGTCTCGAAGGAGATGTTGATTATTTTCCGGAGATGGGGCGCGATGGCTGTACTGGCTTTGTTGAAGATGTGGTGAGGGCACGGGTCTAGCGGTGAACCGGAGTGGATGGTGTTCATGATCTCGCTGGTGTCCTCGTCGTTGATGTTGGTCCAGGAGATCAGGCGGTTGGTGGTTGTGGGGGCAGTGGTCTCGGTGGTTGCCGGGGCGGTCGTGGTGTTGAAGCTGTCGAGGATGTCGGCGATTTTGCGGTGGAAGAAGGTGGCCAGTGAGTCGCACAGGTCTCGCGACGGCTGGATGTCGTTGGTGTTGGAGCTGGGGTTGGAAAGTTCCTTCACGATGTTGAAGAGCTCTTTGCTGTTGTGTGCGTTGTTGTCTAGGCGGTCTTTGAGTGAGGCCCTTTTGGCGGATCTGATGAGGTGATGGTGACTGCGGGTGGCGCTCTTGTGGGCGGCGTAGCTGTCCGCTGTCCGTTCGTGGAGCCAGATCTTCTCCAGTTTTCGGCATGTTCGTTTGGAGGCCTGGAGGTCTTCGGTGAACCAGGTGGCTTTCTTGCTGGTGTGGCTGTTGGGCGGATTCTTGAGAGATGCTTTTCTGGGAAAAATGGTCGAATAACGGCATAAACCTATTCAAAGACCTTTTTACAGGGAAACTCCCTTCGTCTTTCTCCGAGCTTCAAACACGATTTGTGCTAGACTCCTTAGATTTTTATAATTTTTTCAAGTTAAAGTCACAACTCACGCTACGTTCTATAAAACCTACCGACCCGTCGATCCTCACAAGGATGCTACAGCTACTAAAGTCAGGACACACTGTTTCTAAAATCTACAAACTTTTATCTCCTAAACCTCGTAAATCACACTTAAAGAGTGAGGTAAAATGGGAATCCGAAACTAAAACCAGAGAAATCCCCTTCGACTGGGACAAGATACATATAACTCCCTTCTCAAATAAAATTTCACCAGTATTATCCCAAACAAAGCTTATGCTAATAAACAGGACATACTGGACCCCTGAAAGGATTTTTAAACTTAAACTCAGCCAGAGCCCTACAACATGCTGGAATTGTAATACACATGTTGGCGACCTTGCCCATATGCTATTCCAATTCCCCACCTTACAAGCATATTGGGACAAAATATACGAGTGTATAAAAAAAACATTTAACATCAACCCCCCAAGGGAATTTTCCTATATCCTGCTGGGCTTTCTGGACCCAATGCTTCCAGATGTGAATGACAGCTATTTGCTAGACCTTATGCTTACACTGGCCTGCAAAGTAGTACTCACTAAGTGGAAGAACACCAAAGAAGTCTCCTTCAGAACATGGCAAGAACGGTTGTCCTTCCTCAGGGGAACGGACAACATCTCCCTTCATTCCTCTCCCTGGCGCACTCCACATAGGAAACTATGGAGGTCCCTCGATACCTTTTCCTTTACATTTGACCCACCGTGAAGCCCATCTCACTGCATTCCATCACACAAACATACTACCTAGAGTCATCGTACTCTAAAAGAAGTCCTCCCACCTGCCTCCCCATCACTAAAGATTGTTTCTTATAGGATTGTTTTACGATTTCCTATAATGTACCTTAGTGATTTTGCTATGTCCTCTTCTGTACGCCTGTAATGTATCATAGACTGTATGTAGATTGCAATATTCATAGTCCACCTGTACCTCTCTAACATAACTGCACTTCCTACTGCAACGCACTTGGATAACTTGCTGTCTTTTTTTTCTTCTTTTGTAATTTTCCTTTTTTATCATATGTCAGTATCACTGTTATTCACTGTTATTACATTTTGTATTATTCTTTCTTGAAAATCAATAAAAACAATTTGAAATTAAAAAAAAGAAATGAAGATGTATATGGGAGTTTGATAAAAAGAGTATCACAGTGATATGAAAAATATATCAGATGAACTGTATCTATTAGAGGGTATGTGTTCAAGAGGTTAGTGGGGAATGTTTTTAGAAGTAAGATAAAAATTAATTAGTGCCTCTTTATTACATTGTGTACTTTATTGGAAAATTACAGTATAGTATTTTGGAAAGTTGTAATGAGGAACTAAAAATGTTTTACATGTCTAAATATCATTTGCAGAATGGATACATCTGTTTTTTGCATTCTGGGAGTTGTAGTACTTTTAGTAACATTAATAAACAGGAGTAGTGTAGTCACAAATCAAAGATGAGAGCATGTCCGCCCGTATATGAATTAGAAAGAAGTAATACTTGTTAGGTATGTATTTGGAAGTATTTGACAATGTGATTTTTAACTTAAATGACCGCTTTGCAAATACTTCGATGGTGAGATATGGTTCTTGTGGTTACACATAGCTATAGATACGATGGGAATTTTGAGTTTACTTAAAGATGCAGAGAGGTATATATTTATTAAAAGATGGCTTGAATGTGTACATCTATTAGGAAATTGCATATATGTTTACATGGTGATCTATGTTCAGCAAGGTGGATGATAACTTCATGTATATGGTGAGGGTGGTGTTTTTTCTTTAAACATGGTTTGTTTAAAATTGAGGAAGATTACTGGTGCAGAATGCCTCAAGAGATCTTGTGCTAACTTCATTTGGAGTGTAATTTTTGTTTCAGAAATGCTGAATATATGTTTTAAAATGAGGTAGGTATGCCATTCACAAAACGTTTTGTGCTTTGAAGCATTTTAAAAAGTTGTTTTTCATTTTAGAAACTTACTGATGCATGTGCACGCTCAGTAGCAAAGCAATGTATGCTCTTAAAGAGCCATGTATGCAATTATATATCAAGTGTGATCTCTAGACTTCACTCACACATAGCTCAGTAGAAAAGCATATATACAGTAAAACAGGTAGTGTGATATTGACAGAAGATCACCAATGAGTCAGAGATATAGTCACAACTGTTATGTATCTATCAGCAATGAGATAGGCAATATTCAGGCACTCATGAAATCACCTAGCCACTAGTCAGGCAGTCATCAAATCAGTGATTCACTATCCATGGTGTTATTCAATTACCTAGACACTACACATGTACTATTGCAATCAGACAGGCTGAAATTATGTAGTCATTCAACTATGCAGACACTTCCAATACATTCATCTAATCACCCAGACACTAACCATTTACATATGCAATTAACAAGGCTGTAACTATGCAGAAATTATAACACTTGTGCAGAACCCATGCAGTCATCTAAACACCCACTTACAACCCATGCAGTAATTGAAATGCTAAGGCACAAGCGTGCATTCATGCAAACACTCATGCACTATTCATGCATTCATTTAATTATGTAGAGATTACCATTGTAGTAAACATATCATCCATCCAGTACTTAAGCACTCATTTAATTACTGAGGCAATACTCCTGCACTAATACAATCACACCTTCTGCACACTTTACTTTCATCCAATCTCTCAAGCTTTAACAATGGAGTCATGCAATCACTCAGACACTAGTCATGCACTCATTTAATCAGCCAGACACTACCGATGCACTCATTCAATTATCCAGGTACTACCCATGTAGTTATCTAAACACCCGGGCACTACCTGTTCACTGAACGAAAAACACATGGGCAGCAGCCTTATAGTCATCCAATCACTGAAACACTACTCATGCACTCATCCAATCTGCTAGGTGTTATGCATGTACTTAAACAATCATGTATACACTATCCATGCACTGTATAAATCATCTATATACTATCTATGCACTCCTGCAAACATGCAGGCACTAGAGTTGCAATCATTTAATCATCCAACCAGTATGATTTGATTTGTAATTTATAAAGTGCAAACTCTTGCCCGGGGGCGTTTTGGCACTATAGAATCAATTGTAACTGCAGAGCTGATGGGAGTTGTGGCCGGTGCCCCGATGACTCCTAGTCCTGGGAGAAGAGCATGGTCTTCAGGGCCTTTCTGAAAGCGAGTAAAGAGGGGCCGACTTTTAGTGTCAGTGGTAGGCCGTTCCAGAGGACAGCTGTAGTCCTGAAAAAGCTCTTTCCTCCCCAGGTTGTCCTCTTAAAAAGTATCCCAGCATGTATTGAATTATTGAGCCATTAGTCATGATCGTATCTAATCATTCAGGCACTACTAATGCACTCATCCAAACACCCAGATAGTAGGGATATACTCATGCAAACATGCAGGCAGTGACTATGCAGATATGGAACAACCCATGGAGTTCTGATATACTCAGGGAATCATCCAGGCATCTGTATCCTCAGAGAATCACCTAGGCACTACCTATGCACCAATTCAATGGTCCAGGGAGTATTCATGTATTCAACCACAAACACATGTATTTACAAGTTTTAGTGAGGAATATGTAGTCTTGTGACATGTTGTGCATTGCACAAATCTTCTCACTATGAACTCCTCTTAAAGAATGTTCAAGATAGATAAAAGGGGTGTGTTCTTCTTATTCTTTTAGTTGAAAAGTGTATTATCCAATGATAATCCTTTATTTCCTGGTGACATGATTTTCTGTTTTGTTTTTTTATTTCTTTATTTGTGGTTTTCTAAAGTTAAAAATGTTTTTGTTCATTTTTATGGTAACACAAATGGCAACTGGGACAGGAGGAATTAAAAATTCTGCTCTGAGGAATGAGTATAAAATATAAAAGGGAAGAAAATAGCATGTATGATTTTTTGCAGCATTGTGAATAGCTGTAACACATTGCTCACCAGCACTTATAACAACCCTACAGTCCATGCAATACATGCCCATTCTTAAAAACTCTGGAGCCATACCTGCTGTAGTAGTATGAACCTCTGAAGGGACTTTCTGGCAGGGGGGGGTGGAGCTTGAGGAGTTGCACTATGCGGAATTCCGCGGAGTTGCATAAAAACTCAGTGGAATTCCACGGAGTTCCGCTCTGCCATACAAGCCCCGTAAACAACTGCCAGCGGATCCTTGGCTGCATCACGGAATGGCTCCCTCCTGCTGACTTTGAAATCCGGCTGCTCAGGGACTTACTGCAGCACACACAGAGTGCAGGAGCTGTGCATTCGAAAACATCATGGAGCTCGACTCTGCAGCAGTGCAAGCCTTGCTAGGAGGACGCCTTCTGGGAGCTCGAGCCCCGACATCGCCAACATTCTCTGTGTTCGATTGCTGATCCTTTGAAGGCGGGGCTCGAGTGCACTCTGTGTGCGCTGCGGTAAGTCCCAGAGATGCCGGAATATAATGAATGCCGGGGTATGTGAAACTATCCTTAGGCCAGTGTCTTACCGCTTTAGAGACATTGCCTTGTGATTCAGAAAATACCCCAGAACATTATCAGGTTATGCAGAACCCCCATCAGAGCAGTGCTTCAGAGTCACTAGAGATCATTTCCAGGATGTACAGGAAACCTGAAGTCACTGGTGCTCAACTCTAGATTGGGATCTAGAGCAGAGAGCCCACCCCCGTTCAATGCGTGTATATACAGAAAGTCATCCTTCTCGTTGCAATGCCTGTATAGAATGTGCTCCGTAACAAGGAGCTAGTTACTAAAGCCCCCCAGTGCAGTGTTTGCTTTTAGCGAAAGTCCTCCATAGCTTAGAGATCAGTGCCTGTCCAGAGAGGGAACCTTGAAAAGCAGCACCACACTCTTTAATTGTCATCCAAAATGTTACAGAAAGTCCTTGTGCCCCTTGCAATGCCTGTGCATAGTTTTACTACTGAGCATGCGACTTGTGCTTGAGGAAACCCGCAGTGCAGAGCCTGCTTGTAGATTTTCAGTATCAAACAGCTTTGTTGCTGCATCTTGTTTTAATTACTGAGCTGCGAGTTACATCTGACAATGTGGGGAGCCATGTGCAAACCCCCGGCCGTGCATCTGCGGTTTGCACCTCACCGATAATTAATGAGGAAGTATGTGCTCTACCTTCGGGGTCCCCACCCGCCACCCCCAGCATCTCCACTCCCACGGGGCTGTGTGCCTTCAGTCTTCCGATATTCATGTTTATTTATTTCATGACCTCAGTGGGTGAGCAGCAGCAGAACTATCTAGTGACACACAGGAGTGCTTCAAGGCGCTGTACAAGCTGCTGAAAAGTGAAAACCCCTCCTTTGCACTTCAGGTCCATTGGCCACATCCTCAGATTCTGGTTTTAGGAGAGAGTTCCAGGGTGTTTGTAACGAGGAAAGTCCAGGCCGTACAAACCGCAGTCGGTCTGTGTTCCCTGTTCATTGGTGCAAGGTAGATTCCAGTGCAGTTATGGGGGAATATCATGCACACCTTTATTGTTTTATGATATTGCCTCCCTACACAAATGCGTGCATCTGCGGGTGTGTGTGTTGTCTGAACTCCACAACCTGAACCTGACAATAGAGCCAAAGGACAAAGGGGCAGATTTACGTTCCCTGGCGCATCCCTGCAAATTAGCAGGGATGCGCCAGGGAAGATGCGTGACGCAAGTTTACCCTTGCGCCACCACAGATGCGCCGCATTTACAATGCGGCGCATCATGGCGCAAGGATAAACAGATGCATGACGCATCTGTCGGCGGAAGGGTGGCGCAGTACTGGAGTCGTGTTGCAAGTGCGACGTAACTCCAGTACTGCTCAGGGGTGCCCTATACCTAACATGCTGCGTCACTCCTTACGCCTGCTTGAAGCAGGCGTAAGGATTTGACGCAGCAGGGATGTAAAAGTGACTCCGTGAAATCTTGTAGATTTCACTGCGTCACTTTTACGGGGCTTCCTTGCGCAGGAACGCCCCCCCTGCACCGGCACGCCCACATGAAACCTGACGCAGGTTTCATGTGGCGCAGGGCTTTACAACGTGACGCATCTCCCTAGATGCGTCACGTTGTAAATCCCCGCAGCATGGCGCATGATTTGCGCCGCCGCTGCGTCACAAAAGTGACACAACAGCGGCGCAAAAGTGGCGTAAGGGGCTTGTAAACCTGCCCCAAAATCTTTGGACCCCGCGAGCACAGCTGAATGAATCTATTAATCAATATAAAACAGACAATTGGTTGTTGTGCAAGAAAAGAATCAATTTGCCATTCGTTGAAAATGTTTGTCTGTTTCATTTATGTAATCTTTCAGTAACGATTCTCCAGCCCCTGAAGAAGGGAGTGCATCCCGAAATGCATTGGGCTATGGGCTATTGAATGTTTGTCATCAGCGATATTGTATACCAGAGAGATTAATTGTGTAATGTTTTATGGAAAATGACTACACGTTGACATTACTAAATCATTATATGTCAATTTAGGAGTGGTGCATGTATTAGGTCATCACAGAATATTGTTTTTTGGATTAAGAAATATATATGATAGAACATGTTAAGCAAGCTTGTCTTAATCATTTCATGAGAATGTTTTATATTGATTGATAGATTCATTCAGCTGTACTCGCGGGGTCCAAATAATTTGTCCTTTGGCTCTATTGTCAGGTTCCAGTGCAGGCCAGCCGAGCTATCGCCTCTGGGGGGGGCAGGAGGGGACTGGGGTACGGTTGGTTAACTATAATCTTAGGGTTCAGGCTGCCAGGTACTAGGGGTGGGCCAGCGCTGGTAAACTCCGCTACGCTACGCGGGAGGTGGAGTTTTTCCCCAAACTCTGCATTCCGAGGAGAGCGCGAAGTAAAAAAAACTTCACAAGCTCCGCCAGCGGAGCGGAGTTCACCGCCCACCCTTATTTTCTGGCCAGGAACTCATGCTGCTGCCACTGATGTAGATGGTCCTCCTGTTTCCCTCTGCTAGATCGCCAGTTGTAGACGTGTTCTATGATAGATTTTAAGATTATATAACATGGCATTTGTCCGACATGAATATTTTTTGTTCGTCCCTCTAGAAAGTGTCTTGTTACAGATTGTGCTTTGCACTGATTTTGCAGCAGTTTTTGATTCACCATGACTTTGGCTAACAATGGGTAGTTTGATTTGTGTTTGGTAGTTATGTTCTTTTCGTGAGTTCAGATGTTGAAAGTAATTTTTTGAAATGGTTGTTTTTTACAAATGTGTTGTTAAAATAAAGTTAAATCAATATGCTACTAAACAGTTAGACTCAAACTTTGTGTAAAATATGTCTATATATCTGTCTTACACTTTGTCATTTGTATTTATGACTACTGATGTCATTGCGACCTCAGGTGTTGCTGCGTAGAAGTAAAATGCATTTTTGATGTAGTTATTTCGATAAATGAATACAAAGCGGAAAGTTAAATTAGTATCTTACTAAATAGCGACACTGAAACGTATGTAAAATATGTCTATATATATGTTGTACACTTAGTCAAAAACAGCAGGTATATACAGTGGGGGATATTCACAAGGACCTACCGCCGATTTATCCCCACCTTAACCCATCAAAAGTGGAGATAGATTTAACACCCCATTCACAAGCGGGTGCAAACTGCAGACATCGCTAGTATTCCCGCGACAACTGCCCCAAAATTTAATACCACGGTGGACACCACCAACTAACCCTAATGAGATACAGAGTAGGCGTTCCCGTGCAAAAACACACGAAAAAACCACAACACCACTTTCACAACGAACTGCCAGATCTGCGAAGCGAACCAAAAACAGGCGATAAGCCTCGGAGCACCAGTGATTTAACACCTGCCTTTTGCTGGGGTTAAGCAGGACGACTACCTGCAGCATGAAAGGGAGCCCAGCCAAGATCCACACCCGAAGACCCACAGATGCCATGGAGACAAACATCATGCAGCCCGGATACCCATGAGGGCAACAACACCCACTGCCACCACCCCCAGCCCCCCCCATCCCCCCGGACATACACATACCGTGCACGACACAAGAGCCAACAAAAGCGCATGATGACGCACATTGTCAAAAAATAACACACATGTGTGGGCAGAAGAACGAGAAACAGTCACACAGCACTGAAGTAACAACCAAAAACTTTATTGAAATACAACATAAAACACCAATGCGGCAGACTCCTGTCGGGTCCGCCCGGGACAATCACAACGTCACAGCCTGGAAAATAAAGCACAAAATCAGAACGTGTGCCATACGCACATCAAAGGAGCGAGACACAGAGAAATAGAGAATGCAAGAAAGGCAGAGAGAGAAAGAGAGAGAGGGAAGGAAGGGAGAGAGAGAGAGAGAGAGAGGGAAGTAAAGGAGAGAGAGAGAGAGGGAAGTAAAGGAGAGAGAGAGAGAGGGAAGTAAAGGAGAGAGAGAGAGAGAGAGATAGAGGGAAGTAAAGGAGAGAGAGAGAGAGAGGGAAGTAAAGGAGAGAGAGAGGGAAGTAAAGGAGAGAGAGAGAGAGACACCGCCGCCCCTGCGCACCCAGGCCCCACTGTTCACCTGTTGCCACCGGTGTGTCTCCAACCACGTGCCGGGATACACTGCAAGCCACCAGGACTGCAATCTGTAATCAAGGCCAGAGTCAATCATGGCAGAGTCCATCTCACAGCACACGGCAACAACGCCTGCCCGTCCTGCACACGCATGCAGCCGCACCCCACCCCCTCCCGCTGGCCAGCGCTGGCTGTCCGCACTTGCGCACCCCGGGCCCACTGCTCAACTGCCGCCAACGGTGTGTCCATCAGTGGGCACACCACGTGCCCGTGCAAGCTCCAGGCCCCGGTCCCGCCACAATGGCATAGTCCACATCATGCGGACACGCCCCGCGGCCCAGCAGGTCCCACACATGTCGCTGAGTCCTGAGGCATCAATGGCAGAGACCACATCAGTGCACAAGTCAGCATCGCAGGCTGCACACCCGCTCAGCTCTTCGGATGCCACTAACCCTGTGCAACCCCAGTCAGCGCCACGTGGTGGTAGGCCCGTGACGGCCGCAAGGCCTCGGGTGCCACTAACCCTGTGCAACCCCAGTCAGCACCACGTGGTGGTAGGCCCGTGACAGCCGCAAGGCCTCGGGAGCCACTAACCCTGTGCAACCCCAGTCAGTGCCATGTGGCTGTAGGCCAGTGACGGCCGCAAGGCCTCGGGTGCGACAAACCCTGTGTGTCACAACTCATGGGCCCTTTATGATTGAGAACCGTGGAGCGTCCGTCATCCAGTCACCACTGGCAGTGTGGAATGTGACGTCGTTGGCCCCTTATATTTGCGGGGTCACATGGCCTGTGACGCCTGTGGGAGTGGCCGTGACATGCTGACAACTAGACCAGTGACCTGCATACCACCAGCGAGTACGCCTGCGACATGTAGCGATGTGGGGCCCCCCTCGGAGCGTAAGCAGAGTGGTCTGGCCTGGCGTACGCCGGACCAGCGCAGGGCTTGCAACAATGACTCGGGGGCTCTGGGCGTGGTTCAGTCCATGTCCGGACAAGGGAGTGACTATTGCATGTGTCCCTGTTGTAGTGTCCACGGCAAGCGGAACACAATAGGCAATGTAGCACACTGTGACTAACCCTGGGTGTAGTTTGCGTAGTGGCGCTACGCTACGCGAAGTGCACTTTGCACTACGCAAGCTATGCGTAGCTACGCGAACTGTGTAGTGCGGTAGGGAAAATGCTGTTCGCACTGATTGCACAGTGCCGGACGCTTGTCCGCACTGTGCAATCATTGCAAACGGCATCTTGCACAGTGCAAGCAGTCGTTTTCTGCCGCTCAAGTAGATTTGTACTCGAGCGGCAGTTTTCTCAACGTGGACTGGTAGTTTCTCATCGCGAGCGGTCGTGAGCATACGCGACCACTCGCAATGAGAAACCTGACCTCCCCGCGTTGAGAATCTCGCCGGGAGGTTTATTTTCCACGCTCGCGATCGGCAACTTGATGTTGCTGATCGCGAACGAGGAAAAAGTCTCACCCGGATGTCATTTTGCTCGCTCGCGGTCGCCAACTACGCGTTTTGGCACTGTGCTACGTGCAATTCGCATAGTAGCGCAAACTACGCAAACTACGCGAGCGTAGCGTAGTCCTACGCCCAGGGTTAACTGTGACTGGCATCCCACTAGATGAGCATCATTGACGTGAGGGAAATCACTGTCCCTACATTCATCCACACATTCATACATGAATGATGAAAGACATGACACAGCAGTGCGTTTCTGGATGTTTATTGCACATCCAGTGGAGTTTTGCAGCTGGAGCGGTACAGGGCCATGCCAAGCACACTACACAATATGGGCCCGTGGAGGGCCAGACAGAGTCCATCCAGGGATGACAAGTACTGCGGAAGAGGAAGGGTACAGTCCACAGTCTGGTCGCCGTGTCATTGGTCATCAAACAGGATATGGCAGTCCATGTCGCGGTCCAAGGTGAGTGCAGCGGAGTGTATCGGGGGTCAGTGGAAGGTCATGGGGCCATGTGCGGCACCAAGCAGAAACAGGCCAGGTGGCGGAAATGAATGCTAGTGCCTCCTCCTGAACTCAATCCCTTCCACGTCCTCATCCTCGGATGTGTGCTCTGCCTCACCTGTGGGTGGTGCAGTACCGGCTGCGGCACTGTGTGCCACTGACACATCAGGGGCCGGAGGAGGATTGTCGGCCGCACTGTGTGGCAGTGACACAAGATGTGGATGGTGTGGGGGCAGCAGCATTCATCATCGCCACGCCTTGTGGCAGCAATGCCATGATGAGGACATGCAGGGCATGGTAGATCCCAGCTACATTTAGCTGATGTGCAGTGGTGGCTGCCATCCTTTCCGCCTCCATCCACACCATGTCCTCCATGAGCCTCCGCATGTGTGCCAGCTCACGGCTGGGATCGCTGGAGCCACTCTGAGCGGACAGGTGTTCTTGTCTCCGAGTCAGGACTCCAGCGATGTCAGTCATGGCTCGTTAGAGACCATGAAGTGGGCCGTGGGTGTCCGTTAGGGACTGGAGCTGGTCCCTGAAGGGACCTAGACACCCATGGATGGCGTCCAGTTTGGTAGCCATGAGGTCGAACCCCACCTGCACCTGCTCAGCCGTCTCCCTCTGGCCCTCCAGCACACGGCGTTGGAAGGCCATGTGTTGTTCTGGGGGGTCTTGGGAGACTGCGGGGGCTGTGGGTGCCTCCTGCTGGGTGGTTTGTGGAGTGGGTAGGGTCTCCTCGATACAGCTGGGCTGCCCTGGTCCTGGAGGTGATTGGCGGGTGAGTTCAATGATGTCTTGGAGGGCTTGGGTGTCGATGCTGGTGGTGCCTCCTCATCATCAGTGAAGAGAGGCTGGGACTGCTCTGAAGGAGGTGTTGACGGTGCCCCTGCAATGTGAAGGGGAGACGGTGTATTACAATGTGTCCGCATGTATGTAGCCACATAGTACAGGTTCACATTCAGACAGCATGGCATTGTACATTGTGACAGTCTGTGGATCAGGGCCATGATCCAGAGTCATTGTGGGTGTGCACTGTGCTCTGCTTGATTGTGCATGTGTGCCATTGTGGCCATCTCCCCCCTTCCCCCCAGTACCTGGTGGTCACTCACCCGGTTGCGGTTGTGTTGTGTCCTGTCGAGCAGTGTCCGGTCCCCCGACTCCTGCCACGGTCTCCACACTGATACTGTCGACACCAGCTCCTCCATGTCATCCAGCTCCTGCTGTGGCGCCGGGCTCTCAACTCCAGTCTGCATTGCTGCCTTCTGGTTGGCTGCGAGTTTCTCCTTGGTCTTGCGCTTGATGTCAACCCATCGCCTCTTGACATCGTCCATTGACCTCTTGTGCTCTCCGATGGCATTCACCTTGTCCATGATGTCCCGCCATATTCCACTTTTGGTGCCCAATGACACGTTGGAGGTGACGAACAGTTGTTGATGGTGTTCCATCACCTCCGTGACCAGGATCCTATTCTCCTGCGGACTGAACTTCGTCTTCCTCTTCTTCTTGTCCTTGCCCTTCCATGTCCCCGAGGTCCCAGGCTGGTCGTCCGGGGTGCTTGTGGGGTTGCGCTCGTCCTCTGCGCCTGCTCCGGAAGCCTCCATGGTGCTTGGGTGTTGGTCATTTTGTGTTTGTGTGTTTTTTCTACTTCTCTACTGGTTTTTCCCGCCTGCCATGTGTGTATTGCAGGCCTGGCGCTGCTTATCGCTGATTTCCTCATCGCGCTTTGGCCCATCGCATGTTTTTTCGCGTTGAGGTTTGTGTTTTTATCATGGTCGCGGTTGTTGTATCGCGGACATTGTCCGCGTTTTCGTGGAACTATCGCATGGTACAGCCGTGTTGTGAATTCCAGGTTAACACAGGGTTATTTTCCCGCGATGGGCTGCGATGTGTGAAGTTGCGTTAACATTTTTTGGAGATGTTTAGCACACTTTCTTGTGAATATACCTCAGTGTGTTCTTGGCAAATGCACTCATAGAATCACACAGGCACTACCTATGTAATCATACAAGCACCCAGGCACTCACTCACAAACCCATATAGCCACTCACACACCCAGTCACCAACCTATACAGCGACACACTCACCCTCTCTCAAAGTTTGCAGGTTACAGTTAGGAAATAAAATTAAAAATACCATCGAAATGCACTGAAAAGAACAGATGTTAAAGGTACTTTATAGTTAGGAATTAGCATTTAAAAAACCTTAGAAATTCACGGAAAAAAACAAAGGTTACAGGGACGTTATAGTTAGGAAATGTAATTATAAAAACCTTAGAAATTCACTGAAAAACCCAAAGCTTACAGAGACGTTATAGTTAGGATCAAGTTTCACTCGTACAAAACCAGTGAAATTCAGCAGAGCTAACTATAACTCGCATTGCTGCAATGCACTGCTTATGATCTCACATTTTTTATTTTTTGCACACCAGTTCGATGTTGAAAGTTCTATTGTGGCCTATCCTCATACTCAGGGGGCTCACCCAGAAGTTCATCAACTAACACACTTGAGTCTGACCAATTGGCCTCATCCCCCTCCTGTGCTGTTTCAGGAACAGTGTAATCTTGTGGACTGAAGTGATAGTTCATTTTAATCATAGTAAATCTCTTAATGTTTTGAGGCTGGTCCTTATGACTGTGACTACTGTGCTAGCTAAACTGAACACACATTCAGAAGACATACTGACTACAAGCCAGATACTTTAATGCCAGCTGGCTGAGCTGTGGCCATTAGTGCAACTTCCCACACCAATAGATCAATGGGTATTCACCAAGGTAGACCTCTTTTGGGTCATCAAGATAGTCTTGGACCAATCTCTGAATGGTCATTGGTGCTGTCACTTGCACAACCTATGTTGCCTTTTCCTCTGCTCTTGACCTAAGACCCGCCACTTGAAACCAAGCCATTGGAGAGGTTGAGCCGGATTCTTCTGTTGTTGGTGTTGTTGCTCGTGTTGTTGCTAGGAGTGGGCGGTGAAGTCTGTTCCACCACCGGAGTTCACAAACTTTTGACACTACGCGCTCCACTTACAGTGCAGAGTACTGCAAAAATTCTGCCGACTGCAGCAGAGCAGAGTTTGCCGCTCCCCACCCTATTAAATGGGTGCAATCAACAATCCAGCACTATTAAAATAAATACATTATCCACAAACTGGAGTAGGAATAGTAAATAATACTATTCCTAAGTCCAGCGCGCCCCCTACAGCAAGTCATTGTTATGACTTGCAATGTAATGGTTCGCGTTGAAACAATGCGGTCGTTGTAACGACCGTGTTGTAATGGAATACGTAAAAGCGCATTCGTGGTAAAGAGACATATTCGTCTTATTCACTAACTGACCTCTCACTGCTTGCTTCTCTGTTACAATTGAGCTCTGATGAACCCTTTAATTGTAAATTGCACACAGCTATGAGTTTCTTTTCACTCTGGCATGAAAACACTACCATTGACTGTTTCATCTAGGCGACCTGCTAATTTGCAGAATATGTAACTGTTTTTAATGCTTAAGGCTTCACATACAGCAAACAGCAGCTCTTGCAGCTGCCTTGTGATGCTTTATTTAATTCATTTATGTCTTTTTGGAGATATGTTAAGTAAAAAAAACTCACAGAAACAACGGAGAGCAGGGGAATGCTCACAAGCACTCAGTCACTGGATGGGACCCAGGTGGCTCAATACGAGCAAATGATTGGGAGAATGAGCTTTCTAATTGAGTAGGCTGATGCCTGATCAGGGTCATGAAGAGAGAGCCCACATGACCACACCCAGACATCATTTATGTGTCATGTTCGTCCGCCGGGGAAGAGCTCTGTGTATGCAGAGACAATCTGTTAAACTGGGCCAAGGATGATCCTCGCTTATCACCGTGCTCATCAATATCTGGCTGTGTCATTGGTGGGCATTATATTACATTCTGGGAGCAGCTCCTTAACCCCTTCCATGCGCACGAGGGCCGGGAGCCATCGTGCGCAACGGTGCTCGTGTGCGCACAACGGCTCCCGGCCGTCATGGCACTTGGCCCCGGAAATCCCTCTGGTGCAGGCACCAGAGGGATTTCTATTTCTCCCCTGTAGCCTCGGGAGCTGCGGAAGAGCTTTCCCAGCTCCCGAGCCCCCCCCCCGTTTCAGTGAAATGACGATCAGCGCGCACGTCGCGCTGACATCATTTCACTGAAACCGAAACTGAAATGAGCCTTTAGGCTAATTTCAGTTTCACTTTCTACATGCTCAGGGGGTTATCTGGGGTTATCAGGGGAAAGAGAAAAGAGGCGGTGGTCTATTAATAGCCTCCACTAGCAACCTTAACATCACAGTGTTAGAAACTAGCATTTCAGATTGTTTTGAACTTTGTATTTTTAAAATTGAAGGCCTATCTAGGGGTTCCTGGAGAGGAGCTCTTATCTATCGCCCTCCTGGTCCCAAAGGTGACTTTTCTAACAAATTGCTGGAGTCCCTTGCACCACATGTATTGGCCTCCGATAACTTTTTCCTAATTGGAGATTTTAATATTCATGCGGAGATGTTATCCAATCCGGATACTGACCAGTTGATTATAAATATGAGCACTCTTGGACTTGTTCAGTTGATTACAGGTCCTACCCACATCGCTGGCCATACACTTGATCTTCTTTTTACACATTTTTCAGAAACCATAGTTGACGCCCCAGCGCCATTATTGTGGTCTGATCACTGCCTATTAAAATTTGCCATTCCTGTCAAAATTACCAAAAGTGTTTATCAAAACACATTAATATCACGAAGATTATGGCATAGAGTCACCCTGCCCCTTTTCTTAATTTTTTTATCCTAGACCAGCCAGGATCAGAAACTAATGTAGATCAAGCAGCACATGATCTGGATAATTATATTTTGACGACACTAGATAAGATTGCCCCTTTCACCCAGATTAAAATCAAGTCTAGGACTGCTCCCTGGTTTACAGACCAACTAAAAGCCACTAAGCTCCGCTGTAGAATTGCGGAGCGAAAATGGCGTAAAAGTAAAAAACTGGTGGACCGTGAGGCATATAAAAAAAATCATTATAGCTATATGACTGATATTAAATCAGCCAAAAAACAGTTTTTTTTAAATAGGATAAATCAGGCTGAAAACTCTAGTAAAGAACTCTATCAAATCTTAAAAGAATTCACAATTCCTGTCAACAAGTTATCAAGTCCTAATTCTCAAACTTGGATAGATTCTCTTTCTGAATTCTTTGATGAGAAAATCATGGCCATTTACCGCTCCTTTCCACCACTAGGTAAAGCTACCAACTCTGAACAGGTGTTCGGCCTGTCCCCTGATCCTCCTCACATCTTGGACAATTTTGCCAAACTTGATATTAAGACAGTCTCTGCTACTATGCTGAAGATAAAATCTGGCTCGCCCACCGATGCTATTCCCCCTAAAATATTGCCCTTAATTGCCCCAGCAATACTGGAAAGACTCACAGGCCTATTTAATAAGTCACTTTCGAAAGCGGTATTTCCGATAAGGTGGAAGGCAGCCCGGGTAAGACCTATTTTGAAAAAACCTACTGCCGACCCAAAATTATCGTCCTATCTCCCTGCTCCCACACTTTGGGAAGATTTTGGAAACTCTGATCAACCAACAACTTGTCAACCACCTTGAGAGCCAAGGACTGTTGGATCCTTCCCAGTCGGGTTTCAGGGCAGCGCATAGCACCGAGACGGCTCTAGTCGAGGTAGCAGACAACATCAGGCTAATCCTGGATAAACATCAGTCAGCCGTCCTCGTTTTACTTGATCTATCCGCTGCCTTTGACACCATCTCCCATAGCATTTTAGAACAGCGTCTCTGGGAGATTGGTGTCAGAGGCAATGCCCTCGAGTGGCTTAAGAGCTACCTTACCGACCGAACTACTACAGTCCAGATGGGAAACAACATCTCATGTGAGAGACCAGTCAGGATGGGAGTGCCACAGGGCTCTATTTTGAGCCCAACACTCTTTAACCTGTATATGACTCCTCTGGCCAAAGTGATCAGACTTTACGGTTTTGATGTCATATCCTACGCAGATGACACTCAAATTCTGATCACTATTGGTCCAGACCCCGCTGAAACTAAAGAGCGTTTCAAAAAATGTATGTCTCACATTGATAGGTGGATGAGTTCCAATTACTTACAATTGAATGGGGGTAAGTCGGAGATTATGCTTTTTGGCAATGCATCTGAGCACTGGTCCAATGACTGATGGCCATCCCAGCTGGGACTTTGTCCAATACCCAAACAGACAGTACGAAACCTAGGTTTCTACATGGACAATCAATTGTCCATGAAAAACCAGATCAACCACATTATTGGTTCCTGTTTTGGAGTAATTCGTAGCCTACGGAAGGTTTTTAAATGGATTCCAATTGAGACTAGAAAACCCTTGGTCCAAGGACTAATAATAAACAGAATGGACTATGGAAATGCTCTACTGCTCTCAATTAATGAAGGTCTCCTAGACAGACTGCAGATCTTGCAGAATACCACAGCAAGGTTAGTTCTGGATCTTCCATCCAGATCCCCCTCCGCTCCCTGTTTGAGATCTTTACACTGGCTCCCTGTGAGAAAGCGAATCCTTTTAAGGTTCTCTGCCTGACCCACAAACAGATGCACGGTAAAGGCCCTAAATACTGGTCTCAGAAACTATGTTGGTACCAACCACATAGGACGCTCAGATCCAGCAATACATTTTTGCTTACTCCCTTTAAAGTTCATCTGGCCAGAAAAGGAGGTAGGTCTTTTTCTTTCCTCGCTCCAGCATCTTGGAATAAAATCCCTTTTCACTTGCGCACCTTGCCTGACCACAACGCTTTTCGTAAGGGATTAAAAACATGGCTATTTGACATCTGAGCTATTTCATCTATCAGAGCCGTTTGCGAGCGCCATGAGACTTCTAGTGATGTGAGCGCGATACAAATGTCCATTGATTTGATATAGCACGTAGAAAGACGGGAGAGGTATCGTTGGAAAGGGGAGAATCTCCCCTTTCCAATGGTACCCCTCCCCAGTGGATCCCTGCTTGGAGATCGCCCTAGGAGGGCGATCCCCAAGCAGGGATCCACCCAATAGACACCAGGGAGGGGGGAGCAGCTCCTTGGGCAAGGGCCTTCGCTCCCCCCATAAAAGAATTGGCATAATTCAGTCTTTCTGCCCCCCGGGGGGGCAGAAAGCCCACTAAATGCCAGGGATTTATTTTTGCGCATTTGTTTTTAGGGTGGGGGCTGCCCAAAACCGGCACGCCAATGCCCCCACCCCCTGCCACCATTACAGCCTTTCTGCCCCCCCTGGGGGGCAGATGGGGGCAGAAGCCCCCAATCTGCCCCTCCGGGGGGGCAGAAAGCCCACTAAACGCCAGGGATTTTGTTTTGCGCAATTTGTTTTAGGGTGGGGGCTGCACGAAATGGGCACGCCAATGCCCCCACACCCCCTCCACCATTACAGCCTTTCTGCCCCCCCCTGGGGGGCAGATGGGGGCAGTAGCCTCCAATCTGCCCCCCCGGGGGGGCAGAAAGCCCATTTGACGCCAGGGATTTTTCGTTGCCATATATAATTAGGGTGGGGGCTGCCCAAAACGGGCATGCCAATGCCCCCACCACCATTACAGCCTTTCTGCCCCCCCCGGGGGCAGAAAGCCCACTTGACGCAAGGGATTTTTTGTTGCCATATGTAATTAGGGTGGGGGCTGCCCAAAATGGGCATGCCAATGCCCCCACCCCCACCACCATTACAGCCTTTCTGCCCCCCCTGGGGGGAATATGGGGGCAGTAGCACTCAATCTGCCCCCCAGGGGGCAGAAAGCCCACTAGACACCAGGGATTTTTTTTGGGGCAATTTTAATTAGTGTAGGGGCTGCCCAAAACGGGCAGGCCAATGCCCCCAACCCCCCACCAAAATTACAGCCTTTCTGCCCCCCTGGGGGGCAGATGGGGCAGTAGCCCCTAATCTGCCCCCCCGGGGGGGCAAAAGGCCCACTAGATGCCAGGGATTTTTCTTTGGGCAATTTGAATTAGGGTGGGGGCTGCACAAAACGGGCATGCCAATCCCCCACCCCCCAAAAATGACAGTCTTTCTGCCCCCCCGGGAGGCAGATGGGAGCTGTAGCCCCCAATCTGCCCCCTCGGGGGGGCAGAAAGCCCACTAGAAACCAGGGATTTTTTTTGTATTCGTGTAGGGGTAGGGGCTACCCAAAATGGGCATGATAATACCCCCACCCCCAGAGAAATTCCAGTCTTTCTGCCCCCCGGGAGGGCAGATGGGGGCAGTGGCCCCTGATCTGCCCCCTGGGGGGGCAGAAAGCCCACTAGGCACCAGCGATTACGCTGGCTTTTTTTATGCGTGGGGCTGCCCAAAATGATGGTCATACCAATGCTCCCACCCCCACAAAAAATAGCCACAGTCTTTCTGCCACCCTTGGGGGCATATTGGGGTGAACCTCCCTCCCCCGATTACCCCCCAGGGCAGCAGAAATCCCACTAGGCTCCGACTTTTTTTTAGCAATGTGCCTACCTGTGGATTTTGGGCCCTAGCGCAGCTGGCACGTAGGGAAACCTAGCAAACCTGTACATTTTTTAAAACTAGACACCAAGGGAAATCCAGGATGGAGTGACTTGTCTGGCTCTCACCAGGTTCTGTTACCCCGAATCCCTTGCAAACCACATTTTCCTCACAATTCTGTTGTGGGAAAGTTTGAGAATCTGCGTGGATCCACAAATTTCATTCTACACAGCATTCCCCCAGGTCTCCCGATAAAAATGGTACCTCACTCGCGTGGGTGGGTCAAGTAACCGCGACAGGCAAAGGCCCAAAACCTAGTGAGGCAACATCAAAATTACCTATCACAAACCAACCTGGTTTCAAGGGGGGTCCCATGAGTTTATGGCCCTGGGCTCGGCGGCCATCTAGGGAAACCTACCAAACCCACACATTTATGAAAACTAGACACCAGGGGGATTCCAGGGAGGTATGGCTTGCGTGGATCCCCCAACTTTTTCTTACCCAGAATCCCCTGCACACCTCAAATTTAGCTGAAAAAAATCACTTTTTCCACACATTTTTGTGTGGGAAAGTTGTGGCATCACTGGGCTGACACAAATGTCCTACCACCTAGCGTTCCCCCAGGTCTCCCGATAAAAATGGTGCCTCACTCGTGTGGGAGGCCCAAGTACCCGCGACGGGCAAGGGCCCAAAACGTATTGAGGCGACATCAAAATTGCCTATCACAAAACGGCCTGGTTTTGCAAGGGGGTCACCTGGGTTTTTAGCCCCGTGCTCGGCGGCCAGCTGGGAAAACCTACCAAACCCAGACATTTCTGAAAACTAGACACCCGGGGGATTATAGGGAGGTATGGCTTGTGTGGATCCCCCAACTTTTTCTTACACAGAATCCCCTGCAAACCTCAAATGTAGCTGAAAAAAATCACCTTTTCCACACATTTTTATGTGGGAAAGTTGTGGCATCACTGGGCTGACACAAATTTCCTACCACCTAGCGTTCCCCCAGGTCTCCCGATAAAAATGGTGCCTCACTCGTGTGGGAGGCCCAAGTACCCCGGACAGGCAAGGGCCCAAAACGTATTAAGGTGACATCAAAATTGTCTATCACAAAACGACCTGGTTTTGCAAGGGGGGTCACCTGGGTTTTTGGCCTTGTGCTCGGTGGCCAGCTAGGGAAACCTACCAAACCCACACATTTTTTAAAACTAGACACCCCTGGGATTCCAGGGAGGTATGGCTTGCGTGGATCCCCCAAAACATTCTTACCCAGAATTCCCTGCAAACCTCAAATTTAGCTGAAAAATCACTTTTTCCACACATTTTTGTGTGGGAAAGTTGTGGCATCATTGGGCTGACACAAATTTCCTACCACCCAGTGTTCCCCCATGTCTCCTGATAAAAATGGTGCCTCACTCATGTGGGAGGCCCAAGTACCCGTGACAGGCAAGGGCCCAAAACTTATTGAGGTGACATCAAAATTGCCTATCACAAAACAACCTGGTTTTGCAAGGGGGGTCACCTGGGTTTTTGGCCCCGTGCTCGGCGGCCACTTAGGCAAACCTACCAAACCCACACATTTCTGAAAATTAGACACGGGGGGATTCCAGGGAGGTATGGATTGCGTGGATCCCCAACGTTTTCTTACCCAGAATCCCCTGCAAACCTCAAATTTTGCTGAAAAAATCACTTTTTCCACACATTTTTGTGTGGGAAAGTTGTGGCATCACCGGGCTGACACAAATTTCCTACCACCCAGCGTTCCCCCAGGTCTCCCGATAAAAATGGTGCCTCACTCGTGTGGGAGGCCCAAGTACCCGCAACAGGCAAGGGCCCAAAACGTATTGAGGCGACATCAAAATTGCCTATCACAAAACGACCTGGTTTTGCAAGGGGGGTCACCTGGGTTTTTGGCCCTGGGCTCGGCGGCCATCTAGGGAAACCTACCAAACCCACACATTTGTGAAAACTAGACATCCGGGGAATTCCAGGGAGGTATGGCTTGCGTGGATCCCCCAACGTTTTCTTACCCAGAATCCCCTGCAAACCTCAAATTTAGCTGAAAAAACACTTTTTCCACATATTTTTGTGTGGGAAAGTTGTGGCATCACCGGGCTGACACAAATTTCCTACCACCCAGCGTTCCCCCAGGTCTCCCGATAAAAATGGTGCCTCACTCGTGTGGGAGGCCCAAGTACCCGCGACAGGCCAGGGCCCAAAACGTATTGAGGCAACATCAAAATTGCCTATCACAAAACGACCTGGTTTTGCAAGGGAGAGTCACCTGGGTTTTTGGCCCCGTGCTCGGCGTCCAGCTAGGGAAACCTACCAAACCCACACATTTCTGAAAACTAGACACCCGGGGGATTCCAGGGAGGTATGGCTTGCGTGGATCCCCTAACGTTTTCTTACCCAGAATACCCTGCACACCTCAAATTTAGCTGAAAAAAAATCACTTTTTCCACACATTCTTATGTGGGAAAGTTGTGGCATCACCGGGCTGACACAAATTTCCTACCACCCAGCGTTCCCCCAGGTCTCCCGATAAAAATGGTGCCTCACTCGGGTGGGAGGCCCAAGTACCCGCGACAGGCAAGGGCCCAAAACGTATTGAGGCGACATCAAAATTGCCTATCACAAATCGACCTGGTTTTGCAAGGGGGGTCACCTGGGTTTTTGGCCCTGTGCTCGGCGGCCAGCTAGGGAAACCTACCAAACCAGAACTGAAACCATTACCACTCCTTATACTAAACCAACAGAAGCAACGGTATAAAAAAATCTTTTACTTCCAACTTTACAAAGTAAAGAATAGAGGATGGGATGAGCAAAACGGAAAAAGAAAAACAGAAAGACAACACTTGTCTTAATACTGCCCTCACACACTTTGCAGTGTCATGCTTCATCATAGGGCCGCATCTGACGTCTAGGTGCAGACCAACACCATAGACGGAGCGCAATTATTTTAGATATCTATGTGAAGAAAAAGTGGTGAGAGTACAGAAAGGGTGGTAAGACAACACACCTACATAAACCCACAATAAAGGGATATAAAGGAAAAAATGTTCCCTTCAGGAGGGACCAAAGAGTGCAGACACACACAATTAAAACAACCTAAGGGGAAACTACCATAAATCTTTATTCAAGTGACCCCTTGGAAGTGTTAAAAACCAAAAGACGGGATAGTCAGGGGTGGTAAAAAACCCCTATATCCCTACTGCATTTACCAACATGTTTCTGCCATTATTTCTCGCCCAACAGGGTCGCTCTGGCATTCGTCAGGGTGTAGATCCCACGTTACCTGGTCTTCACCCCTAATTGGAGTTATTACCTTATTTCAACAGGCTAAACAGTCCTGTGAGATAGTATACTCTGGGAAATTTCCAAGAGGAAACAATTTCCTGAAAAGAGAAGTAGAACATATAATTACTGTTCTACTACCTTATTCCATCACATATTGCCATAATGCCTCATCCTCTACAAAATCACACCAATTGGCATAATATTTTTTTTAAAAATTCTGTTAAAAATAGAGTAACATCTGCCTATTAATTCTATCATCCTCACCAGAATCTCACACTAAGGAAAACACCACACCGTGCGTGACCCAACATTAGGACTCCCTAGGTGTTTAATTCATAGTTATGTATCCATTAACCGAATCACACATAAGTGGCCACTCTCTTCCCTTGATGGTAAAAAGCACTTTCACTAAAGTTTATCCGCAAACGTACACGGGTTTATTAGAAATTCTCCAAACCCGGGACCTTTGTGGGGCCGTGTTCTTATAGTCACACTCTGAAATACATAGGGTAGGGAGGGAAAAAGACAAAAACAAGAACAAGACTCCATTACCATCCGAATCTGTTTTCACGTCTGTCAATTGTACAACTCCACTCCGCCCTTCTCACTAATTCTGAACCGTGTTACTAAGACACATCGGAGCCCCGATTGTATCTCTGTTGTAGGAACCATCGTGTACCGAAGCTCTGTATAGTGGTAAAAACAAAGGGGGGAAAAACTCACAATCCACCCACTGTCCCCGATCATAATCTGGGCAAAGCTGATCCCTTCAGTAACAAGGTATCAGATGATGTCAAGATACACTTTCCCACTTTACATTCGCCTCCTTAATTAAATTGCGCCGTAAAATTTGAACCTTAATAAAGAGACAATTTGGATAACGTGCCTGACCGCTTCTGTGGTGCACTTACTACTCCAAAGAACCGCACTACTTCAGTTCCTCACTCAGGTCCACCGTCGATAACCTGCGGGCACCATTTCCTCATTTATAACGGGGATGTTAATTGGCGCTCACGCTCAAGCCGCTCCCCTTCCTAGGGTGCGTATCGGGCTCGTCAATATCAACTAGCAAAACAGAGAAAGGACACTATCTTCCTCAATCCATTGCAAGTCGCTGCCATCTTGAAGCGGCCCACAACATATCTCTCATTCCATCAAACTCGAGTAAAAAACCAGGAGCCACTTAAAATTCACGGATCTATCCTCTATCAAGAACCATATTCCTTGGTGTTCAGGTTGAACCCCAGTTGATGCCATCTTGTAGAAGCCCTCAACAGGCTAAACAAGCTATTTCATTTCGTACATTAGTATCAAAAAATGTATCACTACATTACGAGACATCGAGATTACTGTGCAATAAATCCCTCTTCCAATTATTGATATAGGGGAGACTACAAAGACTCTGCCCTCAGAGTCTTCCTGTCCTTACAACATATAGTGAATTGTACAGATCCAAGCTCTGTGTAAACAAATTACCCAATGTATCTAGGAATGTTAAAAAACAAACGTGGTTCTCTTTTTTGCATGCTAGATCCATTACAATGGTACCAAGGAACACCCTAAAAAGGATATTTTTCCACTCATTTACTTAGTGCTCAGTCCATAGAGTTGGAACCAGGGTATGGAATCGTTCAAGCCCTGAGTGCTGCTTTTTAACCTGTCCACCCACCGTTGTTCACGAACCAACAAAAAACTGGCTATATCCACAGTGTTAGGTGGAATAAAAGGTTTGTCTAATACTGTCCACCTAAGATCTGATTCACTGTGTCTCTTCTCGTAGAAATGAGCCGTTAGTTTCGTATTTGTTTTGCCACATCTTATTGTACTCATATGTTCCAGGATACGGGTTTTCACCCGACGGGTAGACATCCCTACATATAATTTATAGCAGGGACACCTTATAAGGTAAATGTAACTTATCAAGAATTGAAAGGCAGGCTTTGAATGAACTGAGAGACGATCCAATGTTAATCATAAAAGCCACCGACAAAGGCGGTGCTATCGTAATCCAAGACAGAGAGGCTTACAATACCGAATGCCTCCGTCTTTTGAATGACAAAAGGAATTATAAAATTCTTCCTGGAGATCCGACAGAAGAACTGAGAGTTTTGATTGGTTCTTATGTGGAAGAGGCAGTCGGGAATGATTGGATCAGTCAGAAGGAAATTTAGCTGAAAAAAATCACTTTTTCCACACATTTTTGTGTGGGAAAGTTGTGGCATCACCGGGCTGACACAAATTTCCTACCACCCAGCGTTCCCCCAGGTCTCCCGATAAAAATGGTGCCTCACTCGTGTGGGATCAGAAAGAAGCCCTTTTTCTCTGTAAACAACAACCGACTATCCCGTATTTTTATATCCTGCCAAAAGTGCATAAACCCACACGTCCACCACCTGGGCGCCCTATAGTGTCGGGTACTAATTCCATCTTAGAGCCCTTATCTAAATTTTGTGATGTTTTTCTGAGTCCACTTGTGCAGAAGATGCCAGCGTATCTAAAAGATACAAGGGAGGTTCTAAATCTGATTAAAGATTTAGAGTTCGACCCCGATAATGACTTGATGATCGGGCTTGATATAGAGTCTCTCTACACGAACATTCCGCAGCAAGAAACCCTTAGGGTGATTGAGAATATCCTTTTCTCTGAGGAATGGGAGCATATGGCTCCCCGGGCCTTTATTTTGAGCCTTCTCGAGCTGGCGCTAACACTCGTGTGGGAGGCCCAAGTACCCGCCCAAGTACCCGCAACAGGCAAGGGCCCAAAACGTATTGAGGCGACATCAAAATTGCCTATCACAAAACGGCCTGGTTTTGCAAGGGGGTCACCTGGGTTTTTAGCCCCGTGCTCGGCGGCCAACTGGGAAAACCTACCAAACCCATACATTTCTGAAAACTAGACACTCGGGGGATTATAGGAAGGTGTGGCTTGTGTGGATCCCCCAACTTTTTCTATAATAGGGTTTACTAATATTCATTTTAATGATGCAGATGAAGCAGGCCGACCCAGCTTGGGTGTCTGAGTAGCACTGAGACAAGAAGTTCCATCCATTGTGTCTGCATAATAATGTGCTACATATCTAATTTTTCCGTTTGTAAGCACTATAAACAACAGGGCTTAATATTATTAAATTTAATTATACTCGGTATACCAACCTCAAACGTGGAAATGCTAGCTTGATCATGCTGCTATTTGATTTCCTGATGTATTAACTACAGTGGATCTTATCAGTGAGAGTTTAGCTTACTGAGCTATCTTGCGGCTTCAGGGGAAGTGCTTAAAAATTAGAACTGTGGTTCATATACAAATCAGAGTAATGCAAACTGAAGGGAGCATGTAAGGCTTGCCTGCCCGCCTTGCAAGGAAGTTCTGATTTAAAATCTTGAGAACTGCCACTGAGATCGCCACAGTCACAATGTACCTGCCTGAGCACTGGCCAGGGGAGGACTATAGGCATACCATACTGGATGTCTGAATTCAAAGCTTTGTGGCCAGAAACCTTTTAGTTTAGGGCTGTTTTAATGTAGGAGTATGCATTGTTCATTATAAGGAAACAGGTGGGACATGCCGGAATGTGGTGGCAAAGGGTCTCCTCTATCATCGTATACACTTTATTGTCTTTGTAAAAGCAACATTTCACTTTTCTACCCAGAGTTATGACTCACGGTTATGAAGCGTGAAGGGCGGGTGAGTGTGAAGTGTGGAGGAGTTAGTCCTCAGTCTTTCCCTTGCTTCACCGCTTGAAGTAAACGCTTTAAAAACAACTCCGTTAAGCCTCTCACAATTTTTACTAGATCTGTATAGTGCTCAGCACTACTAAACATCGTAACTGTCCTTTTTAACTTGTACTTGTACATCTTGGGAAAGAACATTTTTAATACTCACAGGATAAGCGCTGTACCGCTGCTTGGTGCCCCCGTTCCGCCGCGGCTTGCCGTTTGTTGAGGAGCGGCACCGGACACTCCCCCTACCTTGGGTACTTCTGTTGGAAAGGGCAGAGGTCAAATAGCGCATCAGACCAGCAATAAAAAGCGCATGCTGAGCCGGATGCGCAGTGGACGCGTGCTGGCTCACCAAAGGCGTGTCAAAGGCAAGCCTGTCTGCGCCCGTCCGCGTCCAGCACGCGGCGAGGTCCAGAAATGCTGCTGGTTCCAACTTAGGGTTTCACTACTCAAGAGAGGAAATCCAGGCACTTAACACACAAGCAAGTAGGTGCCAGGTTCATCTTCAAATTGACAAAATGAAGGGCCCAGTAACTTGTGTGGAATATAGATACGAGCTCAATTATGGACCTAGCACCCTCCCTGATTTTGCCCCTAAATCAGACTTCATAACAGACTCCAAGCAACTACCAGGCGGCCTAAAACGTGCTACATATCTACCACACACTCCTAAGCCTCAAATTAGACTGTCTATTAATTACAGAAACCTGGCTGAAAGATTGTTCAAACCCCGATTTTGTGCAAGCCCTCCCCCAGGATACACTATATCCAGACAAGAGAGACCTGTGCAAAGAGGGGAGGGGGGCTAGCAATAATCTACAGGAACACACTGAAATGCTCCACATTCGACGTCACAGAACTAAAAGGGGCAGAAAGTCTTGGTTTCTGTCTCCAACCAGATAGCTCAATGTCTTTTGCAGGAGCCTTGATCTACAGGCCACCAGGGCCTACCCTTAAGTTCCTAGATACCTTGGGTGAAAGTATGAGTTCCCTGGTAGTCAGGTACTCTAACTTCACCATTCTGGGAGATTTTAACATACACTTGGACTCAGCTGACACCCCAAGTTCGAATAACTTTGGAGAGATTATAGAAACCCTGGGACTCAAACAACAGATAGAGGGGCCCACGCACTGTGCAGGGCACACCCTGGATGGACTCTGCACCAATTCCACCAGTCTTAAAGTAGACCCTCTGGTCACTATAACCTGGTCTGACCACAAGTTTATTCCTTTCAGGATTAGTTGCACCACCACACAACCTGTGAGAGACTCTAGTCAAACCTGCCTCACAATGAGGCGAAAGTGGAACAAAAGGCTAACCAATCCTAACTTGCATGCGACTGCAGAACTAGTTAAACCTACCCTGAGAGGGGACCCCTCAATAGATACCCACATTTTTAATGACTGGATGGCCTCATTAGCTAATATTTTAGCACCTCCCGCCCTTCCCAGTAGAAGTCTCTTTAATAACACCTCTGCTCCCTGGTTTACACCTCTGCTAAATGAATTACGAGGCCAGTGTAGAAAACTGGAACGCAAATGGAGGAAAGGTTATAAACCAGAAGAGCTCACCACCTTTAAAGCAGCTCTTAAATAATATCATCAGCAAATCAAAACAGAAAAGAAGGCACATTACTCTAATTTCATCAACCAGGCAGCGTCTGATCAGAAAATGATCTTCAATATTGTACAATCTTTCACTGACCCTAAAATGCTGAGTATTTTGACAAGAAAATTAGAGACTTAAACAAATACTTTAAGGAAACTAACAACTCACCTGCAGAAGGAGTTGACCTAGAAAACAGAACAGGGCTTAACTGTTTCAAGGAGATTAGTCTTGAACAGTCCCGGCAAGCTATCCCCAAATGTAAATCGGGTTCCCCTCTTGATCCCTGTCCCCCGAAAATTTTAAATGCAATCATTGACATCATAAACCCTATCATCAACCAAATGATTAACTCCTCTTTCAGGCTAGCAACAGTACCTGAAAACTGGAAAAGCCCCTTCCAAAAAAGAAATTACCGGACCCGACAACTCTCTCAAATCTCAGACCCATCTCGCTGCTACCATGTCTAAGCAAAATAGCAGAGAAGCTAGTAAACACGCAACTAAATGACTTTCTGCAGGAAGCTAACATTCTACACCCGAAGCAATCAGGCTTTAGGCCTGGTTACTCAACAGAATCAGTGCTGCTACATACAACGAAAACTTTAAAATTTGCCTTAGATCAAGGTAAAAATGCAGTGCTTATTCTGTTGGACCTATCGGCCGCATTCAATACGGTCTCCCACAACATTCTGGGAGACCGGCTAGCGGAAAGTGACATCTCTCACAAGGCCTTGGCCTGGCTAATATTATTCCTGGATAACAGGAGACAAATAGTAACCGTAGGCAACTACATATCGACAGAGAAACAGTTGCTCTCTAGTGTTCCCCAGGGCTCTGCCCCGAGCCCAACACTCTTCAAGCTTTATATGATACTGTTGCTCAACCTGATTGCATCTTTTGACATCGAATCTATCTCATATGCTGATGACACTCAGCTAATCCTCACTCTAGACAAAGACTCCACAGCAGCAGAAGAAAAGTTCCAGCACTGCCTATCGGCGGTCATGGATTGGATGAAAGCGAACCATCTCAAATGCAATAGCCAAAAAACAGAGATCATGCTGCTTGGGAAATCCAACATCTTCATGCCCAAACAGTGGTGGCTGACTGATACGGCACCACCTCCTAACACAGTAGATACTGTGAGGAACTTGGGGATTAGATTTGATGCTGCACTATCCTTCCACCAGCAAGCTGGCACTTGCTTCCACATGATTAAAACCCACAAAATGTTTTTCGATCTACTTCCAGTTACGGCTAGAAAAACAGTTGCAGTAGCCTTAATCCTGTCTCGTCTGGATTACTGCAACATCCTCTACGCAGGAGCTAAGAAGGCAGTTCTGAAAAAACTACAGATAGTCCAAAATGCGGCAGCCCGGCTGGTATTAAAACTACCAAGAGGGTCCTCGGCCGCAGCAGTACTCAGAACCCTCCATTGGCTGCCAATACATAAAAGGATTCTCTTCAAAATCTTATTAGTCATCTTTAGAACCCTCAGGTCAACAGGACCTAAATACCTAAGGTCCAGAATCAAACCCTATATCACTCAACGGGTTCTGAGATCGTCCTCGGAAAACTTTTTAACACCCCCCCACTTTCACCTGTTATCCAGAGGGGGAAAGTCAATGGCAGTCCTAGGAACTAAAGCTTGGGATAGCTTGCCCACCCAGCTGAGACTGGCGCAGTCTGAACTGATGTTCAAGAAGCTCTTAAAAACCTGGATCTTTGCTGCCCCAGACAATATAGTGTTATCACTCATCTGATCTTTTACCCGGTCTCTGCCTACTCAACTCCACACCACAGACCCCCCTGCATTCGATAGCGCCAAGATGCTCCTCGGAGTGAATGCTGCGCTCTATAAATGTTCTCATTCATTTATTCATTCATTCATACAGGCTATGGAGAAAGGGGCCGGAGGGGGAGACCTAAGCAAGAAAACATTTTAAAAAATTGATAAAATACCATATGCAGTAGGAGTGTGGGCAAAGATGTTATGCTCATTGCCATGCTACCTTTGGATGAGAGTAGGGACATCTGGCAGTTTTAGCCAAGCTATAAAGACTCTACAGTACAAAGCTCTCATGCGTACTACACCACCATGTTTTCATGTGCTGCATACAACCTCACCGGCGAGGGAATGGTAAACGTTCAAGCCCTTTATGTAGGAGTTAATCCCACGAAACAGTCAAACAGACTGAAAATGCTTGGCAGTGACGTTGTGCCTGACTCTAACATGGATTTCTCTGAGGACTTGTCCGCTCTCACTTCTGCGCAGTAGCATTTTGGCTGGCGGTGGTCGATGGGCTGAGGAGAAGGCTGTGGTTCTCCATAGTCTGGGCTCTGTCTTTCCTTGGTGAAAAGCTGTGTGGAGAGCACCGTGGCCCCATGTCCCTGGGGGTCCTCCTGGACTGCACACTTCTTTGACCTTGCGGGTTATGTAAACCTGTGCGCGTGCTGTGAAGTGCAGTGTTGCATCGTCTGCTGAGCTGGGGAGCTGGAGCTGCTTGGGGAGAGTGTGGGGTGTTGCCCTATCTAGACGGTGTCATGTTTATTATCAGCGGTTTGGCGTGGACTTTCATTGACTTTGTTTGGACAGCACTCTCAGACTGCCATTGACTCAGAAACAGGGTATTTAAGGCCCTTAACTGTGAACAAGCGTGTGCATGGACTGGGGTTCCACCACTGGCGGGACTCCGTGGAATATTTTGTAAGAAGTTTGTAGGTAACTCCACCCACCCCTAGTTACTAGTGTTGCTAGTGTTGACTGCTGTGAGACAACAGCACTGCCCTCTCTGGAGATTGAAGGCTGTATGCCAGAACTCTTGCCCGAATCTTTAACTTCCAGCCATTCTTCTTCCAGGTCTTTCACTTGGTCAGCAATTTAAGTATTATATTGTGAAAAAACCCCTTCTGAAAAAGGGATTAAAGTGGCCAGTATTTTTTTTTACCATACATCATGTATAGTGGCACATATATACTCTTTGGAGGGCACGATCTCTCTTTGTTGCATTGTTTTACCAGCCAAGCAAAGGATTAAGCTCTGTGGAAACTAATATGCTTCTTTGTTCACACCGGCAAACCTTTGCTACACCTATTTTAACTGGTCCTGTAGCAGATGCAACAACGGGATTTCTTGGCTTATCATACTTTTCTCCTTACTGACTTCTCATATGAAAACTACAAAAGGAAGTTGCATTTGTGTCATGCATTTGACGAGGCCCCATTTGTCCAACTTCATGGTAATGCTTTTCCCAGTTGCATCCCATCCTCTTTGAAGGATATAGTCAGTGATTAGTCTGTACTGCTTAAACAGATGCTGCAGCATGTAGTAGGTCGAGTTCTAAAATATTGGCACCTCCTTTATGAGAACTTTATCCGGTATTTTGTTAGCACGCTGAATGATCCTCAACTGCTTCCAAATTTTAAAAGAATGACTGAAATAAGGGCAGATTCTTCTGCAGGTGACCGGTATGTTGCTATGTCTTATTTTTTTTAAATTCCTGCACAATCAGGTTGATGCAATGCGCCAAAACAGTACCCTATAATATCCACCATCTGCCATGTCCTTGACTATATTACTGCCATTGTCTGTGACAACAAATCCAATTCCGAGACTTCTGGGTCGAAGCCATTCAAATATCTTGCTGTTAAAGTCTTCAAGGATGTAATCAGTTGCCTGACAACTGATCCACATGTCTGTTGTTAGGTGGAGTGTGTGAATGTCACTCTGCTGTATAACTTGGCCAACCAATTGCAGCACATGATGATGGAGCGCTGGAACAGCAACTCTAGTAAAACAGGTCCGGTGGGAAACTTCCATTTTGGGTAGATAGCCGCCACAAATTTTTAAAATCCCACTCCTTCCACAAACGAAAAAGGGAGGAGGTCCAGTGCTAATATTTTAGCCAGCTTCCCATTGTACAAGTGTTCCATTGGGTGATTGCGTTCATGGGGCCCCTCATCCCTAAACATGCCCGTCATAGTAGCTTGGATTATTTTCTTTTGTGGTGCCACTGGCACAGGTAAATTCCGGAAAGTACCAGGAGGTGGTAGACTCGATGTGCATCTTGGAGGTATCACTGTATGCGGTGGTGTCTGCATCTGATTCTTGTGCCATTTGGAGGTTGAGGATGCGGGTGATGCTGGCACACTGCAGGGGATAGGGCTGCCTTGAGTAAAGCTGTCATCCTGTTTTTCCTCATCACTTCCTTCCATCAACGTAATCAGAGCTGTGTCTCCTCTCTTATCACCACCACCAGATACCTTTTTAAGGTGCTCCTCCTACCGGATTTTTTGATCTTTTTTCATATGGGATGTTTGGCCTCCAGTACCATAGTGTGAACCTGGCTTGCCTTGACTAACCCTTGAGTGGCAAATGGAAGATATTGCAAAGTTATCCTCCTGCTTGCTAATCCTGAAGAAGTCCCAAAGTTGTGAGGAGATTTTTTTTAGTGTACCACTGCCAATGCCTGAAGAACTGGAGGGTCATTTGCCTCTCTGCAGTCTGAGGTAATGATGGATGCAGGCCTCAGCTCGTGCTTTACAAATATGAAAGTTGGCAGTAGTGGTGGTGGTGGAAACCATGCCATGTCCCTCTGAGCAGGTTGAATAGGAGGGGTCATCTTGGTGTTCCCGGAGCCGTCCTCCATACTGACAATCATTGGCTCATCCACATCACTATTATTTTCGATAATTCAAAGGCTTTCAGGAACTTTCCTTTTCCCTTGTCTCTTGTGACAGGTCTCATACTCGGATGGGGTCCAATCTATGTTCAGATCATCAGAAGTGGGGTTTGGAGAAGGTGTTATAGTAACCTTTCTTTTTTTTGCAGGAGATCGTAAAACCAATGGTTCAAGAGCTACTTCTTGCTTTCTTGCTCAGCAGGAAGCTCAACCTCCTGTTCTGCTCCTACTTCAGGAAGAACTGTTGCTGGCTGAGTCTCCTGTTGTCCACTTTGCTCAGTTTCCTATGACGATTGGGTACTTTGCGGCTGAGACAAATCCATATCACACTCACTGCTCATCACCATGTTTGAAGTCGCTGTATCGCTGAGAGACATGGGCTTGGGCTTAGGTTAGAGAGGTGCCCTTGTTGATGCAGGAGTACTGCTCCCAGCCTGCTGCCCGGAGAACAGTGTGGTAGGCCCACAAAAGGGCAAATTTGCAAGGGGATTACACCACCGAAACGTCACTCTTACTCTTACTGGTAGCGAAATGCCCTGCATCATATTTACAAAGTGGCATTAAGCCACTATTTGTGGCTTAATGACACTTTGTAAATAGGCTATCCTTTCACGCATATATCTGCGTGAAAGGGGTGTGCAATGGGTGTTGCTGTGGGTGTTCCACCGCAACACCCATCGCTTTTTGGCTCTTCCCAAGATTTACAAGGATCTGTAAACCTGAGGTGGCCCCAAAAACTAATGCCATGCAATAGCAGGCCTTATAATGGCGCAATGAGGAGAAATACTTTTATTTCTCCTTGTTTTTGCTTTTTCTATGTGTACTGCATTCTGCAGCACACATAGAAAGAGCAAAATGCCATTAATGATTGTTTATGGTGGACGATTTTCTACTTCTATGTATGCTGCAGAATGCAGCACACAAGGAATGAACAAATCGCTGTTAGACCTGACATCCTTGGCGTGGGTTCCCCTGACTTTTTTGCCTCTACCTCCTGTGTTTTTGGTGATATGCTGGATTGTGTTTTGCTGGCTTATACGCTTTTGGGCACTTTGCCACTGCTGATCAGTGTCAAAGTGCAAGTGCTCCCTGGATAAAATTGCTATTTCTAATTGGCTATTCCTGATTGGCATATTTGAATTGTTGGTAAGTCCCTAGTACAGTGCACTAAGTGTGCGAGGGCTGGCAACTCAAATGCTACTCAGTGGGCTTGCAGCACTGGTTGTGCCACCCACCTGAGTAGCCCTGTAAATGTAACCCAGGCCTACCACTGTAGTGTCTGCGTGCAGTTGGTAACTGCCATGTTGCTCTGGCAAGTGCACCCACTCGCCAGACCCAAACCTTCCCTTTCCTTACATGTAAGGCACCTCTCTCGCCAGCCCACAGTACCCCTAGGGGCAGGGTGCATTGTATGTGGAAGGTAGGGCATGTACCGGTGCGTGTGACATGTCCTAATAGTGAAATATTACCAGATTCCATCTTTCACTATTGCAAGACTATCTGCCCGATAGGATAACATGGGAGCTGCTGTGCAAATCCCTTGCCAGCATAACTTCCCATTGGGACCAGATAAAACCATCAAGTTTGGACTACCTGAACTCAGAATTCGACCACCCACCTTTTGGAAAAGGTGGTTTTCAAATTGTCAGTTTGAAAGGGCCACTTTCAGAAAGTATTAGTAATGCAAGGGGTGGGCCCTGTACCACTCAGCTAGATAGGGCCAGTAAATCTTTTTAAAAATCAAAACATCTAGCTGGATTGTTTTATGCTGCTAACTTTTAAGCAGACTCAGACCAAATACACAAGTCAATTGGTCTATTACATTTAATTATTCATTTTTAAATCATTTTGTTTTTGAATCCTCAAAGACAGATGTCAGATATTTATTTATTTATTTATTTATATAGCGCCTGGATCGACCCCTGAAGGGGTATCTCCGCGCTTCGGACGGGCAACAGGGACGTGGAGCTTCTACAGCAGAATCAGAGACAGAAAAGAGTGGTCTTAAGCTGCTTTCTGAATTGTAGGTGATCGGGGCATTGTCTCAAGTGCAGAGGGAGCCCATTCCAATAGCGGGGGCCGAGATGGAAAAGGGCCTTCCCCCCTAATCTAGCCTTCCTGACTCGGGGAACCACAAGAAGAGACTTAGATCCCGAGCGAAGAGACCTGGAAGGCAGGTAAGGTGTAAATCTCTCCGAAAGATAGGTGGGACCGAGATTGAATAACGCCTTATGGATGGTGCAGCAGACTTTGAACTTTACCCGTTCGTGTATTGGAAGCCACTGAAGCTGACAAAGAAGAGGGCGGGAGGAAGTCCTGGAAGGGGCGTTGAGGACCAATCGCGCCGCCGTGTTCTGGACTACCTGCAGTCTGCTAAGCGAGGCCTCATTAGCGGAGACCAGCAGACCATTACAGTAGTCCTGACGGCTTAATATGAGTGCCTGAGTCAGAGTCTTCCGAGTTGAGTCAGGAGCAAGGGAAAGACTCGGCGGAGTAGGCCTAGTGTATGGAAACAGGAGCCAGCTGTCTGAGCAGCATGCTCCTTCAGAGTAAGGGCTTGATCCAGACGAATGCCTAAGTTCTTAACAAGGGATTTAGGGGCAGGGGGAGCACCAAGATCGGCAGGCCACCATTCAGGAGTCCATAATAAGGGAGCATCTCCAAAGAACAGAATCTCCGTCTTCCCAACATTACATTGGAGGAGATTGCTCTTCATCCAATGTGAAATAGCTCTCCTGCCAGAGGAGAAGGCCGACTTTACCGATGGAGTAAATTTATCAAAAGGAAAAAGCAGCTGTGTATCGTCGGCATAGGAGATGGGGGTGAACCCATGCGTCCTCAGGAGATTGGCCAAGGGGGCAACATAGATATTAAACAATGTAGGGCTCAGGCATGAGCCCTGAGGCACTCCTTTGGACAATTTCAGAGGCGCCGAACGATACGGGCCAAGATTGACAGTCTGAGAGCGAGCAGATAAAAAGCTTATCATCCACTGGAAGGCAGAGTCTCTTAGTCCAATCTCCTTCAATCTCCTGAGCAATATCTGATGTGAAACCATATCGAACGCGGCAGATAGGTCCAACAGCACCAGAATCGTAGAATGGCCCCTGTCTAGGGTCATCCTGATGTTATCTGTGACCACTAGCAGAGCTGATTCTGTGCTGTATTTGGGCCTAAAGTCTGACTGGGAGGAGTCTAAGCTACCAGTAAGTTTGACATGGTTGGAGAGATGTTTATTGATATGCTTCTCCAATAGTTTGCTCAGGAAGGGAAGAAGCGAGATGGGACGGAGATTGGAGAAATCCGTCAAAGGAGCCTTGGCGTTCTTACGGATAGGCATAACCTGTGCTGCTTTCCATTCTGACGGAACGTGACCCTCTCTCAATGAGAGATTGAGGAGATAAAAGGAGACAGTTGACAGGCCAGAGAGGTAACAGCTTTGGCCGGGATGGTGTGGAGGGGGGAACCTAATTTTAGCATACAAAGCAGTGTTTCTACATCTGCCAAGGTCACCGGAGGGAAGCTCACTAGCAACTGGGAGGTTGCCTGTTCTGGATGATCAGATGTCATTGTAACCAAAGGCTGGCTTCCTGACGGGACAATTTTTTCATAGATGAGCTCTATTTTCTGCGAAAGAAATTGTGCGATATCGTTACAGAGCGTTTGCATGGGAACCTCTAGATTCTCGCAGTCCTTGGGGTTGGTAAAAGACTGGAGGATACGATATAAAATTTTAGGAGCATTGCCAGCCTGGGCTAATTGAGATGCAATATGGGCTTTACGCGCAGCCTTTATATTTTTATGGTAGCCAGACAGGGTGACCAAAAACCGATCTTTATCCCTCTCATCATGGGTATTGCGCCATTGTCTTTCGTATTTTCTACAAAGTTGTTTCTGAGCTCGAAGCTGAGGAGAAAACCAGGCAGTCTGAGGGCGCTTAGAGTGGTTAGGGAGTGATTTCAGTGGCGCAAGTTGATCAATAGCCCTGGAAACAGCAGAATTGTATTTGGCCAGAGCTTCCTCTATGTTGTCCGGTGCAGTGTTCCGAGGCACTAAGAAAGAGGCTTGAAAGCACTCCGGGGTGAATTTCTGCCATTGTCTGCGGGTGTGGTAAGTGACAGGGTTAGATCCCTTCAGCTCCCTTGGGCCCTGAATGGAAAATTCAATTGACGCATGATCAGGCCATGTTAGTTGTTGAGGGGGCTCACACAGAACACTAAGAGAGTTGGAAAAGATAATGTCCAGTGTGTGGCCAGCTATATGAGTGGGGCCTTCATTGAGCTTAGATAGGCCCAAGAGGGCTAGGTCTGCCAGAAGTGTCTGTGAGTCAGCATTAAAGGTGCATTCGCTATGGATGTTAAAATCACCCAGTAATAAAAAATTGCTGCACGTAATCACGTGGGGGGCTATTAATTCGGTGAGTTGTAATGAGAATTCAGCTAAGGGGCCTGGGGGACGATAGACTAAGGCCCCCTTCCAACTAAATTGGGAAGAAAAATCTATCCCAAAAACGAGGACTTCCATAATGGCATTACAACGCTGTTCCAGTGCGGTAACTTTAATGATATCTTTATGCACAATAGCAATTCCACCCCCCACCTTTAGTTGTCTGTCCATCCTAATAAGTTTGTAGCCTTCAGGTAGAGCGAACGTAATGGAAGGAACAGAATGGGGCTTAAGCCATGTTTCGGTCAGAAATCCAAGCTCAGGCTGCACTGAAGACAATAGATCCCAAACCTCAGTAGAGTGCTTAGGCAGGGATCTAATATTACATAGCAAACTTTTCCATCCCCTCTGAAGGTTATGGGGGGGTTTGCCTGTATCATAGCTAAAAAAAAGTGGCGGGTTTGAGAGTAGGGGAACAAATATTGGGGGGGATACAACAAGGTTCCTCATGAATCGGGACACATAACGTTCACATAACATCAAAACAAACCTAATTGAAACATAGTAACAAATAACAAATATAATAACTTCAAGTAATTTCCAGTCCTAAAACAGAAAAAACAGGTAACCCACAAATCTGATTTTCAAAGTACACTGGGGTTACCACTCAACGGGGATCAAAACGCATTTATGGTAACAAAGGGTTAATGCATTAAATACATATATTTCCCTAAGTTGCTACGCATATTCTTATTCAAAATCTTCCCCTGATGGTACAAAGAGTGCCAACGCGTTTCAAGTCCCAACTCTATTTACGGGGACTCGCGTCAGGGCTGTGACTGGATTCTTGAATAGATCTTGGGCATCCCTCCAAGGATTAAGGGGAATATTGTCGAGTTATATTTTCGAAAAAGCAGTTCTCTTTTAGTCCAACAAGCTTCCTTTCTTTTATCGTTATATTTAACTTGACTGTAGGTGCCGGTTTGTTTAAAGCCTGCTATTTGAATTGGCGATGTTAATAGATGCTCTCAGTGGCAGTTCTATTTTATTCGCTCCTGTTTATGGCCTCATTTGCTGTTGTCTTCAAGAACATATCTTCATCGTGCTTTTCTCATTACACTGGCTCTCAAGTCAAATATAACGCTGCACCAGTGAATACAGAACTGGTTTGGACTGGGTCTAGGGACTCTTGCCACAAAGAGATCAAAGACCTTTTTGGGGTATAAATATTGGACCTAAAACCCCAGGACTCTTGGATTGCTTCAAGAAAACCAGAGGGCCCTGCCAAGAAGAAGACCGGAAGGGCTGTGTGAGGAGCACCACCTTGTCAGAGAGAGGGGGTGGGTTGGCCTGCAGTTACTGCTTCTGTGGTGGAGGAAAAAGGACTGACTCTTTTTTGCCCTGCTGTGGTATCCTGCCTGGGAAGTCCAATCCTCAAGGACCTGTGTGTGCTGGCCTCCTGTTCTGGGAAACTCAGGGACATCAAAGTTTCCAAGACTTTGCCATTTGCATCGAGCCCGGTGTGCTTTTGGGGGCTCTGCCAGCCTTTCTTTGCTAGTTGCGCTGAACCCTGTGTGATGGTGGGTTCTGCCGGTATTTCCTCGCCTACTTCCCTGAGCCCTGCATGTCCTCGGCCTCTGCCAGCCTTGCTTTGCTAATTGCGCTGAGACCTGTGTGCTGGTGGGTTCTGCCGGTATTCCCTCACCTACTTCCCTGAGCCGTGCGTGTCCTCGGGCTCTGCCAATCTTCCTGCACTATTTTTCACTGAGCCCTGATTGTTGGCGGCTCTGCCAGTGCCCCGGGAACCTTACTCCCCGGCAGACCTGTGTGTCTGGCGGCTTCACATCCCCACTGCAAGGAATTCCTGGAGACGCTGCGAGGGAGATAGAGAGCTTCGGCCAACTTCGCCCCACCCAGCAGGACGCCGCGTGGAGCTGCGAGGTAGAGGGGACGCACTCACGCCGAAGGAATGGTCCCGCTCTTCCCCCACTGCACCGACAATTAACAAAGGAATCGCGGCCCAGGGATCGGGGCTGCATCTGACGCCTTCCGCTGCAAAGCTAGTCGGCAGCATCCATCTGGTCTGGAGCGCAGCTAAGAAGGCTGCTTACTTCTAAGCTCCACAGCACCTCCGACGCAGAACATCACCCGGGACCTCTGCCATGCAGTAGGAAGATACCCGCAGGTTGGGGAACACCATAGGACTTTGGAGGTGGGACGGGAAGCTACTGTCCAGCTTTGGATTACCGTCTTTTATCTGCTTTAACCTCCCGCCTCGAGCAAAACAAAATGGCGGCTCCCGGTCGGTGACTCTGACGACCTGTCCATGACTCTGACATCCTGTTCTGCAGCTTCTGCCTCGGGACGGTCTGAGGTCTTGGTATCTGGAGGTGCCTTAGTATAGATAACTTTCCCTCAGAAAGCAAAGTAAGTGTGTGTGAATTGCAACTCCCCAGCGCCATTCGAGCCTCTCACTATGACGCGCTGCTAAACATGCTGCTAATAGCGGTATAATCGCGGCTCCATAGTCTCCCCATAAGCAACCTTGATTTACTTCATCAGCAGAGTTCTCGACTGCCACAACCACAGCAGGATATGTTTAATAAAGTTGTGCAGTTTTATTCATTTCATCTTTGAAGTGCAGACTCTCCTGAAGTGCAGGCTCTCTCGATCCTGAAGGCTATACAGGCACAGCTGCTTTCTGCATGCACACTACAAGTTATCTGCACTTCATTTTGCTTTGTCCTGCCTATAATCAATCTTTGCAGCTCTGGCAGTGAGAGGTTTACTTGCGTTGATGCTGTTTGGATGGTCACGAGGAGAGATATAACGCTCATTTGAGTGTTTTATATCGACTTTACCTTTACACTATACCTGGTAATCTTTGTGTACCACGATATATGGGCTTCATGCAGAAGAAGTGCAGTATTTCTGATTAAACATAGTGTAAATTTCTGGGGTAAACAGCGTGTTCTGCGCACAGTGCGGTCCGATCGCAGTTCACGACTTGGATGCTAGCCTGAGAGTGGTGACTATATTGGAGGGATAAGTGGTACATATAAGTGATATAACTACGGCAACCTACTAACAGAGCACTTTGCAGGTGCTACACATAAGAGCTGTGGGGCCAGCATCAAGATCTGCAACAGAGAGTGTAGGCACCTCACGATTCCGCCTGGACCTCATCAATTGGTATACTCGTAGCTGTTCCTTCCAACTGACATCTGTAAGCTCTGGAAGGATAATGGCGGAGGGTGCTAGTGGTCACTCGAAGGATAGGGACTCTAAGGCAACCCTAAAATGTTCAAAGCAATCGCCACCGATTTCAGACTCTCCGGTCAAGGGTAGTCCAGACTCCGCCTCTACTTTAGAGGCCATTTTACTCAAACTAAATACTGTACATGACATCGCCCAAGGCACGAAAACTAACACAGACCTACTTCAGGTAGAAGTTGCAGGAATCCGCAAAGATTTTAGAGAGCTCACAATAAGAGTTTCAAATTCAGAAACAAGAATAAGCACAGTGGAAGATCTCACAAACTCTCAAGCTAAGCATATTCAGAACCTAGAACGTTCCATTTCCTCCTTAAGAAGAGACCTCACGGAACAGGAGGACCGCAACAGAAGAAGTAACCTGCGTATCTTTGGGTTACCAGAGAACAGCGAAAATTCTGCCCCTTCGGTTGCTGACTTTTTGCTATCCTGGATCCCAGAAGTGCTACAATTATCCTTCAAAAATGACTTTGAGATTGAAAGAACCCATAGGGTTCCTACCTTTCGACCTAAAGGAATGTCTACTCCACTGCCCCTGATATTTAAACCTCTGCGCCATCAACACACGGAGCAAATTTTAGCTCACATGAGGAAGATTCGGTTGATTCAGTGGCAGGGTCACAGAATAAGCATCTCGCAGGACTATGCTAGAGACACTGTTATCCGTCGTAAAGGTTTTTTGAACCTAAGAAGACGTCTTCTAGACATGGGAATCCCTTTTTCCTTTTCCGGTCCGTCGAAATTCCAGATAACTTTCAGGGGCCAAACCAAGATTTTTGTGGAACCATCAGACCTAGCAACATTCCTAGATAATCAATCCGAATCAGCAATGGACTCTGAGGTGCGATCTGACATCCCTAGCTCATAACGACGATTATGATCTGTAGGTTTTGGCCTTGAGATCATAGGTCTCTCTCCGGAGCATATCCCTCTACTGCATTCTGGAGTTTCATCTCATAGTTGCCTCTCTGTAGTTCCGAGGTTCTGCTATTGTTATTTGTTCAATGTATGACCTTTCTTCCAGGGAAAGCATTTTATATTGAACATCACATGCAACTTTAGATCTTGGGTTCTAATTATTGTTATAAGGACCGTCACAATCGTCTTGCTCCCTGTTTCGCTGATAGCAAGTGTTGTTCTGTATTGGGAAATGCTCTATGTTGTACATCACATATATATTTAGATCTTTGGTCCTAATTACTGTTATATGGGTCGTCATGATCCCTGTTACTTTGGTTTTCTTCACCTTTTTTCACTCATTGCATGTTTCAACCTCAGCAGTGGTCCTTAACATGTATGTTCGTATGGGTTACATTACCCGGCCTCGGAGCTCTTTCTGAGATAGGTCACTTACTACAGCTATACACATAGTTAGGTGGGTAGCTATACTAACCCTAATTCTGAATTTTGTATTACATATTCCCAAAGATGTTTGAATATCATTGGCAATGCGGGCGAATACAGATGGTTTCATGCTTTTGTCCCAAATATGTTTGCTGTTTACTGCTTACTATTTATCCTTGTTTTTGCATAGAGATGATCATACTCATACAGTATGTTATATGGTAAATGCCCGGTTCCTCTCAAGGGCGGGCAATATACTAATAGGCTTATTATTTACTATTTACTGATTGTCTCTACTGTTGCATTAGATATGATCATATCTGCATGGAATGGTGCCCTCCTTTCTTCAAAATGACTATTTGCGTTTGCGATATAATTAGGTTCTGGGCTATTCGTGGCTACTTGATGTTGCATATAGTGTCCTAACCAGATGTATAACCATCTTGGGGCCAGTTGCCTACTTTATTCTGCTTTGCACTTCCATTATTCATACGTAGCTTAGTGTTTGGATATCATTCCTGTTGACTGTTTTTCTCATTAAGTGAACATTCATGGTAGGCTCCCACTATACTCTCTCATTTGTTTGCCTTCAAACTGAGTATGCTAATTCCTTGCAATATGTTATTGCCTTTCTCCTGCATGGATATGATCATATCTGTTTGGCATGTTGGCCGATTATATACATTTGAGATATACTTCGGTTTGAACCATATTTGGTATGGTATGCATTGTATGTAACGGTCTAACCAAAGTGTAAGACCAGCATTGTGGTCTTGTGTTTATGTTATTTTTCTCTGCTTTTTGATGACTCGTAAGTGGTTTAAAGTTTGGATACCACTTTCGTTGACTGTTATTTGTCTGGAAATCAGACTTATGGACAGCTTTCATTATAATTGATGTTTTCCCTCCTCCCTATGCCAACACAAGTTAAACTGGATGGTGTTTCTGTGCTGGTCGTGGTAGCCCTTACTGCGCTCCAGCCACGTTTTTTCCCATGCAATTTGTCTTTTATAGACATCCCCTGGTGGGAAGAGGCCCTAATGCCTCTTTGGAATGGCCTAGAATAAGTGTGATTTTACACACCTCTTTTCTTCCCCCAACCCCCCTTCTACTTCCTTTTTGTTTGTTGGGAGGTCTATTTTACCACAACTGACCCTTTATCCTCTTCCATCTCATACTGAGCCTAATACACCGACTCGCATATCTGTTCCTCACATGGTACCCCAATGTCAGACATAAAAGTTGTTTCTCTAAATACTAAGGGGCTGAACCACCCAGTCAAAAGAGCCAAGATTTTAGACTATTGTAAGGAACTATCTGGCGACTTGGTACTTCTCCAAGAAACCAGGATAGGCTTCAAGGAGGCCTTGCTGATGAGGAGGGGTGTGTTTCAGACGTAGCGTGCTCTGAAGCTTGTCAGAAAAAAATGGGGTTCTTACACTCATATCTAGGAATTCAGGTCTAACCATAGTAGCAGCAGAACATGACACTAGTGGTAGATGGCTGCTCACCCGGCTAACTAATGGTGCTCAGGACCTTTATGTTATGAATGTCTATGCTCCCAATACTGATGATCTGAACTTTTGGTATTCTATTAACAAAAAATTTGCTAATATTCCGCAAAGATCTAAAGTAATAGTTGGGGGGGACTTTAATCTTCCTTTGGACCCTATCTTAGATCGAAACTCAGCATTTAGGTATCGAACCCCTAAAGCGCATAAACAACTACTTAACCTTTGCGCTTCCCATCACCTGGTGGATGCCTGGAGACTCCACAATAAGAAAGGGTAGTGATTTCACTTTCTTCTCCTCCCCTCACTCTAGCTTCTCCCGTATTGACTATCTCCGTGTAGATGCCTCTTTGCTTAAAGATACGGCAGACACAATAATCCATCCGATAGTTATTTCTGACCATGCTGCAGTTTCGATGTCCATTTGTAGCGTTATTGATAAAGGTGGGAGCCGATCTAGGCGGCTTACCACAGAGGTCTTAGAAAATGAAGAAGATATCGATGAGCTTAATAAGGAGATAAGTCTCTTTTTTAATGAGAATGAATACTCAGTTAATTCTCCTATCATTCTTTGGGATGCGTTCAAATGCGCAATGAGGGGGCAGGTCATTAAGAAAATGTCCAGGAAAAATATGGAAATCAAGGCTGATCTTCAGGCTCTTGGAGACAACATCAAGATGAAAGAGGCTTTGTTCCGACACTCTAATAATAAATCCCTGTTACAGGACATAAAACAATTAAAATACTCATTTAATTCTATTGTCAGTAAAAGAGCCTATCTTGGTGTTCATGCTCAAAAATCGCGACAGCTCTTGCTCTGCAACAGAGCTGGTAAACTACTGGCTTCCACCCTTAAACATAACAATCTAAGTACCCAAATCTCCCACATCAAAAGCAAAGACGGGTCACAAAAAACCAACAGCCAAGACATTCTTGAGGTCTTTAGAGATTTTTATCAACAGTAATACACCACGCTATCAACATGTGACAAGGCTAAGGGGCCGATTCCGGCCGGAAATCTCTCCGACCGAGCCGGACCCGGAGAGAATTCTGACCGAATCGGACCCTAGCAGTCCGACCGGGCGAGTACGATGCATTCGCATGCTATCGGACTCGAGTCGGTCGGACTCCCATTGAAGTCAATGGGAGCCGGCCGTACAACACGTACGCGGGCTCCCATTGACTCAATGGTTGCGAGGCGGGCAAGGGCGCCCCCTACAGCGTGTACGTGTCCATGCGCATCGCGGCGTACTTGCACAGGTAGGGGGGACCCATGGGTCCCCCCTGTGTGCGACTCACGCGCCTACGCATACAGGGGGGTCCGACGTGGACCCCCAAAGTCCGGCTCCGACAGCTTTTTCGAGCCGGACGGCGCGAGTCGGTCGGACTGCTCGCGGCGCGCATCGTACTTACCCGGCCGGGAAACGTCTCCATAGCGCGGTGCGAGTCGTGTCCATGCGAGTCGGTCGGAGCGTGTTGAAGCCGCGTTCGAGTCGGTCGGCGATTTCGCGGGTGCTTGCATCGTACTCGCTCGGCCAGACCGCGTACGATTCGGTCGGGAAACAGGGCTCCGAATCGGATCCGGTGAATCCGAATCCGATTCGGAGCACTACCGGCCGAGATCGGAATCGGCCCCTAAGGGTCTGGAATTCCTTAACTCACTTCCTATGTCTACAATTTCGGATTAAAACAGATCGTCCTTAGATAAACCTATAGAATTAGATGAGATCGCCAAAGCAATCAAGGCCATTCGCTCAGGTAAAGCACCTGGACCTGATGGCTTCCCAATTATCTTTTATAAGACTTTCACTTCCTCTATTATTAACCACCTTAAAAATGTCTTTGATCAATATGCCCTATTGGGTGGGGTGTCCGGCATGGCTGCTGAGGCCACTATTGTGGTCATACCAAAGGAGGGCAAGGATCATTCTGATCCCAAAAATTTCCGCCCCATCTCCCTTTTAAATATGGAAGCCAAAATCGTTGCGAAAATCCTTGCCAATAGACTGGAGAGCCACATTCCCCAACTTATCCATAATAGTCAAACGGGATTTGTTAAGGGACACCTTGCCAGAGACAACATCCGTACTTTTGGCCATATTCTAGAAAAAGCTTGACTGACTTTGCTACCAACTGCTGCGATTGCCCTCGACGTGAAAAGGCGTTTGACAAAGTGTCTTGGTCGTTTCTTCATGCAGTACTTGAGTCACACAAACTGGGGGACTCCTTCATTAAAATGATATTGGCTCTATATGCAGATCCAAAAGCAAACATTAGGGTCAATGGCTCTACCTCCTCTTATTTCCAACTTCACCAAGGAACGAGACAGGGGTGTCCCCTCTCTCCCTTACTCTTTTTGCTGACTATTGACCCTCTACTTAGGTTACTCAATGCAGATCTAAATGTCAAAGGCCTTCAGTTTGGACAACATATTTTTAAACAGCTGCATATGCAGACGATATTCTTATCTTCTCCGAAGATATTGAAGCAGCTATTCCTGCTGTAATTAATATTATTCATGCTTTCTCAAAAGTATCTGGCTACACTTTAAATAAGGACAAAACGGAAGTATTTCCCTTGAATCCTCTCTGTCTTCCTTCCCACCTAGGAGTCTCAGGTCTCAACTGGCAATCTACCCATGTCAAATACCTGTGGATATGGTTTTGTAAAGACCTCACGGATACAATACTTTTTAACGAATCTCACACCATAACCAAGGTCAGGGACCTCTTAAATGCCTGGTCACCCAAATTCATCACCTGGTGGGGCAGACTCCAAACACTTAAAATGATGATCACTCCGATAGTTAATATCCTATCTTCCATGCTTCCTGTGAAACTTTCTCCCTCCTTCTTCCATGAATTGGATAAGATCACCTCAACGTTCCTTTGGAATGATAGGAGAGCTAGGATCTCCTACAAATCTCTGTGGAGGTCTTCACCATTAGGGGGGTGTAATTTTCCAAACTGGAACCTTTATCAAACGGCCTTTCTTGCAGCTCAAGGGTCTTCCTGGTTTCTCTCAGACTTGCATAACACTCCTCCATGGCTACACATTGAATGTGACCTCTGCTCCCCCTTTGATGTATCTCACGATGTCGAAATTTGTCATACCCCACTCTCATCGCATTCTAGCTGATATGGCATATGCTTTACGAGTACTAGACAAACGACTCCAAGTACCCATTAATACCTCCAGGTGGGCCTCCCTGTGGTTCAACCCTAAACTTAATACTAATATTGACCATAAGACTGCGCATATGTGGGCCTCTAAGGGAATCAGATTAATAAAAGACCTATATGATACCAACCATGACCCGCTTCCCTTTTCTACCTTATCCACGAAACATAATCTCACAAGCCTTGACTTTTACGGTTTTCTTCGACTCAAGGTCAAATTATCTAAACTTGAGTTGTCCAATAAGTCGGCCCTGGTTACGATACTTAATTTCTGGCAACACTCAGGACATATTGCTTCTAAAGTTTACAAATTTCTGTCTGATCCCCCTTTACCAGAAGAGTCACTTATTTGCACAAAGTGGGCCAAACATTTTGATAAAGGGGTTTTTGAGCATATTACTACTGACCAATGGCACACTATTGGTAAACTTTCCCTGCATAACAAAATTGCTCCATCTCTTATTCAGTCAAAAGTTTTCACAATTAATCTTTTACACTGGACTCCTGATTGGTTATACAAACTGAAACTAAGAGATAATGACAAGTGCTGGAACTGCAAACTTGAAGCTGGCAATCATCAACATATGTTTTTTGGATGCCACTTATTAAGCTCATACTGGACAGCAATACAAACGCAGGTATCAGCTATTCTCAACACTCCCATTTCTCTGACCTTCACTATGGTAACACTAGGCCCTTGGGCTTCCCTGACTGCTCTGGACTTAGACTCTACAGATATGGCCTTGTTAGACTTGCTCTTAACCATTGCAGTTAAAGTCATACTTACAGAATGGAAGACCTTTCACAATCTATCGTACCACACCTGGTGGGCTTGGGTCTCTTATCTCCGTGGGGCTCATACGTCACTCTTAGGTAAGCATTCCGTACACTAATCTCTAGTAGGGTTTGGCGGTCCCTTGATAGTTACATGGAACTAGCTCTCAGGGTTCACTGATCCTTTCCACTATTGATTCCTAGGGATCATGCTTCAGTCATGTGACAGACATCCCAACCTATTCCTTGACCTCCTTCCTTCCTTTTCCCCCCCTGGCTTTATATGTACCATAGGCGATACACACACTGTTAATTCTCATGGTACTGCTTTACATTATACTTAGTTTTCACTGGTTGTACGGCTATTTTTGTGCTCTTGATCACATTTGTGCTAACTATTTATATTGCGGACGCATCCCTCTGCTGTGTCCTTGCTCATCTGTTCCACTTCTTTAACTCTGCCGTACCAATTTGTTCTATGTAATCAACTGTATTCTCATGCGCATTTTGTATTACATGGATTTTACCTGTGTCGCATGTATTTCTGAATGTATGCCTCTTTTTTATTTCTAACTAATCAAAAATTACTTGAACACAAAAAAAAGCTAGTCGGCAGCATGAATCTGCCGTCGGAGTGCCCCCGGGACAGGACACAACTCCCGCAGGTACTGTGCGAACGGCCCGCGTGGCCTCACTGTTTTCCGGAGCACTTTTCTTTCCTCCCCTTTGGGACACAGCACCGCCACCCAAGCCGCCCGTGAGCGGGTGATCGCGCGGCGGCCCGTGTCCTCATCTCTGGTGCCCCTCGTCTAAAGCAGACACACCCCTGCTACTTTCTTACGGGGTAACCTGTGAACCACGGAGCACGCCTCATTGTTCCATTCAAGGTAATTACCAATGAGTGCTGGAACCAACGATTTCATTTCGTAATATCCACATGATTTACCGCCTTTGATTTAATGCCAATGATTCCCATGTGATTACTGGAACAACCACTGTCTTTGCTAAACCAATGTGATTTGCGGCTGTGCTATATTTAGACCTATAATACAAAGGATATATTTTTGATATCACCTTGTGTGTAAGTTTCTTTGTGGTGTGCCTAGTGTGTCACTAGTGTGTGTGTGTGTGTGTGTTGCGCAAACACTTTACACATTGCCTCTGGGATATGCCTGACTGCTCTGCCAAGCTACCAAGGGGGTGAGTAGGGGTTATCTTGGGTGTGTAACTGCCTTACCCTGACTGGGAGTGGTGGGTTCTGACTGGCTTAGGTGCTTACCCTAGCCAACCAGGAACCCCATTTCTAACTATCACCATTATTGATTGTTTTTGTGCAGGAAGGGACACCTTCCTGCACATAAACAATCATTGCCTGCAACGCAGGAACCCTTGCACTATAATGCAAGGGTGTCTGTGTTGGCACCAGGCAGCTATTTTTAGTGCCAGTGCTAGGGAAAACACAGGGGTGTGCCATATTGTTGTAAATCCGGTGCATCCCTGCATTTTGAAAATGACGGAGCGCAGTGCTGTGAAATTTGCTACAGCGCTGCGCTCCACCATTTCCTTCTAAATATGTCCCCAAATTTCCTGAAAAAGGTGGAGGATGCCATGGCAGTGGTGGCAATCCGCTTCCTCTCCTCCTCACTGGCCACTTTCTTAGGAGGAACACATTTTTTTGGGGGGCCATCTTCAAGCTTGTCAGTTGCCACTTAGTTGCACAAACGGAAGCACAGGGAGACTAGGTGTTTGTGTGGTGTTACTCTGCGCCGGCCTTCTGTCTGGCAAGACTGTGGGTGATGTGTGCACCTAAAAGCAAACAAACAAAAAAACATTCACAGTTTGAATAATTCTTACAGACAAAATATTTTAGTGAGGTTATTCCAAATAGTTAACAATACTGTACCCATTTCAATTCACACCATGACATAATATTTCAATTAGGCCTGGGAGGTAAATTCCGTTCCGCTCGCGGAATTTGCGGAATTTGGGTAATTTCGCGTTCTGCGGAGAACGCGAAATTGCCAAAAATTCCGCGATCCACGACTTCGCGGAGTTTTTTGCTTGTTCGCGCATTCAAAATGCGTGTTCGCAAGAAATTTCTCCCCGAGCACGCAAACAGCGTTTGCAAACAGGAAAAAAGCATCGCGAACGGGCGGAACGAGCAATTCCGCGTGTTCGCTGAACTTTTGCGGGCTCGCGGAGATTTTTTACCGTTTCGCGGAGCTTTGCGTAGCGCGATTACGCAAATTCCGCCCACCCCTATATACAGATCTAAAAGTTAACTTTATGTGCCTTTAAGGCCTGTGAGACACCTGTGGCAGGTAGAGGGTACAGGGGAAAATGGAGTAATCTTTAGAGAAAAGAATGCTGGTTTGCACCTATGGCAGGAATGGGGTACAAGAGAAAATTAACTAATCCTTAAAAATTAATGCTGGTGTGAGCATATGGCCTAAGAGACCTATGGCAGGCAGGGAGTGCAGGGGAAAATGGAATAATCCTTATAAAAGTGAAAGCTGGTGTGCGTCTATGGCAGGCAGGGGGTGCAGAGGAAGAAGAATAATAACCCTTAAAAAATTAATGCTGGTGATGTGAGCCTATGGCAGGCAGGGGATGCAGGGATAATAGATTAATCCTTCAAAATATGGAGTGCTGGTGTTTGGCTGAGGCAGGTAGGGGATTGTGGGGAAAATGGAATTATCCTTGAAAAAATGAATACTGATGTCTCCCTATGGCAGGCTGGGAGTGCAGGGGAAAATGAAAGAATTTTCAAAAACAAAAGAGGAATAGCCCTCTTCTATCATTGTCCCCAGAAAATGGCTTTGAAAACTGGAACAAAATGATTTAACACACTGGCTACACAAAATGGCCGCCGGCCACATATTCAAACAACAACAAGCAAGAAGGCATTGGCTACAAAGAACACATGCAGGCCTATGGCAAAATCACACTGGCTGGCTACACAAAATGGCCACAAGCCACATGTTCAAACAACAACAAGCAAGAAGGCATGGGCAACAAAGAACACATGCAGGCCTATGGCAAAAGCACACTGGCTGGTTATACAAAATGGCCGCTGGCACATGTTCAAACAACAACAAGCAAGAAGGCTTGGACAACAGAGAACACATTCAGGCGTATGGCAAAAGCACACTGGCTGGCAACACAAAATGGTCTCCAGCAAAATGTTCAAACAGCAGCAAGCAAGGAGGCATGGGGAACCTAAAACACATGCAGGCCTATGGACAGTGACTATACAAAATGGCCACTGGCCACATGGCATGGGGAACAAAGACACAATGGTGGCCTATGGCAAACACACACACACAGACATATACACACACACACTGGCCAAGCAAAACATGGACACTTGGCCATCAAACAAAGGAGCCATAGTAAGCAAAGAATAAAACCCTACCATTAATTCAGCAATGCCAAAAATGAAAATTAAGTCAGCTATAACATCTCACATCCTCCCAAGGCATCAAAATATTACCCTACCAAAAAATACATTTTGCATTTAAAAAATGCCAACCCTAAATCATAGATGGTTTAAAATGGCATATACCACAGAAACAGTTGTTTCATTACCCAATGCCTAGTACTGGCTGGATGGCCCACGGGCATACTTAACTGTGCAACCTTTTTCCCTTATAAAACCTAAAAAAATGAGCACAAAAAATAGGCCCCTACTGCAATTCCAGTCCACCCTCCAAAACAATAATCCAATTTAAACATTGAATAAAATGTACAGATATCTACTAGTGCATGGTGCACGCCCTCTATCAAACAACACCCTTATTCAAAAGTTTTTTAACTTACTTGTTGTGCGGTTTCAAAATCAAAGTTCTTAAAATCCAGTGGTATATGCAGCAGGAACTACAGACTAAGAGAGTGATCCTTTCACCTTGAATTCAAAATGAAAAGTGCCCAGGAGATGGACAAAGCATTGGGAGAAGCCTTCTGGACAGAAAGAGGAAGTTGGAGCCTCAGTAGCACTTCCGTCCTGTTGAGAAAAAAAAGAAAATGAAAAATGCTTTTCACACTAAAAAACTACCTGCACTATCCGTTCAAGTAGAGTAATCACTAGGAAAAGTATTTCTGAGTTGATTTAGCTGCTTCTCGATTAGAAAATCTACTCGAGTAGCAGCCATGACTGCTCACGTTTGCTGGCATTACAAAATGGCCGTGGAAGGCTCTGTGGCAACTGGAAATCACGGCAGGGGCTGACTATCACGCTCGTAAGCACGCGTTGACCATTGATGGTCTGCTTGTGACTGCCGGCATTAAAAAATGGCACTGGAAGACTCAGTGCAAACCGGAAATTACACCAGGGGCTGGCAAAGTAGCTCGCGCCTGCATGCACGTGTTGTGGAGCTTCGCGTTGTTCCTATGAACATTGAGGCGGTCAGACGTCGGAATAATTCCGCCACGTGCCGATTGGTCACTTTTGGCAGGAACTTCATCTTACAGGCATAACGGGGAGCTACCAAATTGCACAAGCGGAATTATGATTTCACCCATGCCAAGTAAAATGTATGTGTTATTTTCTAAATAACCAATCATGGTACAAATGGAAATATTAGAGAAAGAAATAATCATTGGCAAAGCCAACAGATCTTTCCTATGAGACCTATATATTTTTGTCCATGCCTATGACTTTTAGTGACCCTCTTCAGTGTCAGGTTTTTTTTCTGAAGAAGAGGTCAAGGGCAATGCACTTTTCTGGAGCAAGAGGAATAAGTCTGCATGGCAGTGGGTTGATGGGGTGAATGATTGCCTTGAAAGCATTTTGTATTGGTGACTTTATTGATGGTGTTAGTAAAGTACTTTGCTTTGGCTGATGAGATGTTACCAGAAAGGACTTTAGTATTATGAGGCCATCAGGAATTCTTATTTTCTTCCATTTCCTTTCCTGTCTGAGGCTGGATCATTTATTATCATAAAGGTATCTAGATTAGCAGGGTGCTGAAGGCTTTACCCTCAATCTATGTGCTTTAATTGGGGCATAGATGGTCACATTGTTTTCCAAAAAGTATTACATTTGTTTGGATGAGTGTTGATGACTGACATGGAGTTGATAGGGAGAGCAAAGAGTTTAAGAATTAGATTGCCTATGGTGAAGTCTTAAGGGATTTAAAGGCTGGAACCTATCTATTTAGTTGACCTTGATTTGTTGGTAGGATGCTAAGCAGAGATAGGGATGGCAAACTGGATGGTCTTGTTTAGGGTATGGGATGTTTTGCATTGGATTGTGGATGATAGGATGCTGTTGTAAAGATAAGGTTGAGTATGTGGTCTATAGAGTGCATTGGTTGTGTGACACAGTGTACCATGTTGATTGTGTTGGTGAGGTTGTCTGTGAGGTTGAATTGTTGGATTTACATGGTGGTAAAGAGATCTGAGAATTTATCAATGAAGTCCTTTTTTTGCATGAGATGGCTTTAGATCAAATGCAAGGTGATAAACTGAGTTGTAATGTAATGGTATGTCAGCAGCTTCCATGGATGTGAGAGTTACTTGCCATGGTACAGGACCAGGAAGACTTATGGATGACAGCAAGGTTCCTCCTCTCTTATGTGTGTTATCCACATGCTAAATGCAGCAGCCTTTGTGAAGAAGTGCCTCTAGAGTGTGTTAGGAGGTGGGAGTGAACCACATTTCTGTGCTGAGAAGGTTGTCCAAGCTTGTAATAGGTTATGAGGTCAGCGATGACTGGTGCACTGTGCACGAAAGAGCGAATGTAAGTGAGTATGAGTTGGAATGTGTGATCTGTACTTTGAGGGGATGTGGTAGTTAGTGAGATGCATACAAGGTTTGGTCTAAGTGATGTGTGAATGTTATGTGAATGTTTGTGTCATCTAGGACTAGGTGGGCATTTGGGTGCTAGATGAGGCACATAACAATTTATTAACTTGTAAGTTTTCAGTGGAACAAGGGTTCAGAACAAAGGCCGTTCCTGATCCTAACAGGACCAAATAAGTGATGCCCTTGTTGGTGTCTACCTTTAGATGGGGTGATGGAATGCTTTGAATTAATGATTAAAATATGGAGAAGTTAGGAAATGATTTCACTTTTAGTGAGGATTGCTGATGTGAAAGAAATCCTTTGCCCTGGCTTCTGTTTTAAATATTGTTTGGTGGAAAACTATGTGACTTCAAAGCATGGCTAGGTTAAACCTTGCGCAAAACCAATATTTTAGTCAGGGTATAGAAGAGTATCTTGAAGGGTGCTCCAAGGGACAGAAAGGAAATGGCCACCTACGTCCCAATAATCTTCTGTTACTGAAGGTACACAGAAGATAAACACAAAACAGAATATCTTTCCCGAGCAAGAGACAAGTAAGCAATCAAAATTATATCATTAGAGGATCAGTCCAATAAGATGTCAATCCAAAGTATTATCAGATAATATTCTTCTTTATTTTCTCATTTCTCAAATTTTCTCATCCTGTTCATAACCGTGGATGTATTACACATTGGTTCATGATAACAGATTGGTGTAGATGGTATAACCAAGATGTAGCCTGTAGCCAACACGTGTTTTGTCTTGGGTCCATCGCCCAGCGACTTCCTCAGGGCAGACGTAATTTCTGAGAACCAATTCACCACACCCCAGGTAAAACCTGTATTTGGTCACATACAATATGGGTCTAAATATAACTGGTATCCTTCAAGGATCAGACGTACGTGTTTTGTAAATATCAAGTTTCGGAGAGTACTCCCGTCGTCATCGTGGTTTCATCAGTATGTATGGGATGGAAATTACAATTTGGAAAAATATTCAAATAAGCTTCTACATAGGAATCCATAGTGTCACTTTCTATTTCAGAGGACAAAGACTCCATGAAGGAATGCGACTCTGCACATGATGATTGGTCAACAGCCAAAGTCACTAGTGCCAATGAACAAATATACTCTCTGGTCTGAGCCGATGTTGAGACAGTTACCGGGCAACCTGCATCCGTGTTAATAATGCCCGTATCTTGTAGTCCATGTGGCGATGCACACCTTTCTTTATAGCCCAAAGGCTCAAACCTTGCACTGTGAAGAGGTCGCAACCCCAAAGGACATCCCAGAAAATGGGTCACTAGGAGACTCATTAGCAGTTCAAAGTCCAAGGCAGCTGGGGTTTGTGAAGCCAGACATATGTCTAGTGCCAACCCAAAGGGGCACCAGATACAATCGCACACGGGTTGCACACAGGTAAACCAGGCAGGCCAAAATGTCTAAGCATAATCTAGATCCAGTTACTGTGGTAGAAGCATTTCAAAGATTTGAAACATGCTCTTGCAGTGTTGGAGCGATGCCAGTTCCAGAGCGCCCACAAAAGGAGAATCCATTGCGGAGAAACAGAAACAGGATGAGAATGCCGCAAATCAGGAGTAACAGCAATGGGAATCCTCTGAAAACACTAGAGAAAATGGAGTGGAAAAAAGCCGAGATTACTACAAAGATGGTCTGAAAAGAACTAACGAGACCGGAGTCTCCAACTTTAAAACAGTGGGTAAGTCTGGCCATACTAGAGGCATTAAAGACTTGATGCACTAATTCTCTGAAATGCAGGGGAAGGTTTGTATTTAATAATGATTGTATTTCACTAGTAGTCCTAGCCACCTGCTATTCGAAGGTCTCATGAGCAGATGTAGGAGCTACTTTTTGCTGAAACAATAATGATTTGAGTCTGTTCAACTTGTTGAAATCTGCCTTCAAAGTTGGAATGTAAGGCCACAACGAGCTATCTACAATCCCATGTGGAGGGAGAAACAAGACAGGTGACTAAATGGTATACGGACAGAATATACGTGACTCCAGCCCTCATTTTGCAACAGTCTTGAACACTGAGCATGAGATAACTCCTGTTGGAGAGTACAGTTTCCTTCATTGCAGCACCAGGAGTCATGGAGCCAGGGCCACGGACCACATCCCCCAGGCTCCCCAGTTACTGCCACGCCCAAGACACACTGCAGACGCGCCCGGAGGCGCATAAGTACAATGCGAGCCGCCGCTGCACGGCACACGCACAGGCCAAGGGCGGGCCTGGTCTGTGCCCGTCAGCGACAGGAAGAGGCAGGGCCACCCCCCCTTGGTCTTGCTGCTCCACAGTAACCGCTGCTACCCTTGGTAAGTCTGCAACCCGCATTGTTTTTAGTGATTGAAAGCAGTTACATTGTCGTAAATGAAAAGCAGACTCTTCTTTGTTGAAGTAACAAAGATTAATCTTTGGAGACAGCACGAATACCGGACCGCCTCAGCCAGGGAAACCGCCCGCTTCTAACTGCCGTTCTACCGAACCTCGGGCACGGAGCATGGAACTCAACCAGTCACAGGCAAGCTGCCCATAAGCCACAAGTAAAACATAACACATCTCCTTTCTTTCCAGAGACAGGTTTAACATGAAATTTAAACAATATAAACAAAACTAAACACCAAAACAATAAGCTATAAATAAAAACTAAACAAAAGGTGAAATGCCGCATATAAAGCAAAATGCAATTACCTTCAGAACAAAATGAGGTTGACTCCGCATAAAAACAAAATGCAACTGCATACAGAACAAAAGATGAGGTTGGTTCAGCAATGAGATTGATGATGCTCTACCCCACTCCTTTCCTTCAAAGCTTACACACAAACATTGTGTTTCAAATAATCAGGCAACCTGCTTTGCCGAACCACCCTTCCCTTTCCGACACCCTCCCAAACAGAGGAGTTGACCAAATTGTTTTTGACATTGGACCCTTGTCCTACCTCCATCGGCATGGGTTTCTGCGATGACTTGACTTGCTTTTGGTGCAAGGCCACCCTTCTAAGGTTCCATGTCTGACCATTTTGTTACTTAATCCAACTTCCCCCTACCTATTTCACCTGAAAGGGTCCCCTGAATTTGTTGAAACCTTTATTGACACCACCAGGTTTGACCTTCACTAAATCACCAGGTTGGACATTTCTAGTGCCCCGCAACTTATCGTCGTTGTATGGACCCGATGAACAATCTACCTCATTTTTGAGCAACCAGGTCGGAACCATTTCGGTGCCAGCTTGCCTCCCCCTCATTAATTCAAACGGGGATTTAACCATTCCTTGATGTACCGTGGTGCGGTATGCCCACAACATTTCTTTGATTTCACGTTGCACAGGAACATTAGCAGTTAATGCCAACTGCATAGTGTGTTTCACCAGTCTATTTACCCTCTCGCATAAGCCATTGCCTTGTGGATTGTACAAAGACGTACACATGTGCTTCAAACCTATCCTTTCAAAATATTCCACCAACTCTTTTGGCGTGAGTTGTGTGCCATTATCTGTAAGAAGCATGGCTGGAATACCTTCCCTACGGAACACCTCACTGAGTACTTTGATGGTGGACTTTGTAGTGATATTTCTCATAAAGGCTACCTCCACCCACCTTGAGGCTGAGTCCACCAACACCAAAGCAAACTTTTCACTGTCATGCAGCTCATTGAAGGGACCAATAAAATCCATGCACACTTTTTGCCAAACACCTTCTGCCCCAATGACATGTTGAGATGAAACCGGTTTATCCAGACCTACCCACAACCTCTTCTCAGAATCCTTACAACTCTCACAATTCTCCACCCACTCCTTCACCTGACCGTCCATCCCAGGCCACCAAACTCTTTCTTTTACACGTCTCCCCGTTAAGGTTTGACCTAGATGTCTCTCATGGGCTAAACCAATCACACGACTTCTTACAGACTCAGGTGGTATGAACCTCTCACCCCTCAACACAACACAATCGCCCTGCGTGGAAATTTGATCCTGCAACTGAACAAAGGGTCTGAGACATGGTGACATAGTGCTTTCCCTTGACACTCCTTCTTTGACCATTCTGATCACAGCAGCAAGAATTTTGTCTTTGCGCATCCCTTCCACCGAATCCTCTCTGGTAATAGCCTTGCCCAAATCCTCTGTGATATCTTCAAGACTAGCTACAACATCTTCTGTGATTAAATCTGAAGATGATGCTTTAGTATCAGGTAGGCTGGATAAGCAATCAGCCACACTGTTACGCCAACCAGGTACATGTTCCACTTTACACATGAAATCTTGTAACCTAACAGTGAGACGTGCAAGTCTACCAGAACAGTTTTTCTTGCCATCAGGACCCAACACCTTCAAAAGTGGTTTATGATCTGTTTGTAGAGTAAAAACAATGCCCCACCAAAAAGACCCTAAAATGTCTGGTGGCCCAAGCAGAGGCTAACGCCTCACGTTCAATAACCGAGTAATTTCTCTCAGTTTCAGTTAAAGAACGTGAAGCAAAGGTCACAGTTCTTTCTTGTCCTGCATGTATTTGTGATAAAACTGCACCAATGACCACAGAACTGGCATCCACCGTCAAAATGGTGGGTAAACCTGGGACAAAAGGTGCTAAGATGTTGGCGTTAGCAATGTTCTCTATGACCACATTAACAGTTTTATGTTTCTCTGCACCCCAAGAAAATTTCTTGCCTTTCCTCAATAACTCCGTTAGGGGTTCCACCTTGTGTGCAAAGTCCTGAACAAATTAAGCACAGTATTCCACCATGCCCATGAATGACCTCAACTTGTCTCTATCATCAGGTACCTTTACGTTGACAATGGCACTAACCGAATCATGCTTGGGTTGGGTACCTTCCTCCGTGATGTGATACACCAAATAGTCATCCTCATCAACAGAAAAAACACATGTGTCTTTTCGCAGTGTCAATCCAGCAGTGGTCAAACAGGACAAAACTTGATCCAAGATGGTGTTATGATCTTTGACATTTAACCCATATATCAAAATGTTATCTTGGAAAAACACCACTCGATCAATTCCCTTCAAGATTTCTGTGATAATACATTGAAAAGCATTAGCTGCTGAGCATAGACCAAACGGAAGTCTGTTAAATTGGTATGTGCCCTAAGTTATGATAAAAGCTGTGTACTTCCTTGAATCCGGATGGAGTTTGATTTGGTGATACACACTGCTTAAATCTAGTTTGTAAAACACTCTACCACCAGCCAAACTCAAAATAATCTCATTAATGTTTGGAAGAGGAAAATTATCCATGATGACACCCTTGTTTAGGCTCCTCAAGTCCACAGAAAAACAAAGTGAGCAATACTGTTTTTGAGTGATTACCACCGGAGACAACCATTCAGCAGCCTCCACAGTTTCAATAATGTTCTCATCCAGCATTTGTTTGATAATGTCTTTGACTTGGGCTCTGGCAGCCAATGGAACCCTCCTGGCAAGATGTTTGACCGGCACAGCATCTGTTCTCAGCCTTATTTTGTGTTGGAACCCAACCGCCTCCCCCAAAACAGTATTAAAAACTTTAGCATGTAGTTGTAATATACTTTGCACACCATCATCATTAATACACATAACTTGTTGATCTGCCCTTGGATCTACTCTGATGTTGAGATCATACTGGTGAAGCCACCCTAAAATGGCCGGACCCTCCGGGGCAACGTAAACCTTTCCTTCCATTGACCTGTCATCAAATGTGATATGTGCCTCTATATAGCCCAAAACACCAATACTGGCTCTCTGATATACCATCAAGACCACATCAGATGGTATCAACTTAACACCTTTACAGACCGAATCACATATTGATTTTGGAATAATGGTGTAAAGTGACCCAGTATCCACCATTAAGCACACCATCTCCCCATTGATCGTGAAATTGGCCTTGGGATGAACCTTATTCCTACTCAAATTAGTCGAAGAGTTTTCCTCTCCCCTGACAACCATGACCCTGACTTCATTGTCCTCCTCCTCTTCCACCACCGCTACTTTCTTCCCTGTGGCTTTGCACATGTGGGCATAATGCCCCTGTTCCCCACACTTAAGGCACTCCTTACCTATGGCAAAGCAATTCTTTGAGTCAGCCAAGTGAAAGGTGCTGCCTCACCTATGACATGTTCGATCATAGCCTTTTTGCCACAAAAACGTAGAACTCTTACTGATGTTTGGTTTACCGCTGACAACTATCCCCTTAATAGACTTGCCACGCACCACATTCACCTCCTCAAAAGAGTAGCTACCACTGATGCTTAATCTTGTTGAATGGTTTTAATTTCTCTCATATATTTTTCTGACTCCTCTACAACTTTAGCAATCGTAATGGCTTCTTTTAAAGTGGGATTATTAGCTGTCCACAACCTCTCCTGAGCTTTCTTGCTGTAGTATTGAACAATTAATTGATCTCTAATCATTTCATTTTGCATAGGACCAAATTGACACTTGATTGATAACTCCCTCAACCTTGATACAAACTCGTCAATAGTTTCATTACCCTTTTGGGGTTGTGTATAAAATTTGTGTCTGCGCAAGACAACATTCTTTTGCTTAGCAAATCTGGTGCGTAACCTAATAATAGCATCTTTGTAAACATCATCTACCTCTTCTCCTGAAGTTGGGAGGTATTAAAATACATGTTGGCCCTCTTTCCCTAATGCACCTAGCAATAATGCTTTTTTACGTACAGCTGAAAATTTTGTACCATCTAGCGCCACCAAGTAGTTCTCAAAGCAATCACACTAATCCTCCCACTCCATGGATGGTTCCCCAGCAGACATCAGAAATGGTGGTGGTGCAGTAATAGTACTTGCAATATTCATAGAGACTGAATGAGCAGTAACCACTTATAACCTGTTAGTTGTCAGACCAGTTACTACTGTGCAGCAGAGATTTAAGTATAAATGCTATTGGCACCAGGTGTGCGTGTCACTGTGACTCTAATTACAGTACACTTTGGCAAATGTTCACTAAATAGGTGTGCACATCACTGCTGCAGGAAGGGTAAAATGCACACTGCAAATAAGGTGTGAGCTTGTAACACGCTGTATACAGGAAGGATAAAATGCACATTTCAAATAAAGTGTGAACTTGTGACATGCTGTATACTCCGGTGTACGTGTCACCGCTACTGAAAATGTACAATGTGCCCTGCTAATAATTCCCTTGCAGACTCGTGACACACTCTTTGCAACAATGTGGTGTGCGTGTCACCGATCGTTATGTAGACTGTGCCGCTGCTAACCTGCCGCAGTAAATTATGCCTTGTCAATATGCCACTGTTGCTATAGGCAACTCAAATATACAGAATGCATGTCACCGCTGCAGCCCTGCCACTTTAATTTACGCAAAGGCCGACGTGACAGTCACCGCCTTTTTGGCAGCCTCCAATGAGTGCACTGCCTGGCTTGAGAAGAGATTGGCCCACCCACACCTCTCCAGACAGCCTTCGGCGTGGGAGCTGACGCGGAGCACAGTTACGGGTGAGTGAGTACGTTTCTAAATATGCACCAAAAGCGTGTAACGTACCTTGTGCCCAACAAATAATACAGTTACCGCAAGTAGCAGTGCAGCTCGGGCTCTTCTATGGTGTACCAAATGGTCGACGCGGTGTGTCGCAGCAACATAGGTACGTCGTATGGTCGTGGGTAGTTCGTTTTGCTGCTTTGCTTCGTAACTTGACACCGTTCCTTGTGTAAAAATATTCTCCACAAATGTCGTAAATGAAAAGCAGACTCTTCTTTTTTGAAGTAACGAAGTTTAATCTTTGGAGACAGCACGAACACCGGACCGCCTCAGCCAGGGAAACTGCCAGCTTCTAACTGCCGTTCTACTGAACCTCGGGCACGGAGCATGGAACTCAACCATGTCACATGCCACGAGCCAGGCAGTCAGAGGCAAGCTGCCCATAAGCACAAGTAAAACATAACACACATCCTCTGGCTACATCTCCCAGACCATACTTGGAATTTGGATTTGGAATTTGCCTCATTAAGAAAGACATTAACCAGGGTGACTCTTGAGCACTGCCTAGCGGGGGTAAGAATCTGGAAAGACTTTGTATATTACATTGCCATTAAGGTCGCACTACTGATATTCTATAGTTTACCGATGAGAGTATAATTGGCCAACCTTCAATCAACTTGACTGACAGGTGTATTGGTATACCGGCAAGGGACATGCCTTGTTGCTTGTGATCTACTGTCAACAATTTTGGCCACGTTGAACGGTCCATTGTCACTGTCGATAAGGAAAAGAGGGAACTTTTAAAAGTTTGCTTGGGGAGGTGCTTGGCGAGCTACTGTTCTCCTCTATCATAAAGTAAAAGTCTATCATTATGGGTAAGCGGAAGGGACTAGTTAAAGGAAAATCGTCAAAGATAAGAAAAAGCGCAGAGGAGAATTGTACTATTGAAGAAACAGATGATTTGATTGAGGAGGTAGAGTCAATGTTAAGCAATAAATGCAAAACAGTTAATAAACATAAATCAAAAATTTCTGCCTTCTATAGCAAAAGCACATCTGGCTCTCAGCTAGAGAATACCTCAAAACCGGGCCAAATAGAAGCAACTATTGAAACTCTGTCCCGTGTACCTGATACCCATCCCCTAGCTACGCCTTCCATCCAAAGCGATTGTGAAAAACTTCAGCAAGCAAATTATTGTGCCCAAGAAGAGTTAACCTGTACTGTAAGAGACAAGGTGACCCCATCGCCCATCATGTGCTCAAATAGATTCTCCCTTTTAACATTGGCATTATTGTTAGACGATGACTCTATGCATCCTTTTACACAGAACCTGAATCCAAACGTGCCTTTACAATGCTACAACGAACAACAAACAAAAGCCTGCCCAATTCATAGCCTGTCCAAAGTGCCCATAAGACGGGTCTATGAAGCGCAAAATAACACTAACACTCAACTGATAATTGAGCTAGTGCAGAGATTAGATGTTCTAACTAACAAGGTTATTAACCTAAAAACATTAATAGGGACGCTAACGCATCAAGACAATGTAGATAGGGACGTTGTATTAAAGGAATCCTGTGGAAGTCTTGAGAAACATCAGACTACCATCAAGACATCTGACGCTACCAAACAAAGAATTCACTATACCAATTGTACAGGCAACCAACCAGAGGGCTTGAGCGCAGCTTTTCAAAACAAAAATCAAGGGGATGGAAATGGTTGGGATAGGTTGACAACCAGTAGTTCCACATGAATAAGGTTCGAGAAAGGGGACGAGCATAAGAGAAGGGTGGTGGGCGGACAAAAGTATACTGAAAATAAGAAACCACAGTATAATTACATACAGAGGGGTCATAATAATTTGCCAGCATGAGGCACAGGAATGAAATTGCGGGAGCAGGATCTACACACTGTGCACTCGAAGACATACCCATTCACTAGCTGTCCAGAATATAGGCTGTTTTCCACTAATCAGACAATTAATGTTAGTTCTAGATCAGTGGAATGGAAAGTATATATGATGAACATCCGTAAACTCAATCTCTCCTCCTATAGGGAGGACGAAGAGTCACTAAAAACACAAGGTCATACGCTGGATAATATGTAAGCGTAATTGCCTATCAGTAATACGCTCGGACCTATTGAAAGTGGAACGTTAACTAAACACGCTGCCTATGACTTTATATTTCTTACCCTAATAAAAAAGAGCTTAGTAGATGGGTTAATAGCACTTGACTTAAGAACAAGCTCTCCCCCAGCACTTTGGTAAGATTCAAGCTGAATAATCCCAGGAGTGATACATGAGAGAGTCATAGAGAACAAGCAAATTCTAGGAAACTGCCCCATCCTGGCCTCTCTCAAAACAATCTGGAGGAAGTTGATTGACTGTCAAAGCATGATTTTGCACCTGACCAATGTGATAGACCCTTACAGAAAAACCTAATCTCAAATCCTCCTTTACCAAACTTACAGGAATATCCAATAGAACAGAGGGCGGATACAGTAGCTGAGCCTCTACTATCTAGTCCCTTACCCAGGAATGATGAAACCCAGCTATTGGTAACGTGTTTAATATCATGTCAGGAATATATGAATCAATATGACTTTTGCCTGCTACAGGAAACCTGGGCACTGGAAACACGACATAAGTTGGGCATTAAAACTTTTAGGGGCCGATTCCGATTCGGGCCGGAAATCTCTCCGACCGAGCCGGACCCGGAGAGATTTCCGACCGAATCGGACCCGTGCAGCCCGACCGAACGAGTACGATGCGTCCGTATGGTATCGTACTCGAGTCGGTCGGACTCCCATTGAAGTCAATTGGAGCCGGTCGTACAACGCGTACGTGGGCTCCCATTGCCTCAATGGGTGCGAGGTGAACAAGGGCGCCCCCTACAGCGTGTATGCAGCGAAGCGACTCGCGCCGTACACGCACAGGTAGGGGGACCCATGGGTCCCCCCTGTCTGTGACTCACGCGGTTACGCGTACAGGGGGGACCCCCAAAGTATGGCTCCGAATGCTCTTTCGAGCCGGGCGGCGCGTGTCGGTCGGACTGCTTGCGGCGCGCATCGTACTTACCCGGCCGGGGAACGTCTCCATTGCGCGGTGCGGGTTGTGTCCGAGCGAGTTGGTCGGTGCGGTTCGACCCGGGAACGTGTCGGTCAGAGCGGTTGGGACGCCCGAACGAGTCGGTCGGCGATTTCGCATCGTACTCGCTCGTCCGGACGCACGTACGAATCGGTCGGGAAATAGGGCTCCGAATCGGATCCGGTTAAGCCGAATCCGATTCGGAGCCCTACCGGCCAAGATCGGAATCGGCCCCTTAGTGTTAATGCTGTTCCCTCAATGAGAGGTAGACCATCAGGTGGTCTGGTCCTATGGACAAAAATTACCTTAAAGGTCAAAATAACTCTGTTGGAATTAAAATCCCTGGATATACTGGGGGTAAAAGTAAAATCACATAAAGCAGAAATCTATTTAATAAATATTTATAACAGACCAAGACCTGCAAGTATGGAATCCCCAGTGATAGACCTATTGGATAACTTTTTAAGTTCTATAGATTCTAGGGCAACAGTAATTTTAGGTGGAGATTTTAACTGAAAATTTGAACCTGTTGTCGGGTTAGAAACCATGTTGGTGGAAGAGGACATGGCGAGCGGTGTCCCGCCCTTGGAGGCCGGTACTTCTGCACCGTGCACGACCGAAGCAGCCCAAATCATCAGACTAGTTTCAGGTCAGGGACTGAGGGCCTGTAATGGTAGGTTGCCCTCAGACAGACCAAGTCCCCATACGTTTAAAAGAGGTTACTCTAAGATCAGAATTGACTACATAATGGTTAGTGCCAATTCATGGTGTAACTCAATTGATTTAAAAGTAGAGGCTAGAGACGATAGCGATCACTTTGAATTGTGCTTAAAAATGGTGGGTTCTCTTTTTGAAACTTGGTCTCTGGGAAGTAATGCAAATGCTAGAAATCTAATCCAACAGATAGTTAGCAACAATGGTAGAGCTCTCAAATGGCCATCTATTGCAGGCAATCTGGATGCTATGACGAAGATCTATACAATTTTTTCTGATATCCTAGCCCCTTATATTGGTATATCCACACAGGACATTCCCATCGTGCAGATCCATTGCACTATGGTAGATAAATTGAAACCGATATTGAGTAAAATCACCAGAGAACATGAACCAGCTAGAGCGACTAATTGCCCTTCATATCATCAATGGTACAATAATGACTGTCGCAAAGCTAAAAGTGAATTATTAGCGGCTGTAAAATCTAACGATATCAAAGCACTGAGGGACAGAAGGCCAAGTATAAAAAACTATTCATTGACACAAAACGGGCTTGGGATGACCGCATTTTGAATGGCTTGATCACTGCAGCTAAGAATAAAAACCATGCAGGGTTCTGGAAATTATTAGCTAGGGATAACAAAACCGTAACCACTAGCCTGGATCTCTTTTTGGACCCAGACACATGGCATGGTCATTTTACTTCACTATACTCAGAGTTTATCACCCAACCTACACATAGTTTTTTAATGAAGGTACCATACCCCTTAGTAACCTCCCAGAGCATATCAAATTCAGTCCCTTATTCTAGCCTAGAAGACACAATAACGGCAATAGACACTGTCAAACCAGGGAAAGCCTCTGGTCCTGACAAACTTCCCGGCGATTTATTGAGACATGACAAAACAGTATGGCACCTAACATAAACCTTCTTTGTAATGCCGTGGCAGCCGGATCCCCATTACCAGAGCCATGGAAAGGGGCTGAAAAAATCCCAATTTTTAAAAAGGGAACTCGATAAGACCCTGCCAATTATAGGCCTATAAGCCTAATAGATACCGTACAAAAGATTTACGCAAACAGATCTTATCCAAACTTAACAACTGGATAGAGGGTAACAACATTTTAACACAGTACCAAGCTGGGCTTAGAGCGAGAACGAGCACAATAGATCAGCTCTTTAGACTTCTTTGTATAGGATGGAAATACACAAATCTAATGAAAGGATCTGTGCATTGCATGTATAGACTTGAAGGCTGCCTTCGATCTCATCCCTAGGGATTCCCTTTGGAATTCCCCCAAAACTCAGGGAGTCCCCGAAGATCTTCTCACACAGATAGTTTGATTGCATGAAGACAACTATGCAAAGGTCAGATGGGGACACAGGGGTGAACTTACTGAGGCGATCCCTTTAAGGAGAGGAGTAAGGCAGGGATGTGTTCTGGCTCCCACTCTTTTCTCACTATACGTAAATGATGTAGTGAGGCACCTCCAGGGTTGTAAACATGACTCATCTAAGTTGGGAGGGGAGCCAGTACAGGCTCTGCTGTTTGCTGATGATACAATTTTGTTATCACAAACCCCGATAGGACTGCAAAATCTGTTAAAATCATTTAGCGAATATTGCGTTTTAAAGGGCCGTGAAATAAACTCTAACAAAACAAAATATATGGCAATGAGACCACATAAAACTTTCAAGAAAAACATTACAGTCCAAAATCAAAATTTGGAATATGTGCCCAACTTTAACTACCTTGGTTTTACTCGAGACACTAAATTGACATGGTATGCACATCTAATTAAAAGGAAGGATATCCTGCTCCAAAATTCCATGCCAATATTGAAGAAACATCAGAATAGTGTAACTAAGGCAGTGTCCCGAGGTTTATAAAGATAGGGTACAATCTGCAACACTATATGGCGCAGAGCTCTGGGGGGTAACAAGACGGAACATGTTTTTAGGGGAGGAAAATAAGTTCTTAAGGATGTTATTACACTTCCCCATACGTACACCCATGATTCCTATCATTCAGGATCTCAATATAAAACCAGGCCATACTGAGACCTCTGCTACTTTGAGATTTTAAGACTAGATGAGCAAACAAAACTGCAATGGGTGAGGCATGTGCACCTGTGGTTCTGTAAACTAGGTATAAATCATTTCTGGGATGCTCCCAGCTCATTAACACATCTTTCAAAAAAGATCTTGAAAAACATATACTGGGGATATAGGCAAAACAGTATTCATCACTGCATGAAACTAGGTAGGCTAACGTTACAGTTCTTATTAACAAAACCGCTCCCTCTCTATGAACAATACTTAGATGAAGTCCAACCGCAGCTGGCCAAGTCTTTATACATGAAGTTTTGCTTCAACGTCTTACAGGTCAATTGTAACACAGCCAAATGGTTACGCAATAACAGTGACGACCGAGAAGACAACTGCGTCGAACTTATGCGCCTCCGGGCGCGTCTGCAGTGTGTCGTGAGCGTTGCAGTAACAGGGGAGCCTGGGTGATGTGGTCCGTGCCCCTGGCTTCTTGACTCCCGGTGCTGCAACGAAGGAAAGAGCGAGTCCCGCCCTCTCACTGGCGTGCAGGTGCATCTCCAAAAGCTCATCAGCTCAATGGCTCAGGTACTAAGACCTGAGGGGATTGTGGCAGCTTTCTCAGCAACCCCAGAGGAATTTTCATTTTTTATCTCTACTGATGAAGGATAATATCCAGAAACACATGTGTTTAGAGATTCACAGCACTAACCTGCACCAACCTTGGTGAAACACTTCAGCAAAAAATCAAGTAAGCATTCAAAGTGAACTGCATTTACCATAATGCTAAGGGTTGAACTGGCTGGGAGGGGAAGCAATGTGCTCCCATCCACCTGTTGTTTGAAAAGGCTCCCTTGAGCCATTGAGCTGATGAGCTTTTGGAGATGCACCTGTGCGCCTGAGAGAGGTACTGAGACCTGAGAGGATTGTGGCAGCTTTCTCAGCAACCCCAGATGAATTTTCATTTTTTATCTCTACTGATGAAGGTAAATTTCCTGAAACACATGTGTCTAGAGATTCACAGCACTAACCTGCACCAACCTTGGTGAAACACTACAGCAAAAAATAAATTAAGCCTTTAAAGTGAACTGCATTTACCATAATGCTAAGGGGTGAACTGAATGGGACGTGAAGCAGTGTGCTCCCATCCCCCTTTTGTTTGAAAAGGCTCCCTTGAGCCATTGAGCTGATGAGCTTTTGGAGATGCACCTGTGCACCAGAGAGAGGTACTGAGACCTGAGAGGATTGTGACAGCTTTCTCAGCAGTCCCAGATGAATTTTCAGTTTTTATATCTACTGATGAAGGATAATATCCAGAAACACATGTGTCTAGAGATTCACAGCACTAACCTGCACCAACCTTGGTGAAGCACTTCAGCAAAAAATCAAGTAAGCATTCAAAGTGAACTGCATTTACCATAATGCTGAGGGGTGAACTTGCTGGGAAGTGAAGCAGTGTGATCCCATCCCCCTGATGTTTAACAACAAGTGAATGTACTACAATAGAGTTGCATTCTTCACCAGTGATAAAAACATCCTTGTTGGTATGGCCACAACGATAAGTAAAGGAGAATGACCATAATTTATGTATGTACTGATCCTTAGTCATTCATATCGACCTACAGGAAAATGTTTCATGCAAGCTATGAATTGAAATGTCGAGCTAGGCAGTGAAATAACTCCATATTTAACCACACCACCTAAGGCATTTCAGCTATGGTTAATGGGAGTCGTTCTAATTTTTTTTAATTCAACACTGTGGTGGTCGTGTCCTTTATGGCCATTAATTGTTGTTTGTGTCTTAAATTAAAAGACAGGAACATATTGCTGTAATGGTTGGGGCATTCATTTTCTAAATTTTCACCAATCCCAAACAAGTAGTCTGCTGGATTGTTTCATTTAGGAAAATCATCTGTGTGGGAATTAAACATGCTTGAAATAAGGTTTCTGTGCCCTGAACCTGTCAGGACTTCGTTCCCCAAATCAATTTTAAATCAATAGTGTCTTTCCAGTAATCATAGCCTTTGAGGGCCGACTGATTGACAAACGTAGTAGAATATATAAGCTTAGTTTGAGTAAGCATACATTTCTATTGCAGTGTTGGTGTTAATTTAAAATAATATGACTTGGAGTCTGAGGTGTCATATCCTGTAAAATATGTGTATTTTTCTTTTTGCTTTTTGGAACTCCCTCAAGGGGGTGTTGGACAATGTTTCCATTGTGAATAATTGAAATGGGGGCGATGTCCATTTGTTCTGTGCAAAACATGGTGTCCATAATAATGGCAACAGAACATATTGGCATAATTAGCAGAATTAAGATGTAGATACTCTGATTTAAAAACAGTATAATGCTCTAATTCAGAAAGCATAGAATTTTAGTGTCAACATCCCAATCATCCGAATGCAACCCAGATACTATTACATCACCCATAGAAACTTTAAACACACATGGTATATGCAGGATCTCTTCAATCAACATCTCGCGAATAATATTCCTACCATCTCTTCTATTAAGACATCTGATTCGGACACCATCCATACTTTGATCATGACATCCATTGATGCATGCCTTCCAACTTCTATCAAAAAAATGAATAATCATCGTCCCCCTGCCCCTTGGTTCTCGGAAAGGCTAAAAGTAGAAAAAACCAAATGCAAAGCACTGGAAAGACGTTGGAGGAAGGACTATGCGCCGGAATCCAGACATATTTACAACCTAGCCAAAAGAGACTATCCTTCCCCGTGCAACGCTGCTCGTGCTGAATATGTTAACAACACTATTACATCAGCACATAATAATCCCAAAGTTTTGTTCAAAATAGTGAAGGAGCTTTCAGGAGCAACCTGCCAACCGGCGCCACCCGTGCTCGATAAAGCTCAATGTGAGGACTTGGCAAAGTTCTTTATTGGCAAAGTAGAGAAAATCTACACAGAACTAAATGTAGTAACAACTAATGTGGAGCAGCAAACTAAGAGTGCTCCCTCCACGTCAGGTTGTGTTACTCCACTGGGGAACCATAGCACGGTGCCAACCAACACGCTAAAAAACTGGCTGCCTCTGGATATCCCTTCCTTCAGCCGTATCTTAAATAGCCTCAAATCCGGCTCAGCAAACGATCCTCTTCCTATCTCCATTCTCCAAAAACTTGAACCATCTTCACTCAAACTCATCATGGAGTTGCTCAATGCATCTCTGAAGGAAGCAATTTTACCATTTGCATGGAAACATGACATGGTTCTCCCCCTATTGAAAAAACCCAATGATGATCCGGCGGAACCCTCTAATTTCTGCCCGATTTCGCTACTTCCTGCATTTTCAAACATTTTAGAAAAGCACGTCAACCAACAACTGACGCAGTTTGTGGACTCCCAAAAAATCCTACATGCATCACATTCGGGCTTTAGAGCGGGGTTCTCTACAGAAACCACGCTCCTGGGAGTTACTGAAACTCTGCGCCAACATCTAGTCATGGGTGAAACTGTGGCACTCATACTGCTTGATTTGAGTGCCGCTTTTGATACTGTGTCACACACTGCCCTATTAAAAGCTCTACAATCCTTGGGCATAGTTAGTTCAGCATTCAAATGGCTTAAGGATTTTTTGACTGGCCGGACTTTTCAGGTTTTTTCCCCGTCTACTAGCTCTAAGTCCCATGCCTCTCCTTACGGAGTACTGCAGGGGTCGATCCTCAGCCCATTACTGTTTAATATCTATGTTAGCCCTCTAGCCACAATAGCGGAAGAGGCTGGGTTGTCTATCTTTTCGTATGCTGATGATACCCAGCTAATTTTCTCTTTGTCCACTAATGAGGTATCCATGGTGTCATCTCTTCAGGTAGGGCTGCAAAAGATAGCTAGCTGGATGCACACCAATCGGTTAAAATTAAACGGTGGAAAAACTGATGTTCTTATTCTTGGGAAAAACAAAGATCTCTGGGGTCCTTGTCATTGGCCTCCTCAAATGGGTGATCTGCCTCAACCGGTGCAATCAGCACGCAATGTAGGCGTAGTCATAGATGACCAGCTATCTATGAGGCAGCAAGCAGTCAAGGTCACCTCAACCTGCTTCACCATCCTAAAATGGCTCAGAAAAATACTCTGGATGTTGCCTAGTCCCACACAAAGAAAAGTGATTCAGGCCTTGATTACGTCCAGGCTGGACTATGGCAACGTCCTGTACTTAGGAGCCAATAAGGAGGTTTTTCAAAAACTGCAGGTAGTACAGAACTCCGCGGCCAGACTGCTCTGCCATGTGCCTAAAAAGGCCTCTATCTCAGGTTTTCTCCGTGACCTCCATTGGCTTAAGATAGAGAATCGTACCAAATTTAAGGCCCTATGCTACATGCATAAGATCAAATTGGGCACAGCGCCTCAGTATTTGAGTGCCTTAGCCCATCCTTATCTCCCTACACGCCTGCTTCGATCCTCTTCTCAGGCCAAATTTCTAGTCCCCAGGATCAAACGGTCGCGTATGGGTGGCCGTTCTTTCTCTTACCTGGCCCCTTTACTATGGAATTCGCTCCCCACGCCTCTCCGGCACGAAACCAGCTACAACAACTTTCGGAAAGGCCTAAAAACTTGGCTATTTAACCAGTAGATGTTTTCCTTTTCTTTCGCGTTGTGTCTGATGGCGCCGGGAAACCTCCGGGTAGCTGTGCCCCTTATAAATTTAATAATAATAATAATAATAATAATCTCTGTAGGACCGAATATATCAAAAGGAACTTTATCCCAAACAATTCCATCAGTCACTGGAACAGTTGAAATATTAACAAGAGACAAGTCTTGTTTCAGTCTATGTGATGAAGAATGGGGGGCCGAACACCCCATCGACTAGTTCTGTAGCAGAACTTTCCATAGGTAATGGCCATTGATTAGTAGGAAAAAATCTTTCACAAATCCAATCCACATAAGCAAGAAAACCAAGGAAAGTATGATCCAGACATGTATCTAAGGAGGGACTAGATAAGCGGGTTTTAACCATAAAATAGAAACCAGGCCTTGGCAGAGTTTGCGGAGTTCTTCTATGTGGAACTCCGCGAAGTGACCAAAAAACTACGCAGAGCTATGCGGAGTTCTGCAAGTGGCTGAGTGCATTTGGTCATGCCGTTCGCGGCGATTTTCAGTACTGGGTGTTTGTCCCTCACTGTAAAATCAGCGTGAATGACACCATGTGCAGTGCAAGAGAGCGCTGCTTCTTTTCTTGCAGCTCGAGTAGATTTTCTGCCCGAGCGGCAGCTTTCTCAATGCAAACAGAAGATTTCTCAATGTGAGCGGTGACAACCATCCGCAACTGCCCACGATGAGAAATTTGACTGTACAATGGTTTTCTACGTCAAAGGCTGCAGCAGCCACAACAACATCTGGACCATCAAGGTCTGGAACATACATCTTGATGCCAAAAGCATTTTGTATGGGGTCTGTCCACCCACAGATCTTTGAGGGAGGTTTTTTAAAGCTCGTTGAACCCCATATAGATGGCTCAACCGACCATGCTCTGTACCCAATACCCTCGCTGTTAAGAACAGCTTTAAGTTATGGTGAATTCTCTCCACAACAGCATTATCCTTGGTCGATATGGAAAAGAAAGATGCACGTGCACACCCATGGACTTTATCGAATCACGATACACTTTAGAAGCTAAAGTCAGTCCTTGGTCGGAGTGGAATGCGCTACCGGCATAAGTCCAGTGAAGATTTGCATTTCTTTAATAACAGTTTGAGCATCAGCCGAGTGCTGTGGCCAAACCCAGAGCAAGAATCGACTGCAACCAAAATGAATTTGAACACAGTATCTGAAATCAAAGGACCACAATGATGTAAATAAATGCAACCAAATGGCTGCTTAGAGATAAAGAGTTGTCTGCAGTGGACGAGACACAGTAGAATTTTTCATTTGCTGACATATATCACAACATAAAACATATTTTCTGGTTTGTTGGTATAAACCCTGCCACCAATATCCTTGCTGTAAGAACGAAATGGTGGTGGCCACACTGGCATGAGTATTAGATATACCTTCATGTGCAGCAACAATTAAATCATGTCTGTGGTCCACATTGGGAATCACGCGAACACCAATGCCACGAATAGTTGCAAAAGGAACATTCTGGTCATTTAAATGGTAGGAATATTTAGAAGGAAAGCACTTCAGTAAGTGGGTGCCGCTCTTCAAAGCATTTACGTCAACCAATATATGATTGTCGATAGGAGTCTTAGAATGTATTATCATTTTAATTTTAGATGTGGCTACAGAGACTTTGGCTGCTTCATCAGCCAGAGAATTCCCTACTGTGTGTGCTCCCACACGATGATGACTCAATGTATGTATAACATGAGTTTGTGGCAACTTATCCTTAAGATCAGCCACTTTAACCCAAAGCAGTTTGTGCTTGATTGTACTACCCTTGAAATCTCTGAAGTCATTTTGTCACCAAAAATAAAAATTGTCATTAATGTACACAATAATACGAATCACACATCACACGTGTGAGGAATTTAGAATCTGTATTTTCAAGTGCAAGGAGCAAAGCCTTCAGTTCAGCCAACTGAGCAATGCGGTCTCCAAGAGACTGTGTGCGAGTAGTTTGAGGGTGAAAGACGTCATCAGAGATAGTGCCAAGAACAATGGCGCATGCAACAGAATATTGCTGCTTAGAACCTATAGCAGGTTGTGGGGAACCATCGGTATAAATGATGGACTTATAATGGTCAAGAGGCAGAATCGAAGAAGGCAAAGGATACAAATTTTCATATTGCAAAAATTCCTGTGTTTGCAAAGAAGGGTCAAAGATGAAGTCTACATACACAGCTGTTAAGGTAGGGCCCCATTGTATCCAACGAGGATGGACGGCTTTCGCATTAGGAATGCTGGCTTTTGTGACAGCCTCTAAGGTAGGCACAGGACAAATGACAATAATGCATTTACCTTGAGCAAGTGTGCGTTCCTTTAGGATGGGCATTTGTACAGCAGTTAGAATTTTTTGGTAGAAGCAAAATGCATTTCTTCAGGCAAATATAAATGCAATTTATAAGCTATGGGTACCGTTTCTACTTTGTTGAAGGTGGCATATGTAAATCCAATTGCACCCGGAAAACTCCGGATGATTACATTCGTAGTATTGACATATGTATGGTGTGTTTCAAGCAAGTCAGACTGTAAAGATCTGAGTGTGTAAGGATGTTCCAATGACCAGTAAGCGGAACAATCAGGGTGTATTAAGGCATAAGGAGGTTTAATAAATTGTGCATAGTCAGATATATATGTCCCGCTAAAATTCTGAAACCCCAGCAGAGACTAGGGGGCTGATTACGATTGCGGGTGGAGGCACATCCACCGTGCTGGCGGTGGCGGAAAATGCCCTTTTCCGCACTCCATCAGCGGTCCTTGCGTCTGCCGTATTATAATGGGCATATATAGCCCATTTCCCGTCCGCTGCGGTGTTCCGGGTTCCGACGAAAATCTCCATCCGCACCGGTAGCGGACGGAGCCAATAGAGAGGTACCGCCGTGCGGAATGCGGTCACGACCGCCGGTCAAATCACGATGCCTCAAACAGCCCATCACACCGCTGCGGAGAATCTGGCCATTCGAGGATGGCAGTGGCAATACTGCGGATAGCTCCATGTGGGGAAACAGCGGTCTTTGGCCTTTCCGCAGCAAATCCGACCGCCGCGGACGGATTTTCAGCTTTTCTGGCGGTGAATCCTGGAATCCGACCGCCGCGGTAGGGAGTTTCTGGCTATGCACCCTAATCTGGCCGGCGGTTTTGCCGCGGTACCTGCGGGAGGAAATTTCTTGCTAACACGGCGGTCGGAATGCTTTTCCGCCCGCCATCGTAATCAGCCCCTAACTTCTTAAGTGTACTTGGAGGATGCAATTGTGCACACCTCTCCAGAAAGTGTGGGGCAAGACTTTTTCCTTCATGCATAAGTTCATAACCTAGGAAAAAGACATTGAGAAAACTATGCAAGATTTTTTGAAGTTGATTTTGTAACCATGTTCAGCAAACCACAATATTATGCGATCCACTCTTGCAAAATGGGGGCTTAATTTGTCATCAGTCAAATAGTTATTATCTACGTAGGACAGAGCATCTGGGTCAATCTCATGGAAAATCAACATAATTCTTGCTTCAAAAATTCCTGGACTGTTCTCATAGCCCATAGGAAGTCGGGCATAGGGCATATGGAATCCCAAAGTGCTAAAAGCAGACCAGTCATGGCTCTCAGGCACCAAATTGTGACTGAATAACCATTGGATATATCCAAAGTGGTTTTATATTTTTTACAAACAACATTATTAATAAGCGCAGTACCACAAATGTGCATGTATGACTGTTTCAATGTCTATAATCTAAGACAATGAGAGAAGAATGATCTGGGGGCAGAGAACCTCCATGTGGGCTACCTTTCTGTTGTTGTGGTTTAGATTTGTCCCATGGTTTATTAGGAAACTCACGGGTGGGTTTAGCATCCTAGTCAGAACTTAGCTTGCCAAGCAGTGCAACTGAAGGTCTGGTTTGCAATCAGCAACAGCCAGCACAGCAAGCCGCCTGTGTATAGCCAAAGACGCTGTTTCACCTTTAGAAAGAATCACAAAGGGAAAATTCCCGACAAGTTTCATCCTCAAATCGAGGGCAGGACCAACCACATGCTCATTCTCTATTTATTTGACGACGTCCGGTAGAGTGACCATCGAGGGAGTGCCATGACAAAGAGTGTAAGGAGTGGCAAAAATAGTCCCCCAGGTATTGCAGTCTGCTAGTGGGTGAACCAGGGCATTAGGCAAGCACAACTTTAAAATGCTGTGCTTGACTTGTGGTCCCGTAAAGGGAAAAACAGCTTCAAGTTGATCTATTTTTTGGGCAATCCAAAAGGGTATTTCTTCATGATTTGTGGGTGGTTTGCCCATAACGGTGCAGAGACAGAAAATCGAGTAAAAAATATCGAATTGCGCAAATATCGTGGCAAAAATATTGTGGGTCAGGAATATCGACAGACAAATTCTCGTGGTCAAGAATATCGATTTTAGGTAAGTAATATTGATTTAAAAAATATCGAAGTGTTTAATATCATTTGCAAAAATATAGTTGTTAAAAATATCGATTTTTTATTAATGTTATGAATTTTTGTATATATTATATATGTGTGTGATGTTTGTATTTTTGTATAAGAATTGTTTGTAGTTTTATTATATGTGTTAAAAATGTAGTAGTTATTAATTTTTTTTAATTTGAAATTTGCGTTTTTAGTTCTGTAGCGGGTTGTGGGTTTATAGGGGAATAGGGTGGGAAGTAATTTAATGATATAAAAATTATTGATTATCTTTGGTAGTTATTAACTATTTTTTTTTTAATTTGCGTTTTTAGTTCTGTAGCGGGTTGTGCATTTATAGGGGAACAGGGTGGGAAGTAATTTAATTATATAAAATGTATTGAATAATTTTTATTGATTAATATTTGTTTAATTGCGATGTAGTGTTAAATGTGTAAATTAATTTATTATTAATTATTTAATAATTCGTTGTTAATTAATTTAAAATAATTAATTAGTAATTAATGATGATAATTGTGTAATTAATTTTAGGTGTGTGTTGTGGTGTTTATAGGTGTAAATGGTGGGAAGGGTGGGAAGTAATTTATTTTTTATTGATGAATTATTAATTAGTTGTTAATTAATTGAAATTGATTAATTAGTAATTAATTATGGTCATTGTGTAATTAAATGTAGGTGTTAGTTGTGGTGTTTATAGGAGTAAATGGTGGGAAGGGTAGGAAGTATTTTTTTTTATTGATGAATTATTAATTAGATGTTAATTAATTTAAATTAATTAATTCGTAAATAAATATGGTAATTGTGTAATTAATTTTAGGTGTGTGTTGTGGATGTTACTCAATGAATGTTTATGATCTTTTTATTAATAATATTTATTAAATTCATTATTAACTATGTTAAATATGTAAATAAATTTAAATAAAAATGTTGACGTATTTTTTTATTGGTGTGGTGTTATAGGGTAGGAAATAAAATAAATACATTTATGTTTTAAATAATTTGTTTGTTTGTTAATATTTGCTCCTTTTAAGTAAATATTGTTTATAAATGTATTTATTAATTTATTTTATATAATATTTGTACCTTTTTGTTGTATGTAATTTTTACCCCTCCGCTATCCAGCATTTTCCCTACTGTTGCACTCATTGGAGTGGGAATAATCATTTTTACCTCTCCGCTATCCAGCACTTTCCCTGCTGTTGCACTCACTGGAGTGGGAATAATCATTTTTACCTCTCCGCTATCCAGCACTTTCCCTGCTGTTGCGCTCACTGGAGTGGGAATAGTAATTTTTACCCCTCCGCTGTCCAATACTTTCCCTACTGTTGCACTCACTGGAGTGGGAATAGTAATTTTTACCTCTCCGCTATCCAGTACTTTTCCCTACTGTTGCACTCACTGGAGTGGGAAGTGTAATTTTTACCCCTCTGCTATCCAGCACTTTCCCTACTGTTGTACTCATTGGAGTGGGAATAATAATTTTTACCTCTCCCCTATCCAGCACTTTCCCTACTGTTGCACTCATTGGAGTGGGAATAGTCATGTTTACCCCTCCACTATCCAGCACTTTCCCTACTGGTGCACTCACTGGAGTGGAAATAGTAATTTTTACCCCTCCGCTATCCAATACTTTCCCTACTGTTGCACTCACTGGAGTGGGAATAGTCATTTTTACCTCTCCGCTACCCAGCACTTTCCCTACTGTTGCACTCATTGGAGTGGGAATAGTCATTTTTACCCCTCCGCTATCCAGCACTTTCCCTACTGGTGCACTCACTGGAGTGGAAATAGTAATTTTTATCCCTCCGCTATCCAATACTTTCCCTACTGTTGCACTCACTGGAGTGGGAATAGTAATTTTTACCCCTTTCGCTATCCAATATTTTTCCTACTGTTGCACTCACTGGAGTGGGAATAATAATTTTTACCCTTCCACTATCCAGCACTTTCCCTTCTGTTGCACTCATTGGAGTGGGAATAATAATTTTTACCTCTCCGCTATCAGCACTTTCTCTACTGTTGCACACACTGGAGTGGGAATAATCATTTTTACCCCTCCGCTACCCAATACTTTCCCTACTGTTGCACTCACTGGAGTGGGAATAGTGATTTTTCCCCCTCCGTTATCCAGAACTTTCCCTACTGTTGCTCTCACTGTAGTGGGAATAGTAATTTTACCCCTCCGCTATCCAGCACTTTCCCTACTGTTGCACTCACTGGAGTGGGAATAGTAATTTTACCCCTCTGCTATCCAGCACTTTCCCTACTGTTGCACTCACTGGAGTGGGAATAGTAATTTTTACCCCTTCGCTATCCAACACTTTCCCTACTGTTGCACTCTTTGTAGTTGGAATAGTAATTTTTACCCCTTCGCTATCCAGCACTTTCCCTACTGTTGCAGTCACTGGAATGGGAATAGTAATTTTTACCCCTCCACTATCTAACACTTTCCCTACTGTTGCACTCTTTGGAGTGTGAATAGTAATTTTTGCCCCTCTGCTATCTAACACTTTCCCTACTGTTGCACTCACTGGAGTGGGAATAGTAATTTTTACCCCTCCGCTATCCAACATTTTCCCTACAGTAGCACTCACTGGAGTTGGAATAGTAAATGTAATTCTTCCGCTATCCAACATTTACCCTACTTTCGCACTCATTGGATTGGGAATAGTAAATTGTACCCCTCCGCTATCCAACACTTTCCCTACTGTTGCTCTCTTTGGAGTGGAAATAGTAATTTTTACCCCTCTGCTATCCAACACTTCCCCTACTGTTGCACTCACTGGAGTTGGAATAGTAAATTTAAATATTTCGCTAGCCAACATTTTCCCTACTGTTGTATTTATTGTTTTGAGAAACTTACGTTTTTAATTACCTTTTAATAGTTTAATGGTTATTTTTAATTTTAAATTATTGATATATGTATATATTTTATTTTTATATAATTTAAAAGTTTAAATATTAAATAAAGAAAGTAGTTAATAAATATATGTGTTTGTATAAATTATTATGTTTGCATGTTTATATTTTTTTAAATTTTAATTTTTTATATTTAGTTAAAATGTATATTATATTTAATTTATTTTGTTAAAGATAATATTAATATTTTATATATTTAATATATATTATTTTATTTTATTTATATTTGTAAATCGATATTTTTAACATCTATCTTTTTAACTTTGATTCAATATTTTTGTACTTACCTGTTTGCGTATAGGGAGTCGATATTTTTGCATTCTTTATTTGTTTTCGATAATTTTTACATCGATGTTTTTAGCATCGATATTCTATCAGTGAACCGCCCATAACTGAATGAACAATTACAGGTCTTATAACATGAGCTGAAAGAACTTGAGGTTGTCCTTGCAGGGCATCTCTAGCTGGTCTTGCCATAAGGCTTGTGCAATGAATTGGGTCACGCTTCTACATAAGACAACAAGAACATTGTATAAAATGCGAGTGTGCACTAGATTTCCTTTAACTAAATCTGGATACGGGGTATAGCCTGCTACTGCCGGCCATGTGGCCCCATCAATACTTAAGGGGCCCATTCAGACAAAGCCAAGCAAATGGGGAAGGGCACTATTAAACCAAGTCTGGTGCTCCCAGATGGTAAGAGGAAGAAATCCCTAACACCTTGGACATCTCCGGGAAAAGGTGCGAAGATTTGTGGACAAGCACTACTCGGGGTTCCCGCAAGTAAGTACCTGACCAAACATTGGTGGCGCCGTCTTGCAGGGATTCTGCTCAGGAACAGAACTATGCTTGAACCATAGAACATCAGTATGTAGGGACTGAGTCACCATACCGCCTCAGTATCTATGAGCCCGAGTCCGACTAGCTATAGTGGCTCACTTGCCCTCCTAACCTTATCAGAGAAACAAGTGAACTGGCACCCCAAAACACAACACTCTTGACCCACCCAGGGATTGCAGTAACAGGACACACCCTTTGGGTCTCTCACTCGTATTCATCCACAATAAGATAAATAGGAGACACGAAGAAAGTTTAGAATATTTATTTAAACTATTGTGCTCTGAAATGCAGTGCTCATTCCACTATTAGAAAACAAATGCATGCAAAAAATACTGTTAGCATAGTTAATAAACTGCATACCATGAAAAGCCTTGTCATTATATAGGACATAGTAGCCTAAACCCCTCTCCCCTCTCCCCTGCTACTGAATCTAAATGATTATAGATCAAAAATCTCTGGGATTAGTGGAAGGCCCCATACCTAAGCAAACACAGATGAACGTTCTACATCTCAGCAGACGCAGTGTTCTTGTCTCAGAACTCTTGTTCCATGTGTGGTTTTTTGGCTCCTGTACTCATCTATGTGACAAGACATGACTTGTGTGCGATGCATTTTTATGTTATGTCTAGGTGCTAGTGTCTAGCCAGAAAGAATAATAAAAGAGACGTTGTTTGACCTTGTCTGTGGTATTCAGACTAAATCCCAGGAAAAGAACAGAACATGAAAACATAAGCAGGTTCCTTGTGAAAGTACAATGTGGCACAAAGCAAGTATGTTTATATAGAAACGTTTGGAAAAGGAAATTTAGGCCCATAACGTGCACAGTTAGGCTAACTTAGAAAAAACTACAAGGGGCCATGCAGGAAACACACAACATGCATTACTGTGTGGCCTGCTGTCATTTGAAATGTCAGCCATGCCTTGCAGGCTGTTTTTAAATTAAAATGATATGCAAATTCGTCTTTGGGATTAAAGGTACTTACAAAGTCTTAAGCTATTTTACTTTTACATATACGTCACCCGTAAAGTCTACCCTAGGTGCCCAAGGAGTCGGGTGTCTTGTAAGTATAAGCAGGGACTTCATAAAATAAGTTTTATATGCCCTGGTGAGGGAAGAACTGGCAATTTTGTTTTCTCCATTGTAGTACATTAGCTACATTGGATTTTTGTCATTTTAATCATAAAAATATGTCCTATGTTTAATAATTGGTGTTGGGTTTTTATTGTGTGTTGAGTCTTACTTATATAATGTGTTGGCATTTGTAAACGCTTTACACACATGTCTCCTAAATTAAGCCTGCTTGTTTGCAGCTAGCTACCAAGAGATGAGCAAGGGAATTATTTCTTGAGACCTTGACTGGACCTTAAATTATGATTGTGGCCTTATTACTGGTGGTAGTTACCTACCTACATTTACCAATAAACCACCTTCCAACACCTTACTTTTTAGTTATTTTTTAATTCTGCCCAAGCCAGCCCCTAACTGATCATAGGGTAGGGTGCATGGTATTCAAAAATGAGGACGTGTGTTTATGTTTTACATGTCCTGACAGTATAATCTCCTAAAGTTGTTTTTACTGTTGTAAGGCCCATCTCTCCCAACGACCATCACTGGGTTACATTATTACACCTAATATGTGCTAAACCTTGTATTGCACCAGATAGGGATATGTTATTTACACTGAAATGAATTATAATTTTACATTCTATTTAATAGTATAGTCGGTGTTTAAGCTACAATTCTGTAAAAAGTACTATTAGAAATTGGAGTTTTCAGACCAAATCATCTGTGCCTTTCAGCCAGTGTCTTGAGTCTCATGGCTGTGGATTCCTTCCAGATATTGAAACAAAGGAAGCCTAGGTGTGAGAGGAGATGGTCTTCTTGACAGGATGGCTGGGGAGATGCTGAGCTTTGCCCTGATTACATTTCAGAGGGTCCCGCCTGCAGCACAGTGGAGAGGTGTGGTGCAGCGGCCAGGGCAGCTGACTTCGGAGCACAGAGTTCACGGTTCGATCCCCGGCTCCGGCGGCAGCTCAGCACCATGTGACTCTGGGCAATAGCTCACTTAATTTCCACTATGGCCCCCAGCGCCTTGAGACCCGTAAGGGTGAGTAGCTGCGCTATATAAAAACGGACTTACTTTTTTTTTTTTACACACACAAAGGAACCTGACACGAGGCCTGTCCTTGCCTTTGTCGCCCTAGAGAGTTTAGAGCCAGAACCAGAGGAAGGGGAAGAACTGATCAGTACTAGTGTTGTGGGAGGCTGGCACCTGGTATCAAAATGGGACCTTCAAAGCCTACCATCAGAACTCTCCTGTGGAATATTGAGAAAAATAAACTGCAATGCTGCCAGAATGACTGCCCTGCTGATAGAAGTGCTGCTCTGCTGTCTGAAGAAGAAAGATTGTTCTTGCTTGCTTTGATCTTAGGCTAACAGGGTGACTTTAAGGGTCAGTTGGCTGACCTCCTGTGTGAGCTAAAGGGACACAATAAGCTTCCAGAGGCCTCCCTGCAACTGCCTTGCTGACCAGAACTAACTCTTCCTGCCTGGACCTGCCTGAGCCTTGCTGAGTGAGTCCTTATGTGCAAAAGGTGCCCCCCAGATGTTGGACATTTGACTGGCATCAGTGAGAACTCCTCCACAAGTAAAAGTAAAAAACCTGAAGTTTGGGCTCCTCGCAAAGAGACATCTTGTCACTTGGCCCATAGGGACATTGTCGTCTTCACTAAGTTAGCATGAGCACGTTGCAGTCTGCCTGCTGCTTTGAGCACTTTACTACACGTCTTTATTTTTGCACTTATTTCTATGGCTGTTTTCACATGAGAACTCATCGCTGCGTTCACTCTCTGCATGTTCCTGGGATTTTGACTGAACATTATGTGCAAGGTCGAATACCAATGCCCCTTGTTATTTTGTTCTGGCCAGGCCTTAGCCTTTAGACAAAACATACCGATGCAGCTGGTGTTTGGACAAACGTACTTTGGTTTTATTAGAATACACAAATAGGTAGCACACACTTGGAGAGGGACCTTTCCAGGGAGAAGAGGGAGACAGCACCTATGATGTAGATTTACCATCTGTAGGCTAAGGTATGGGGTCTGCTGACAAAGCACAGAGATCTTCTAATATATAATAATACTGCTTCTTAGCAAGGGGAGGGAGGTTAGGCTCTATTGACTTTCCATGATGACATCTCCCTTTATGATTTATGGACAAGCTGCTATGCTGACTGTATTTGTACTATGCATTTTCCTGTTTGTTGTGGCACATTTACTGCATGTTAAAAGTTAAAATAAATATTTTAAACTGTTTCGTATCTATGTCAGATCTTAATGTGGACAAGTACAAGAGTGCGAGAAAAAGGGTGTGTCTTGTTACCGCGATTCCTGAGAGATCTGGGAGTGTTGTGTTCTGGGGTGTCTAATCATTTGTTTCTCTGTGAGTGAGTAGGAGAGCAAGTGAGACACTATAGCTAGTCGGTCCTTGGCTTATGGGTACTAAGGTGGTAGTATGATTCAGTCCCTATACACCAAGGTCCTATAATCCTGCACATAGTTCTGTGTTTGTGCAGAATCCCTGCAACAATCTTCGCCAAGAATCGGCCACCTATGACCACCTCTAACACAAACTGCGGGACCTTCTCTTCCCACCGCTAGCAACCGCTCACAACCACCGGCAACGCAAGACCCTCACTTCATGCTGACAGCACCATCACCAATGATTAACCAATGCAAAGCTCCATGCACAGCTTTCTGCTACAGCAACAACTGTCTGCAACTCTCCAGCTGCTCTTTGCACCAAAAGCCTGTTCCCCGCAGCCTCCTCCATCGCAAACAGAACTCTTTGCGCTGAAATTGAAAAGGTAGCACTTCAGTGGGACTAACCTGGTCCCTGAATCAGACCCACGTTCAGACCTGAAATTCTGACCTTCCCCCGGTCTAGCGAGAACAGATAACCATGAGTGGCAATGTCTGCTACTTGGCACTATTTTCGCTAAAACAAATTAAATCAATATCTACTGTTCTACTGAAAGGATTTTGTTCATTCATTTTATTTATTAAAAGTTACTCTATGTTTCTAAATTGTTTTTATATTTTAATTGTGTGGTGTTTTCACTTTTGTACTGCTTTTGTGCTGCATAAATACTTCACACTTTGCCACTATGTTAAGCCTGACTGTTTTGTGTCAAACTGCAAGAGATTTAAGTACAGGTTATTTTAGTGACTTTTGTCATTCACTCTGACAAGGAGTGTGGTTGTTGCTTGAGTGGAACTTTCCCATCTCTCAACCAATAACCCAGTTTCTTACAGTGACTTTTTAATTCAACATAAATGTATTTATATATATTCAGGTATATTATACAATATAGATTCCTTATGGTTTCTTAAGACTATATTGGTGGGGATTAAAAAGATAATTTGCAAATATACAAAATTAGAGGCCAGGCCCCGTGGCAACTCCTGCTGCACAGGAACAAAGGTCATGCACAGCAGGTGGCTGGCCATGCATAGGGGGGGCTAAACATAGAGCCTGGCTGGAGTAAAGGCCCTGCATCCAACTCGTTACTTGGCATGGCTGAGGGCCAAGTGCAGATGGGGGAGTTGGCAGCATATGATCAAAAACACCACAGAAATGCACTGAATAAACAAAGTCTAGAGTGACTTTACAGTTATGGTAATAATCTCTTCCTTTACTCTAAAAAAATATAGAAATGGACTTAGAAAACACAAAGGTTGAAGTGACGTTATAGTTTGATGTTGAAATAAGATATAAATTAACATTTAAAAAAAAAAAAAGCAAAATTCACCAGTGAACAAGCTATAACTTGCTCTCCCACCATGCACTGTTTATGATCTCATATATTACATCTAGGGGTGGGCGTAACTTGTATAGCTCCATGTACTGTAATCATATGGAATCACCTAAAAAGTCTGTAAGATTAGGCGGAATTACACAAGAAGTTGTGCTATTTATAAGGCCCTTGCAATCAAAATGGATGTGAGAATGCATTTTGTGATAAGAAATAGTGATGAATGCAATAGACTATAAATAGCAGTGCGAGCTGCCGTTCACACTTGTTAAATGTGCACTTGGAGTAGGATATCCTGCTGCATTGTACTGGCATATAGCGTTAAGTTCTTAGAGCAAAATGCACCTTTGTGTCCAAAATGGACGTGAAAATGGATTTTGTGCTAAGAAAATAGCGCTGAATGCAACAGTATCTAAACAGCAGTACAAGCAGCCACTTCCACTTCCTCAATGTGCTCTTGTGGTAGGATTTTTTTCTCCCATATCATTCTTAATTACGCAAGTGGGCATAATCTCATTATTATTGACAATTCTGAGTTAAAGGTACAAGGGAATTACAAAAAGTACTCAGTACTCCGGCGTAATTAAAATTACATCCAGACCTCATTGCTCATGACAAGTTAAAAAACATGATTGGTGATATCAATAATGACATATCAAATTACATAATTGATGCTGATCTGTAAGTACACTAAGGTTAAGAGGGGGCCCATTCATCTGGCCTTCATGTACCTCAGTTTTTGATAGCATCAACCGCTCCAAGCTGTGGTCCATGATGGCTCAGATGAGTATAGAGCCCGCACTAGTCAATTTCTTGCATGATTTGAGAAGGACAGTTCGGCATCTGTCAGATATGGTCCCAATGGTTAATGCACACAGCACTTTAATTTGAAGTGTGAGGTTCTCCAGGGCTGCATTTTTGCGCCATTTTTATTTATTCTCTAAATCAATCTATTGGAATCAGTTCTGAGTGAACCCTCCTTGGATGTCCCCAAAGCTGGAGGTCCCCAAATCCCCGCTCTGCTTTACACAGATGACACTGTATTAATTGCCCGGTGGGCCAAGGGGTTACAGATGGTTTTAGATCTTTTTATCGATTTTATGAAGGGCCTCGATCTGTCCACTAACTTTTCAAAGTCAAATGTTATGAAGTTTGGTTCGCACACGACTAAAACCATGAAATGTATAGTAGAAGGTCACAATATCAGCCAGGTTGATAAGTTTCTTTATTTGGGTGTTCAATTGGACTCTGGTCTCTCGCCAATAAACCATAACGTGACGGCTTTCAATAGGGCTACGTTTAGCATAGGATACTTTTCTCATTGGCTCGGGTGCACCCATATAAAAACAGTTTTAGGCATATTTAAGGGTAAATGCATTTCCATAGTCAGCCATGGATGTGGCATATGGGAATACAGGCCTGTTGCCCAATTCAAATAGCTGAAAACAAATTTCTTAGGGGTCTTCTAGGGGTCCCACAAAGTACACCCTTTTAAGTTGTTCATGAAGAACTGGGCATGGGCTACGTTATTGACTATATACAGCTCTATCCCCTGATTCTCTGGCTTTAGGTTTGGACAAAGGAGGAGCTATGTCTCAACAGACTGATCGTGCAACATTGCATGAATCTGTATAACTCCTCCTTGATCCCTTGGATGGCCTATGTATCCTCCAATATGAAAATTGTCGGGAGACCTGAACTTTATATTGTTCCAAGCTGTATAGTCAAAAACGACCACAGATGGATTAAAGTAGCATTTAAAGACACAATGGCAGCAGACAGCGAGGCCATAGCATTGAACAAGTATTTAGTATGTCATCCGACACTGGTGTAAAGTTTAAGCGGGTTGGAGCCTTATCTTTTTTGGGATATGCCCCACCACCAACGACATTTACTGACATTTTTTAGGTTTAACTTATTCCTGCGGCTACTGCCCTCTAGTCATGGCTGGTTTAAGGATTTGATGCTTCCTTTGTGTGATGTTAACGATAATATAGTTTTGTTCTGTCTAAAACACAATTATTTGCGGTTTAAATTTATACGCCCACTTCTGAAGTCCATGAATTTCTACCAAGTGAGACCTGCAGTATTGTTTTTACAGTTTTTAACCACACCCACAGTATGCTAATTTTTATCACGGTGTCTATCTGTTGTTTTAAAGCAAGTTGAACTGTAAGTAGCAATGACTTTGACACTAATAAAATGTTTTATACTGTGCCTGACTTTTAGGATTTAATTTTTTAAGTCGAATAAAGAATATTAATGATAACTGCATGCAATCATTGTGACACCATCCTGTAGGGTTTGTTAAGTAATTCAGCTCACTACACCCTAGGACAATTTTCTATTCACTTTGATGGGCGTACCCTAATAAAAACTTCACATGACCCGCATGAGGTAAAAGTGATGCTACACAAAACCTTTTTTCTGCTTCCAAGTCCTCCTCATGTGGAATCACATCTTCGCCGAGTGATGTTGTATCAAGTGACGTAGCTAGGCCTCAGGCCGCCCGTGGCGGCCCCTGCGTTTGTCGCCCATGGCGGCTTGATCGAAGAGTGGAGGGGGCTGCCGATTATTGAGGCCGCGACGGCCACAGGTTAGAGCAAGGGGAGGGGGGCCGCTCACCACCCCCAAAAATCGTGCCGCTTGGGGGTGGTCCACCCCCACTGCCCCCCCATCTACCCCACTGCAAGGATCCCTCTAAATGCCTTTACCATGCCTATAAAAAAAAAACTTATACAGGTGTTCACATGGAACTTATACATTCAATTTACAGTAGGACAGCACAAATAGCTGTCAAGATTAAATTAAGAATGATCCAGCATGTTGTGGTTATCTTCAAACATTTAAGTTAAATTTATGGTGCATGAAAAATGCAACCATATAGACGGAATTAAAGAGTCAGTGTAAAATTCACATTACCCCAAGTGACATACCATAGCCAAATAAATTGTGAAACAGTGCATGTGGTACAGGTTTAATTGGTTTTAGCAAACATACACACTTATATGCTAATTCTCTCTGAAAATACAGAAACACTGAGGGGGCAATTACGATGTCATTCGGAAAAGCTCTGAATTGGATTCGGGTCTGCTGAACCACCACCAGGGAATGATGGTTCTCTGGCGTCTGCAACGGGGCAATTGCCCTCCGACCTCCCTACTTGTAATAGGGCGGTTGGGAGACCACCACCGTTGCGCCCCCGTGAGTCTGGCAGTCAGTGGACTGCCAGACTCGTAATCAATCCCATAGTGTTCTGGTAAACAATGGTCTGTCTGCAGAAGTGTTGATGGTGTTTCGGCCCTGTTGAGGTATTAGAAGGTCTCTTCAGGACTGATGGTAACCTGGGGAATGGCATCTCGTATTGGTAACTGGATTACCACAAGGTGTACCTGTCTGGATATACGAAGTACCACCAAAAGAGCGCTACAATTAGAAATAAATAGAGTAATGGGGTGCATTTGAAAATTAGAAGCAGGGTCCGAGATTAGAGTCATTCTCCAAAGCCATCTGACTGACCAACTCTGTGTCATGGGTAGTGGGTTGTGGGTTGGCAGAACACCCACTACCGGGTGGAGGATCTTAATTCTAGCATGAGGTGTTTAGAATGGGAGCCTTCCTCTAATGCATTCGGATTAACCATCACTGTCTCTGATGGTGATGCCATTTTGTATTAAAAAAACAAAACATAGGCAAAAAAAAATGAAAAATAAAGGCTGTGGGTAGGGCAAGATGAAAATTGAAAATAAAGTAGAAAAATGGGAAAAGTGAGCAGGAAAAGCATCAATCTGTTCTTGGATGAACATGGAAACACTGGGCAAAAGCCAGGCAGAAGCAGGCTTGAGTATGGAGTGCCACACCTTTACAAACAAAGGTAGCTTGCATGGTTCACACATTATACTGCTTTCTTGTTTTATTATTTTAGCACAAAATCTGACCTTTCATCAATTATCAGTACGCATGGTGCCAGAAACAGTGTTCGTGTAATTTCACATAATTATCTAGGTAATTCATGTCATTTCAGCTAGAGAAATTACACAAATTTCTCCTGGAATAAATAAGGAGGTTGATGTTGAAGATTTTCAAAAGATAGGTAAATCATATGACCAAAGTGATCCTGATATGGGGTCCTATTCAATAAAAAACTCATAACATTTTGTGTGGCGATTTAGAGCTCCACTTGAGAGAAGCATTTTCAGAAGCATGCCTTGAAAATGGTACCAGAAACAGGTTTTCAGGTGTACCCTGGGAGATCAGGTGACTGTTTCTAAAGGCTCTCCTTCTATGTGTAGGCCTCCATATCAATTAACTCAGCACAGGGAAATGAAGCAAATCCACCTTTTTACTTTTTTTTCTCCTTGGGAAAATCATTTTCACTATGGACAAAGCACTTCCCTTACACCATGAGGGAGGCTGGGTTTTTTCCTTTCCCCTTCCAATTCTGTATGGGTAGTTTCTCCAAACTATGGCTAAAGTAGGTCTTCTGCAATTTCTAAGGTTGAAATGTGTTGCAATGGCGTTTAGGAAAACCCAATACATTTAAGTTTGTGGGTATTCTCAAACTTCCAAGGCAATCAATGCCTTATAACTCCCACTTCCCACCACTTGAGTTGCATTCATGGCAGAGAAATATGCTATAGTAAGGGCATTAATGTCTGTCAACAAATCCTTTCAGATGTAATAAAGTAAATTTGGTCTCACGATTAAAATTGAATTTGCAATTGCGAATTTGGCCCTTAATCAGTTGTTGATGGAAAAACTATGGGGAAACATGGGGGCTTGGCAGATGTAACAATATCACAAAAAGAGAGAGAGAATGTACAAAGTGAGCATCACTAAAAAAAAACAGGAGTGATGCCAACTTGAACAGCAGGAATATTTTTAATGATTACCCACAAATTCATATAATGATGACAACTCATGCAGTCAAGGGGAAGTATTGAGAATAAAAAACATACCCTTCTACAGGGACTCTTCAAACACATAAAACACCCAAAAAGCATTGTAAAACAATAAAAAAATTAAGGTAACTGAAATTGCATGATAAAAACTAATTACCAGCAAATCAAATAAAAAAACAATTAAGATAAAAGAATGGTGAATTACCAATGGCTATCTATGTAAGCTATTATGCATCTAGGTGGACAGAAGAACTATGGCTGAGATTTACTATGAATTTGGTGACTGGGTTGTGTCTCCTTTGTGGTGCAGCCCTAATGCAAAGTCATTTTTGTTTACTAAGCCACACAAAGTAACTTTGCCTTGCGTTATTTTGGGTCAGGTAGGCATTAAATGGTTGGAGCATGGACGCTCACATGCTTCCACCAATGTATTGTAATGGAAACCCAGATTTGCACGGACTTGCAAACCTGGGTTTCTGCCAAAATTGTGCCCCTACCAGACAGAGGCGTAATGAGGAGAAATATCTTCACTTCTCTGTTATACTTCCTCTTTCTGCATTCTGCAGCACCTATAGAAAAAGGAATATGCCTCTATGTATTGTTTTTGTCCAGGAAGTTGTGCCTTTCTGCACAAAAACAATACTGCCTAGAATGCAGGCACCCTTGCACTAGCCTGTAAGAATGCATGCAATTGACGCTAAGTCTAAGAAATCGGGTTACTGGTTGGGGGGATGCTACCCTTCTCAAGCAGCAACCACAATTCTTCTCAGGGTGAAGTCACATGCAATCCCTAAAATTAACCTGAGCTCAACCCATGGGTAGCTTGGCACAGAGCAGTCAGGCTTAACTCAGAGGGAATGTGTAAAGTATACAGTGGAAACACACCACAAAAAGAGCCTACAGCAGATGTAGAACAATGAGTAGTTTTTAATAAATAAAACAAGACAAAACGTCAATCAGTAGACCCAGAGATATTCAGTTTTAAAGATTTCACAGAGGCTGATATAGAACCTTAGGCCCACTTCTAAGGGTCCAGGACAGGGGTGGAACCACTTGGCAGGGTACACTCACTGATGTCAGAGTCCATGTGCAGGAGCAAGGTTGTTGGAGCCTTCTGTCACTGAGGCTCAATTTAGAAGGCCAGCCAACTAGCCCTTGTAGTTACTCTGAGGTCCTGGGTTCAAGAGAGGCAGGATAGGTCCGTATCACCCAGGCAGGAGGGCAGCAGATCAGCACAGCAAGACAGGAGTATAGTAGGGCAGCAGTCTGGCAGAGTGAAAGTCCTTCAGCAGCTCAGCAGTCCTTTTTCTTGCCAGAGTATCTACACGTGCAGAGGTGTACTGAAGAGTTGGTGTCTGACATTCATTATTTATACCCAGCTGTGCCTCTGAAGTGGATAAGAAGCTTCTAGAGCTTTCCCTTTGAAGCCTCAGGCATCCTGCCTTACCTGTCCTGGCTCCATATTAACTACAAGGGGTATGCAACCCTTTGTGTGGAGGCAGGACACAGCCTATTCAAATGTAAGTGGGGCTGTGCCTGGCTCCCCCTCCCATCCTGCCAGTGATGGCCCATCCAGGCACACCTAGGCTCCCAATTGTGTCTGACTGACTAGGGGGAACACACAAAACTACACCCAGCTACACCCAGTCATGTGACTAGAGAAAAGTTATAGGCACTAAATGTACAAGCCAGGAAAATGTCAGCTTTCTAAAAGGGTCATTTTCAGAACTGTAATTTAAAATATGAATTCACCATAAGTTAGGTTCTTAAATTAGGGTTCCAGAGATACCAAACATGAACTGAATACCTATTCCCATTTGGAAATGACACTTATAAAATGTAATAAGGTCACTGCAATGTTATCCTATAGAAGAGCTGTAATCCTTGCAGTAGTGAACAATGAATGTAAGCATTTTTCACCACCAGGACATGTAAAACTTAAAACCACATGTCCTACTTTTTATGTACATCGCACCCTGCCCTCTGGGCTGTCCAGGCCCTACACTAGGAGTAGGTTATATGTATTAAAAAGGAAGGTTCGTGCCCGGCAAAATACCCCCTTTGCCAGGTGGAAATGGCAGTTTAAAACTGCACACACACAGGCTGCAATGGCAAGCCTGAGACAGTATTAAAGGGCTACTTAAGTGGATGGCACAATAAGTGCTGCGTGCCCACTAGCTGTATTTAGTTTACAAGCCCTGGGTACATGTAGTACCCCTTTACTATGGACTTATATGTAAAATCTGTCTTTTTGTGGTGTATTCATTGTGTTGCTGTATGTGTCTTGCACAAATACCTTACACATTGCCTGTTAAATTAAGCCTGCCTTAAGCCTGCCTTCTCTGTGCCAAGCTACCAGAGGGTTAGCACAGTTTAATTTATAATGTGTATTTAGTTTATCCTGACTAGGATTGTGGTCCCTACTTAGACATGGTGCAAAACTCTGCCAACTAGGGACCCAATTTCTAATGGAGCACATGCATTTTAGCACTGGTTACCAGTGGTAAAGTGTGCATAGTCCTAAGGCCAGCAAAAACGAGGAGGAAGGTAAAATGTTAGGGGGAAGAAAACCCTAAGGTTGACAAGTCTAACACTAGGCAACACATAAGAAGACAGCAAAAATGCTTCATGTATTTGTAAATATTGAGCATTTCTGCTCTCTCCCCTTTACAGAAAGCAACTCAGCAAGTTCCCGTGCTGCGCCATGTTGTGTGAAATAATAGTAAATGTGCCCCTAAGTCTGTCTGAGCACTGCAAGCTGGTGTTTGTGGTGGGGTTAGACAGAGGACCGGCTGATAAAGGAACTCTGCAATACAGAGTTCCGTCTTCCAGCTTTAGTGCATAATAATTTAAGTCAGTGGAGGCTTTAAATAACTTGCCATATGCAAATTAACTAGCAGAACTCTGCTAGAGCGTATTGCACGATAATTTTAAGTGGCAATTCCCATTAATTTCCGTGTTACTCACATGCTAAAATGTTAACAATTAGCACATACGTATAACATTGTACAACATTGACTGCTCACTATTTTGAAGTAAAAATAAAAAGCGACCAAGGTGTGTTCACTTTGCCCACGTCGCATATAAGCCATGACAAATAAGATCACAAATCTTCCTCAATGTCACTAAATCTCTGTGGTTTGTTGTTGTTTACAATTCTTAACTTATGTCTGCCTGTCATTGAGGCAATTGTATCAAATGCCCATCACAATTAAAGGAGTAAAGGAGCATTTCTTCCAGTATATTATACTGTGCGCCCAAAGGCCACCGGAGCTGGGAAGATATTAAGGGGCATATTAACAAGGTCTTTATCTCCGCTTTTTTGGCTTAAAAAGCCAAAAAGCGGAGATAAAACTATCGCCCTATTTACAAGAGGGTGCTAACATGCATAATCGCATGTTAGCACCCTTTTTCCAACGCCTCCCTTTGCATCTCTAATGAGATGCAAAGTGGGCGTACCCCGGATTGGGTTTCCTTGCAAATATCGCTGATGTTCACATCGCGATATTTACAAGGCTGCCCCAGCATTTTAGCACACGTTAGTTTTTGGAGATAACCGCAGTTTTTTCCAAAAACGAACGTCTGCTAAAATGCAGACTTACCTATCCCTAACATTGGGGTGGATTATGCTGATATGACCCTGTGGGTCGTATCAGCAAGGTTATCGCCGTTTTGCAGGGAACATCGCTGGAAAACCAGCGATGTTCCCTGCAAAACGGCGATAACCTCGCTATCTCTGGAATTTTTATCGCCCTGGAGAAACACGTTGTTAATAACACGCTACCAGGGCGATAAATTCCAGAGATAGCCTGCGATAACAAAATTATCGCTAAGCACGGCCAGCGATAATTATCGCTGGCCGTTGATAATATGCCCCTACGGGAGCTCCAGCCAGCCTCCTCAATTTTCGGATCTGCCTGGTTGCAACACAAGCCTCAATAGTGAGAATGTTACGAAAGACAATATTACATATGCTGATCATTACTGGGATCACTGCATCGGCCACTATTGACACTTCTGACATTGTCACCTGGATTACTGCTGATATTGCTAATAAGCGTAATATGTTACAAATGCTGCATGGTGGGGTATCTTTTCCTCTGACACACCAATACATTCTTTGGAGGATCACCTCTATGCCCCATAAGCTGCCCTCACATTTGATGAGCTGTGATGATGCCAACAATACAGATGTGCTTTAAAGAGCCAGAGAAGCCCCGCCATTGCCCTGCAAATTGCTTTCTAAAATCTTTCATTATTTCACCAGTGTTGCTGGACTAATATCCTTAAAATTCACCATATGGCATTACTAAACAAACAGATCTCGGGACAAAAACATTTACCTCACAGCACCTCTTGAAAGCATTGAAGTGCTCATTGAGAATTCTTGCTCCTGAAGTGCTTTTGTAAGTGATGGGTTACTTTATTTTTCTTGCAGCTCCCCAGCTGGCACTTTCATTTGTAGGATCATTTATCTCAATCTACGAACCTAAACTGCGATATTGATATATAAGTGCAATCTGTATACCTATTGCTCCCAAGTGGTTCAATTTATTTGTTTCAATTGACAAACCATCCTACTGCTCACATATTCTTTTACTGCCGGCCGCAAGCCTCCTGCTCACAGATTCCATCAGAATCCCATTCACCATCCCTCTCTTACCTCCCCTCCTCTCCCCTCCCCTCTACTTATCGAATCTTGTGTATCCTGGCATGCAGAAGCCATCAAGAAAAGCACCCAGCTGGCCCTAATGCAGAAGTGAGAAAAATCCTGGAAACAAAGGGTGAAACAAAAATGGAATTACAGGTAATGTTGCTTGAAATCAAGTAAAAAAAAATGGAATTTCCGTGCCCTTTTGTAAAAAAAAAATTATCAAAAGGTTTCAGATCTAACGAGGAAGTGGAGACATTGTTAATACACGCGAAGGTAAACCCACATCACATATACTGAAATGGTATAGAAATTAACTAAAATTAGTGCTTCAAATCGACATAAATATAAAAAGAGGATCACTCAACCAACTAGTACTGTAAAGCTAGAGTGACTCACAATGAAAAAGGCAGTCACTGTAGCAATCCATCGCTAAGGAGCTCATTTAAAAGGAGAAGCTGAATAAATAAAACAGACAGTCAGTGGTGCTCACATAGGGGAACCACACAACATGAAACCAATTTGATTACAGGCCACAAACGCATGCATGCCAATCACAGTACTTAGCCATACGCTTGCATGCACTGTGTCCAAGAAACAAGTGCAGTTCAAGTGAAACTGACTTTTTACTAACACTGAGGGGTAGATTCACAAGAACGTGTGATAACTACCGCAAGAGTAGCGTAACGCAACTTTCAATATCGCAGCCTATCACGGGAAAATAACCCCGTGTCAATGTGGAATTCACAACAAGGCGGTAGCATGCGATAGTCACTAGATAACGTGTCAAATGACAGCGTGAAAATCAACGCCACGCCGAAAAAATGCGAAACGCCAACGCGAGAAATCATGCGATGAGGCCAATCGCGGTACAGAAATCAGCAAACACCAGCCACAGGCCTGTAAATCCCACGCGTCCGGCGGGAAAAAGCACCATAAAAGAAAGAAAAAAAAAGCCCAAAAACAATTCAAACTGCGTAGCAACATGGATGCAACCGGACCGAGTGCAGAGGACAAGCCGAACACCACAAGCCGTACGGAGGACCATCCAGGAACCCCGCGTTCGGGGAAGGGCAAGGACAAGAGCAAGAGGAAGACCGGGTACAGTCCGCAGGAAGACCAGATCATCGTCACGGGGGTGACCGAACACCATCAACAACTGTCCGGCACCTCCACTGCGGCACTGGCAACCCAAACCGAAATATGGCAGGCCATCCTCACCAACCTCAATGCAGTCAGAGTGTCCAGGAGGTCACTGAAGGAGGTCAAGAGGCGCTGGCATGATCTGAAAAGTCAGACCAAACATAAGCTTGCCGCCAACAGGGAGGCAGCAACGGCGACTGGAGGTGGGAGTCCTGCGACACAGGAGGAGCTGGATGAGCTGAAGCAACTGGTGGCCACAGTCAGCAGTGAAGAGACAGTGGCAGGATTGGGGGGCCTGGACACAGCACGATATGACTTGACCCAACAGCAACAGGGTGAGTAACGACGAGGGACGGGGGGGACGGGGGGAGATGGGCACAATGGCACACATGCACAATTACGCGTAGCACACAGCACACCCACAATGACCGTGGAACATGTCCCTGATTGCCTTGGCACACTGCAGCACACATAGAAACGCCAAGTAGGCCCCCATCTACAATGTGCACAGAGGGCCCCCCCCTATCACCAATATCACAACCGACCTGTGCACATGTGCTGAATCCAGCAAAGCAGCGGCTCTGTGACCCACACTGACTATGCAAGTAACACTGCATGCCCGATAGCATGGCAGCTGCCCCAAAAAAATGACATGGCCCACGAAGCGACATGGAGGTAGCCAAGTGCGGATCACATCCGTAAAGGAGCAGGTCACACTCTGACATGTCCACGTGCACCCACAACCCATGCCTTACAACACACGCAGCAGACGAACAATGCACCAGGCCACAAAAACAGTCCGCGAGCACACATGACCCAAGTCAAAACAAATCAGGCCCCGAAAAGCACACAATTCAAAGGCACACCGCCTCAAAGGGAGAAGGCTACACGAAATCAGAGCTGCAGGGGCAACTCCCCCACAATGCAGCACACAAACATAGCAATCACAGAACATCAGCAATGACGGCAATGTGGTACAAAGTGCAACACCAGCACCACAGGACAGAGCTCACAACAGGTTCCGCTCGTGCGTAGTAAATATCCACTCACATCTGGCATTGCCTGACACTGTGTGATGATAATGTACGGGTACTACCACACATCCGTCATGTAGTCGAAAAACACACTGACTGCCATCAAATAGCCAGCTCCCCCCAAACAGTCACAATGTACATTGGCATGCAGTCTGAATGTAAACATCTGCAAATCATCACCATACATGTGAAACTTTGTTAACCTGCATCTCCCCTTTACATTGCAGAGGGACAAACAACACCCCCTGCAGAGCACACCACACATCCCACCATTGATGATGAAGAGGACAACCTGCACATATGTCAAGACACCCTCCAACGGATGCTGGACAGCCTCTGCACCCCACCCCCAGGAGCAGGCCAGGTCAGCTGCCTCGAGGTGACCCCACCACCTGCACAGACCACACAGCAGGAAACACACACCACCACGGCTGTCTCCCAGGACCCCCCCGACCAATACATGGAATTCCAACGGCGTGTGTTGGGTTGCCAGGTGGAGTTGGCTCATCAGCTGCGGGTGGGTTTCGAGCTCGTGGCAGCCAAACTCGATGCCATACATGGGTGTCTGAGTCCCATCAGGGACCCCTTACAGTCCCTATCGGACACCCGATGTACGCACCATGCTCCGCCACAGACCTTGGCTAACCTCGCTGGTGCCATGAGTCTAATACAAGAACTGTCTGGTCAGACAGGCACCAGCCATGACAGCACAGAGTTGGCACAGATGCGGAGGGCAATGGAGACCATGGAGCAGATGCAGGCTGGAAGTATGTCTGCCACGGCTGGACACCAGCGAGTAGTGGCTGGGAACAGCAACGCCCTGCAGTACTCCATCTTGCCATTGCTGCCACTGAGCTGTTCCCAGATGACTGCAGCGGGAACATCGGCACACACAGCTCCGACCCCTGATGTGTCCATGGCACACTGTGATGCTGCCCCACCACCTACACAGTCTGATGTGTTAGGGGCACACAGCGATGCAGCCATCACCCCGGCACACACACCGGACACACCGGACACAGAACCTGTATCAGGGGAGTGAGAAGGGGATGGGAACTACTGTGTGAGGAAGGAGGCAGTAGCATCCATCACCGCCATATGGCCTGTCCCTGCCTGGTCATGACCTATGCATCATGCCCTGGGAAATACCTCCTACTGACCTCCGGAACACCCTGCGACATTCACCCGGACCCCGTCACGGACTGCCATTTCTTCACCGCTGGCCAATCACACAAGAATCCTGCTGCGGACGGCACTCTCCCTCTTCCCAATCGCTGTGCAATCCCCAAAGGACTCTAGTTGGCCCACCACTGGGCTTCCAAGTGATGTGGGCTTGGATGGTCAGGTACAGCTCCAGCTCCGTCAATCACCTGAATGTGAATAAAACATTCTAAATCACACAGATGTGTCATCACTATGTTCACTGACGTATGGAAGTATGGCTGGATGTGGGGACGATGATTGCACATGAAGGTACACCCTGGTAACTGACATCTATGCGCATGTCTATCCCTGAGACACATGGCCAATTGGATGACTGTGAAGGTGAGTACTAGCTGTGTCCCCATTGCACATCAACAGCAATCTCACAACACCCCAACGTAGGCACACGTCCATGTGTTGAATAGGGCCGTGTGTAGGAGTGACCAAAATGGTGGCAGGCCAGGAGTGGTGTCCCACACCACGTGTGCCAGCAGGACTTCATGTCGCTTACCGACTTACACACATCTGTGTGGACACATTCTGTTGTGATGTATGACATTGCTCCACATGGTCAGAGGTTGGACACCATGCACACATAGCTGGAGTAATGTAAGTGCACATGTCATCCGGTACCTATCCAAGAACAATGTCTGGCTCACAGAGGTGGAGCTTGCCAAAGGGACACACCCCCATTGCACATGCGTCAGTCAGTTCCTCCCTGTATTGGGACGATGCTCATTGTGGCACACGAGTGGACAATCTAAACAACACACCTCACAGTTAGACACCAGTGGAGTGGCATAGGTTTTATTTGCATGTGCTTGTCAGTACAGACGAGGCAACGGCCACACCAGGCAGGGACATGCTTAAGACACTTACACGCAGCATGGGTATATGTCGAGATTCAGATGATGTTGGGGCTGAAATGGAAAACAATCATCACGGATGGCAACGCTCACAGCCCACCTTGCCTTGCTTGATGAGTCATGTGTTGTTTGGCATCTGCACATTGCCCCGTGTGAGGGGGCACGACTCACTGCACGTGGGGTCTGCATGGTGCTCTGCCTCCGGGGTGCGCCGATTGTCTGCTCTGCCGACAGTGATCAGGTGTGAGGGTCCGACAGGTTCACATGTCGTGCTACATTGCCATGTGTGTGCTCTCCCCCAGCAGTGTGTCCGAATTGGCAACGTTGGCAGACGACGCTGTGTTGCTCCGACCATGGACCTGCGTCACCTTGCACAGGTGTGTGTAAACACGCGTTATTCCACGCACATGCATCCAGAGCCCGAACGAAGGCAGACGTGTCCTCTGTTATGGTGGGATATGTGAGCAATCCCCAGGATGCAACAAGTTGTTGGGCCATGTGCTGTGGGTGGCAATCGGATGTGGCTGCAGGAACGTTTTTACTCGTCCATGAATGCCCGTGCAGCTTCATGTGCAATGTGTTCCAATAGTACGTCGTTGTCGTGTTCAAGGAACAGCAGGGTGAGCCAATCCATTAGGTGGTCTGGGCAGGTGTGCTCAGCCCACGCCGTCTCACCGATCCGCAACACAGCCCAATAGGGGAGCGCCTCGATGTGGTCACTGCACACGAGAAATTGTGCAATCTCCCATGCACAACTACCAATACATACGGAGTATGTCAAGGCATCCCATGCACGGCTGTCTTGGTTACACTCCTGTTCGTGATCCAACAGGGTGCGCAGACACAAGTCATAGTCCAATTCATCAACAGTTGTGTTGGATAGGCAGACATCCATGGGACACTCGAATGTGCATGTTCGGCAGTGGAACCAGAGCTGGACGCAGGTGATGTGGGCAATGCGGAAGCTGAGCCTGTAACTGATCTGCAGCACTGCCAGTGGCAGTGCGCCCAGTAAATGCAGCATATATGCACGGTACTGTTCCACGTGACGGGGGTTGTGCATGTGCCCGGTATGGCCTGCCATTGCGTTGGTGCGTCTCGTGAACAGGCACTCTTCTGGACTGCGGCAGTTGTGTGGAGGATATGCCACAGCTCTGAGCAATGATTCGAATGTGTGTGCAACGTTGTGGGTAATGGGTTGCTGTTTCCGTGAGTGTCAAGGGCATCCCATGCGGGGGTACCACAGGCAGGGGCTTCTGTATGTGGGCTGTGGATGAGTCGGATGGTTCATTTGCGGAATGCGTGGTGTGGGAGACGTCCCCATCTGCCATTGCATCTCTATCAGGGTGTTTCAGGTGCGTTCTGGACCAAGGTCAGAGGTGCAGGTGTCCTCCCGCCTTCTGCATTGGGTCAATGGTGCTTTCAATCAATCAATCAATCAATCACGGCATTTATAGAGCGCGCTACTCACCCGGGAGGGTCTCAAGGCGCTGGGGGAGGGGGTAAGTTACTGCTCGAACAGCCAGGTCTTGAGCTGCTTCCTGAAGGAGAGATGGTCCTGGGTTCGCCGAAGGTGAGTGGGGAGGGAGTTCCAGGTCTTGGCTGCCAGGTAGGAGAAGGATCTTCCTCCGGCGGTGGCTCTGCGGATGCGTGGTACGGTGGCGAGGGCGTGGCTGGTTGATCGTAGCTGGCGGGTGGGCGTGTAGAAGGTCATGCGGTCGTTGAGGTACTTGGGGCCCAGGTCGTGGAGGGCCTTGTGTGCGTGGGTGAGGAGTCTGAACGTGATTCTCTTGCTGACGGGGAGCCAGTGCAGGTCTTTCAGGTGTCCGGTGATGTGGCTGTGCCGGGGGATGTCCAGGATGAGTCGTGCGGAGGCGTTCTGGATGCGCTGGAGTCTTTTTTGAAGTTTGGCTGTGGTTCCGGCGTAGAGGGTGTTCCCATAGTCCAGTCGGCTGGTGACGAGTGCCTGGGTGACGGTCTTCCTGGTTTCAGTGGGGATCCATCTGAAGATCTTGCGGAGCATGCGCAGGAGTGTTGAAGCACGAAGATGAGACGGCGTTGACTTGTCTGGTCATCGACAGGGAGGAGTCCAGGATGAAGCCCAGGTTGCGTGCGTGGTCCGTTGGCTTGGGCGCGGTGCCCAGGGCCGGGGGCCACCAAGAGTCGTCCCAGGCGGAGGGTGATTCATCCCTGATGTTTGTCTGACTACTACTTGCGTTTTCGGAATGTGATGTGGCTTTGGCGCTGAGATTGGGACATGACCTTGGGCTCATGGTGTACGGATGGCGATGCACACACACATGTTGGCATGTGGAGCCAGGTGCCCGAGCGGCCTTGCGCTGCTTGTGCTATCTCACTCCATCTCTCTCCCTTGCTCTCTCCCTCTCTTTCCTTTGTTGGGCGCATGGCACACCTTCTTCTCTTGGATTTGGTCTTCCAGGCTGTGTGCTATGGACTGTCCAGTTAGGAGCAGCTAGGATTCATCCTAAGGGTTGTTTCTGCTTTTGTTTGTATGGTGTTTTGTGTTGGTGATTGCATTGCCTTATGACTGATTCTCCATTTTTTGGCCACGCATGTTTGTTTATTTTCCTGCTTGTGCGACATCAGGCAAAATGTTTGTCTTGGGATTCGTGGTGTTGGTGTGCAATTTCTTAGTCCGGGGTTGGGGGTGGTCCGGGGGGGGGGGTGTTGCGGGCCTGGGTGTGGTGTCGGTGGGTGTTGTGGCCCTGTTGGGTGTCCGGGCCGCATGATGTGTGGCTCGATGGCATCTGTTGCCCTTCGGATGTGGCCCTGGGCTGTGCTCCCTTTTGTGGTGCTGGCTGCCGTCCGACTTTACACCAGGTCAGAGCAGGTGTAAATTTCCTGGTGCTAACGCACCTTATCGCCTGTTTTGTGTTTTTATCGCCGATGTGGCTGGTCGTTGAGAATGTTGACGTGTGATGTTGTCTCGACTTTTGTCATGGGAATGCCTACTCTGCATCTCATTAGCGATATTTGCGGGGGTCCTCTGTGGCGATGTTTTTTGCGGCTGCTATCTCGGGTAAACTGGTGCTGTGGGCTGTTAACACCGGTTTGTGAATGGGGGGGTAAATTTATCACGACTTTGGCTGCGATAAAGTGCCGTTAATTCGGTGATGGCTCCTTGTGAATATGCCCCCGAATTTTTTAGCTGAATTGCAACTTAACATCTGGGTCGTTGTACTTCACATTATTTTGTGTTTGCAAATTTTGTGAAGTTTATCACAGTTGTTTCCTAGAGAGCTTTCTAATATTCAAAACACCTGAAACTCTGGAGGAAATTATGGGGAGAAATGGGGAGTTACTGGGTGAATCCATCTAGGAACTTATTCAGCCAATAGTTCTCTATTTCTCACAGATACCTCAGGGTTATTCTCAGAATGCCAGATACCTCCTACTCTTGGAGTTAACGGGAGCCTTGATTACATTTACTCTGGGGATGTGGATTTACCAAGTGCAGGTCTGAGGAACATGGAATGAGGCTCTAAATGTTTTTTTTTTTTTTAAATAAAGCTATCTACCACAACTTTTATTTTAGCTTTTTGTCTCCCCATATGTTTTTATGAACGTTTTTCTGTCATTCATGAACATTGTAAATTTTATAAAACAATTAGGAATTTGTAGAGGAAAATATCCCTGGAAACTTGGCACACCCTCCATCAGACTTAAAATTGGTAAAAAATAATCAGATTTTTTTAATTAGTAATTGGTGTTCCCAGCGATAGCCGATTCAAAAATAAGATAAGCCCATGTAAAAGTTTTCTTATGTGGGCAACATATAGTGACATTTCTTACTATTTTGCAGGTCTGAAATGTTGCATAATGTTTACCTTCAGGGGCCTGGTCCGAGAGCAAAATATCTTGCAGGAACACCAAATATATGCAAAAATGTGCAATGAGCGATTTTTCATTGCTTCAGTGTATGCAGAGATCTAGTGTTACTTTTGTACATGTACACATGTTCATTTTTCAGTCGAGATTCCAGCCAAGTTCATCTAGGAAAATTTGTGTAATTGTGCATGTTTTTTGCCCATATTACAGGCCTTTCACTAAAAATTCTCAATTTTTCTGACCTCCATGCAAAATTCAAAAATTCTGTTGTGTAAACTAAGGGTTTGGCTTAGCTCTACATGGTTTGTTTTTACACCAACTGGTGGCACGAGTGAACTTAGTTCAATGCACCAATACTCTAATGTGGAAGATAGGTTATTGTAGCCTCGCAGTACCACACCCAATGCATAGTTGAAGTGGAGTCAATACTTTTGGGTTACTAACAGTCCCTAAACAGGGATCAAGGGATGCTGTGGTGACAGTAAAAAAACCTATGTCATTCTTCTCAATACCACACACAAAAAGTGCTCTAAAAAAGAAACTTTAACTAAAATGCATTTTATTTCAACAATCGCCACCTGTTGATTAGCACATCTAAAATAACCACACAAAACATCATTAAAGCAGCACAAATGAAAATTGAGAACAGCGTGAATAAAAAGAACATTTTTACCATAGTTAAAATGTCATCTAAAAGTCAACACCCTAAAACCTACTTCTATGCATTATACTAGGAAAGCATGGGGCAGCATAACTTGCATTTAGAGTTTCTTAAGGAGAATCAGCTCTCTGCAAACCTGTTTACAGCAAAGTACTGTAGATAGCAAAAGTCGGGGAGGCCTTGTTCCCTGCTCCTCTCCTCCTGGACTTGGTGGCTCAATATCAGTGTTCAGTAGAAAGTGCGATAGAGCAGCATATCTGGCAGTCAAGATCTTCTTGGACAGTATCTTGCACAACAATCTTGGGTGAAGGATCTCTCCTGACAAGCATTCAAGTGTCAGGCATTTTATACTGTGTCTTATCTAAGATGGAGATTTCTGACGTAACCTTAGGAACACCTGGCATAACCAGTGATGCTAGTCTAAGATGCATTCCTATAAACAAATAAGGTAAAAACACATCAATTCAAACTACACTGTTTTGCCTTTTGCTCTTGTCTGACCTTGAAATAGAGATAACAAGGAACTTGTTCCAGACTGATGTCTCATCAGTTGTCGTTTCAATGTCATTGTCTGAGTGACTTGACACTTTTACAGGCTCTTGGAAAGATAAGGACAGGACTATGTCCAAGGCAGACATGTTGATGATTCTGCAAGATTAGAGAAAATGGGGTCTCGGTTTGCTCAAGATGGAGTCGGGTCTTATGGTCTTTTTGTCAGTATATGGTGTAAACATTGAAATTGACAGTGTTCTTTTTATAATAGAAGAATAATACCTTAAAATCAGTATTTCATGATACAATGAGTCAACATGGTGGCATGTGTTTGAAGCGTGTACATAACATTCCCTAAGAATAACCATTTTTCATCAGTTAGTAACAACCTTCTGTCATCATACCAAATTTCCTACATTTGTGGCATATTTACCAGCTGTTCTCGGTATTGTCCAAAACCACAAATCTTTAATGCAAAAACACCTAAAAGATTGATCAACTTCAAAAATATAAATGTATCTAAAACAGCTTCAGATACATAAACTCAAATATTGATGCTTACATATTAGAATTGAATATAATACACATACATTACAATTATCTACCATTTGCATCACTTTTTCCTATTTGTTTTGAACTACATAACCTTCTACATGTTTTATGGCATATTTGTAATATTTAGTGTTATATTTCTACATACCAACAAAATGGTATATTAGGCATACTCGAGTCTCATTTGCAACATTAGACCTCTCATTGCAGCGGGCACCGGTCTTTCCAGGGAAACACATTCAGCCCAAGGCCAATGGATATCTGTAGGATATGGAAATCTCGAGGGCTGCTTATTGTAGTCTGCAGGGGAGTTCCACCATTTTATGTTATGCCACTATGAGTGGACCACAGATGGTCTGGTATTTTCCTAAAGTTACTGATACGGGGTATGCCAGTAACTTCAAGCTTGGGGAAAATCTAGCAAATTATTAATTGGATGCGTAGGATACTTTAAGAAAGTACCACGGTAATCACTAAATCCCCTGTCAATTATTACATCCCCCCCCCAATCATTTTCTCCTGCGTGTTTTGGCTTCAGTCTCTGGGTATGAGTAAAAAAAGATCTGCATTGTTCCTCTGGCTCTCAAAATTGAGATATGCCTGGTCAGCTGCTCCTACCAGCTAAATTCAACTTAAGTTGCCATTTGTATTGAGGACATAGAAAGTACATTCTTGGGAAAGAATCTCTTCTGAATTAGAAGCTCCATCTTACAAAAGATAGATTTATAAAATATTTCAAAATGTACAACAAAGTAATTTTTTTTCAGTGTGAGTTAGTTTGGTACTTAATGAGCCCCGCTTTCATGAACAATCTGTCCCAGAAATATGACGAGAAAACGATGCATAAAATATGCTAAATAGCGCAGCTGGGAAAACATTACGGGGCAGATTTACAAGCCCCTTGCGCCACTTTTGCGTCACTTTTCCCATGTTAAAAATGACGCAAACGTGGCGCAAGGGCCTTGTAAATTTGCCCCTAAAAAGCTGCATTGTAACATGAAGCTCGGAGGGAAAAAAGTGAAATTAGTCAGCAAGTGTTGAGTGAAAGAAGAAAACCGTCTTGGCTTCTGCTGGATTGTTGGTGTCACATTGTAAGTCATGATGAACTAAAAGGTTAGCATAATCCGGTACGGTGTCACCTGCAGGGTGAGGAAGACATAATTTGGCCCGACTCTGATTTAGTGGTTTCTGAAACGTGTTGAGCCTGGGAAAGATTAGTCCTTGGCCTTTTTTTCTTAATTTGAGAAATGCGAACTAGGCCGCAAACCTTCTTTTTCAGATTTGCAAAAACCTGCATCATTTTTTTGGCTCATAGTGTTTTTTCAATTCTCGCCACGAACCACTAGGAACCGTAAAAAATCCTTAAAATTCCACCCAGTGGAAGAGTGACAGAAAACCAAAGGAAATTAATCCCACAAGGAAAATATTTCCATGTGTATACTGTCAAGGCAAGGTGAGATGTAATAAAATGAGGTGCTAGAACACGTCGCCAAAAACTGCAAAGCCTTTCTGGGGCACGTTTTACATCTATTGGTTATTATATTTCTGTAAAACCTATTGTTCTGTAGTTGTGTACTCATGAATAGGTGATTCGTATAATATATTTCTGGTTTGGCTTTGCGTTTGAATTAGTGTGGCACAGTGCTAGATTGTTACTATGAGAAGGGGAAGATGAGGCTGTCTTAGCTCAAATGGTGACCAGGGGAGTTAGATGGTTTGGGGTGCCGTTTATCAATGAGTTGTACTTTGTGGTGGTGGATATCCTGTTTAAGACACACACTATGAAGAGTCAGGAATTGATAGAGGCAACATTTTTCTGGGCACAGCACATATGTTTATAGACATTCTGCATTTGCTGAGGTACTCGTGGGAAGACATTTCCATCAAAAATAAGATTTGTTGGTGCATGTAAGATGACAGGATGATGGCAGATAAGAGGGATTGCACGAGAATTTCTTCAGCTGTTACTCAAGCAGTGTGACATACATTTGATGGTCACTGCAGATCATTTATAAAGCAGCTTCACCTGGAGAACTAAGCATGGAGTGCAGACTCAGGGGCTCATTTATGAAAAGTGACGCATCGCTGCGTGAAAACAGTGATGCGTCACTTTTCATTGCGCCTTCCTTGCGACATGCTGAATGCGTCATATTTACAGTATGACGCATCATGTCGCAAGGAGTCACAGATACGTCAGTATTTCTGACGTATCTGTAGGCGCAAAAGTGACGCATTGCTGGAGTGTGTCACAAAAGTGACGCAACTCCAGCAATGTGTACTTTCACATGGGCAAGTCCCATGTTGTTAGAGCCTGCGTCAGTCTTACGCCTGCCATGAGGCAGGCGTAAGATTTTGACGCATTAGCGTCCAAGAAATGGCACAGTGAAATCTTATAGATTTCACTGCGTCACTTCTACGACTCTTTGTTGCGTCAAAACGCCCCCCTTGCATACAATATACCTGGCGCAGGTATAATGTTGTGCAGGGGGTTTACAAAGTGACGCATCTACATAGATGCGTCACTTTGTAAATATGACGCAACCAGGCGCTTTTTTTACGCTACTGGTGCGTCACAAAAAGTGATGCACCGGCGGCGCAAAAGTGACGCAAGGGCTCATAAATAAGCCCCTCAGTATTGAAGAAGACTCCCCCATGAGGGGCAGAGAGGAGGAGATGAACAAAGTGCAACCCGCAGTGAGTCCAGCCGGGGGTGCATTCCCAGAGCTGATAGCAAAGTTTGCTAAAATTGTTTGCTCTGAGATTGACATTATCAAAAGATATTTTCTGTTCCAGTTACAGAAAACAGCATTAATGTAAGAGTGTGTTACAACTTTGCATGTGCCCTCTCTAATGAACGTGCTCTATTGCCTTTTGGCTAGGTTAAAAAATACACAATATACAAATTCCTCATAGCATACATACAACAATGGATGGACACCCCTTTCACACAAGTTCAGGGCAGCACCAACAATTTTTACAGTTATGAAAAAGATTTTGAGTGAACAGTCCAAAGAGAAAATCATTCAAATTATGAAAAAGTATTAGTGTCCTCATGAGAACTGATTGACTATTCAGATGAATTAGAATCCATCTTAAAAGAGTAAGGGCAAAGTTCAACAGATATGGGGATGGATCCCGTTTTAATTCTAGCTTTGCATAGAAAAATAAAAAGCAGATCAGCTCAGGATCATAGGTTGCAGTTGGTGATTTTTTCAATACATCAGCATATCACGGACCTCCAAAGTGGTCGGGTCAATCTGGGCGTCTACTTAGCTTTTCTGCCCCGGTCCCCGAGTCTGGTAGCCCCTTTGCAAGAGATGCTGTGGTAGGAAGAATGTTTGTGGCAGAAGAAGCACACAGACACTCGCCTTGCCTAATCAATCAATCAATCAATCAATCATAGCATTTGTAGAGTGCACTACATACCCGTGAGGGTCTCAAGGCGCTGAGGAGGGGCGAGGGGGGCTGCTACTGCTCGAAGAGCCAGGTCTTCAGGAGTCTTCTGAAGGTCAGCAGGACTTGGGTCTGCCGTAGGCGGATGGGGAGGGTGTTCCAGGTCTTGGCGGCGAGATGGGAGAAGGATCTGCCACCGGAGGTCGCTCTTCGGATGCGGGGTATTGTGGCCAGGGCGAGGTCGGCGGAGTGAAGCTGGCGGGCGGGGGTGTAGAGGCTGAGTCGTCTGTTGAGGTACGCAGGTCCGGTGTTGTGCAGTGCCTTGTGTGCGTGGGTGAGGAGCTTGAAGGTTATCCTCTTGTTGACGGGGAGCCAGTGCAGGTTTCTCAGGTGAGGGGTGATGTGGCTGCGGCGAGGGATGTCGAGGATCAGGCGTGCAGAGGCGTTCTGGATGCGTTGCAGCCGTTTCAGGAGTTCGGCAGAGGCTCCAGCGTAGAGGGCGTTTCCGTAGTCCAGCCTGCTGCTGACGAGGGCCTGGGTGACCATTCTTCTCTTTTCGGTGGGGATCCACTTGTAGATCTTGATGGAGCATGCGGAGGGTGTTGAAGCAGGTGGAAGAGACGGTGTTGACCTGCTTAGTCATGGAGAGGGTGGAGTCGAGGATGACTCCTAGGTTGCGTGCGTGGTCGGTGGGTATTGGGGCTGCTCCCAGTGCGGTCGGCCACCAGGAGTCATCCCAGGCCGAGGGGGTGGATCCGAGGATGAGGACCTCCGTCTTGTCAGAGTTCAGCCGGCTGTTCCTCATCCATTCGGCGACGGCCTTCATTCCTTCGTGGAGGTTTGTTTTGGCGGTGTGGGGGTCTTTGGTGAGGGAGAGAATCAGCTGGGTGTCATCGGCATAAGAGATGATGTTGAGGTCGTGCAGTCGGGTGACGTGGGCGAGTGGTGCCATGTAGATGTTGAACAGCGTTGGGCTGAGGGATGAGCCCTGGGGTACGCCGCAGATGATCTCGGTGGCCTCGGAGCGGAAGGGGGGGAGGCGGACGCTCTGTGTTCTGCCGGAGAGGAAGGAGGTTGTCCAGTCCAAGGCCTTCTCTTGGATTCCGGCGTCGTGGAGGCGTGTGCGTAGTGTGTGGTGGCATACCGTGTCGAAGGCGGCTGACAGGTCCAGGAGGATGAGGGCCGCGGTCTCTCCGTTGTCTAGCAGGGTCCTGATGTCATCGGTGGCGGCAATGAGGGCAGTTTCGGTGCTGGGACGGGTCCAGGATGCTGTTCTCCTCGAGGTAGCGGGTCAGTTGTTTGTTGACGGTCTTCTCGATGACCTTCGCCGGGAACAGGAGTAGGGAGATGGGCCGGAAGTTCTTGAGGTGCTTGGGGTCCGTCTTGGGTTTCTTGAGTAAGGTGTTGATCTCGGCGTGCTTCCAGCTATCCGGGAAGGTTGCTGTCTCGAAGGAGATGTTGATGGCTTTCTGGAGATGGGGTGCGATGGTGGTGCTGGCTTTGTTGAAGATGTGGTGTGGGCATGGGTCTGACGGAGATCCGGAGTGGATGGTGTTCATGATCTTGATGGTGTCGTCGTCGTTTATGTTGGTCCAGGAGAGCAGGCGGTTGGTGCGGATGTTGGTCGTGGGGGCGGGGATCTCAGTGGTTGTCAGGGCGATCGTGGTGTTGAAGCTGTCGTGGATGTCAGCGATCTTGCGATGGAAGAAGGCGGCCAACGAGTTGCATAGGTCTTGCGAAGGTGGGATGTCGTTGGTGTTGGAGCTGGGGTTAGAGAGTTCCTTCACGATGTTGAAGAGCTCTTTGCTGTTGTGTGCGTTGTTGTCTAGGTGGTCTTTGAAGGAGGCCCTTTTGGCGGATCTGATGAGGTGATGGTGTCTGCGGGTGGCGTTCTTGTGGGCTGCGTAGCTGTCCGGTGTTTGTTCGCGGTGCCAGTTCTTCTCTAGCTTTCGGCAGGATTGCTTGGAGGCCCGGAGGTCTTCAGTGAACCAGCTGGCTTTCTTGCTGGTGTGGCTGTTGGGGGGTTTCTTGAGCGGGGCGAGGGTGTTGGCGCAGTCGTCAATCCACTGTCTGAGGTTGCGCGCGGCGGTGTGGGGGTCGGTGGGGTCGGCTGGTGGGCGCCGGGCTAGGGTGGTGGTTAGCTGGTCTTCGGTGACTTTGCTCCAGCAGCGGCGAGGCATCTGTTGGGTGCGGTGGTGCATGGTGGCTTTCTGGAAGGTGAAGTGGATGCAGCGATGGTCGGTCCAGTGGAGTTCAGTGGTGTGACTGAAGGTGACGTGGGAGCTTGCGGAGAAGATGGGGTCAAGCTTGTGGCCGGCAGAGTGGGTGGGAGTTGTGACGAGTTGTCTGAGTCCGAGGTTGGCGAGGTTGTCGATCAGGGTGGTAGAGTTGGTGTCGTTGTTGTTCTCGAGGTGGAAGTTCAGGTCCCCGAGGAGGATGTAGTCCGTGGAGGCGAGGGCGTGAGGGCTGACGAAGTCGGTGATGGAGTCGCTGAACTGTGGTCGAGGTCCGGGGGGTCTGTAGATGAGGGTTCCTCTGAGGGTGGCATTGGGATCGGTGTGGATCTGGAAGTGTAGGTGTTCGGCGGTGCTGAGGGTGTCGTCGTTGTTGGTCGAGACTCTGAGAGTGTTTCTGTGGACGATGGCGATTCCTCCTCCTACTCCGTTGGTGCGGTCCCTGCAGGAGATCTTGTAGCCTTCCGGGGTGGCAATGGCGATGTCGGGTGCCGAGGAGGGGTTCAGCCAGGTCTCCGTCAGGAATGCGACGTCAGGGGAGGTTGAGTCGAGTAGGTCCCAGAGTTCGACGGTGTGTTTGCGGGCGGAGCAGGTGTTGAGAAGAATGCAACTGAGGTGGTTGGGTTTGTTCCTGGTCGGCGGGCTGGGTGCTGGTGAAGCTGCAGTTCCGGCAGGAGAAGGGTCCTTGGGTGCTCTTCGGGGTGGCCAGGAAGCAGGTGCGTGATCGTCGTCCGGTGTTGAGTGCTTGGAGGGTGCTGGAGTCGTAGCGGAGCCGGGCATCATGGCGGGCGCGGGGACCAGGGGTTCTGGCGTTGGGCGCGGACCAGGCGTGGACGGGTGCAGACGGGCTTGCCTTAGGCACGTCAGCAGCGCGCCCGCAGCGCGGCCGCATAGCGGCCGCCATATATGGGGAGGTGGGAGGGAGGAGCAGCTGGGAGGCGGGAGGCAGGGCAGGGGCAGCGAATGGGCCGTCAGCGGGGCGGGGCCACAGGGGACGCAGCGGCTGGAGCGTGAGCGGTGAGGGGCAACGAGGGGAACAGAAGGCAAAACGGGCTCAAAAACACGGGGGCAACGAGGGGTACAGAAGGCAAAAATGGGCACAGAAGGCACAGAAATACAGGAGCAACGAGGGGAACAGAAGGCAAAACGGGCTCAAAAACACGGGGGCAATGAGGGGTACAGAAGGCAAAAATGGGCACAGAAGGCACAGAAATACAGGAGCAACGAGGGGAACAGAAGGCAAAACGGGCTCAAAAACACGGGGCAATGAGGGGTACAGAAGGCAAAAATGGGCACAGAAGGCACAGAAATACAGGAGCAACGAGGGGAACAGAAGGCAAAACGGGCTCAAAAACACGGGGGCAACGAGGGGTACAGAAGGCAAAAATGGGCACAGAAGGCACAGAAATACAGGAGCAACGAGGGGAACAGAAGGCAAAACGGGCTCTAAAACACGGGGGCAACGAGGGGTACAGAAGGCAAAAATGGGCACAGAAGGCACAGAAATACAGGAGCAACGAGGGGAGCAGAAGGCAAAACGGGCTCAAAAACACGGGGGCAACGAGGGGTACAGAAGGCAAAAATGGGCACAGAAGGCACAGAAATACAGGAGCAATGAGGGGAACAGAAGGCAAAACGGGCTCAAAAACACGGGGGCAACGAGGGGAACAGAGGGCAAAAATGGGCAACGAAGGGAGCAGAAGGCAAAAAGGGCTCAAACACACGGGGCAACGAGGGGAACAGAAGGCAAACAGTAAGGCAAAAAAGGCAAACAAGGATACAATAGGAGGCAAACAAGGATACAATAGGAGGCAAACAAGGATACAATAAGGCAGACAATAACGGCAAGCAAAGAGATACAAACCTACGGCCTACCACTGGCCACCAGGGATGAGGCGCAGGTGGTAGCCTGAGGGTGGAGGAGGGCCTCGAACTTCCTCAGCAGCGGCAGCTGGGGCAGGGACACACAGGCGGAGCTGTGTGGAGGGGGAGCGACCTACCAAGCAGGGTCAAGGGTCGCTCTCCTCACCGCACAGCGGCCGCCATATATGGGGAGGTGGGAGGGAGGAGCAGCTGGGAGGCGGGAGGCAGGGCAGGGGCAGCAAATGGGCGGTCAGGTGGGCGGGGACGCAGCGGCTGGAGCGGGAGCAGTGAGGGGCAACGAGGGGAACAGAAGGCAAAAATGGGCAACTAAGGGAGCAGAAGGCAAAAATGGGCTCAAAAACACGGGGGCAATGAGGGGTACAGAAGGCAAAAATGGGCACAGAAGGCACAGAAATACAGGAGCAACGAGGGGAACAGAAGGCAAAACGGGCTCAAAAACACGGGGGCAACGAGGGGTACAGAAGGCAAAAATGGGCACAGAAGGCACACAAATACAGGAGCAACGAGGGGAACAGAAGGCAAAACGGGCTCAAAAACACGGGGGCAACGAGGGGTACAGAAGGCAAAAATGGGCACAGAAGGCACAGAAATACAGGAGCAATGAGGGGAACAGAAGGCAAAACGGGCTCAAAAACACGGGGGGCAACGAGGGGTACAGAAGGCAAAAATGGGCACAGAAGGCACAGAAATACAGGAGCAACGAGGGGAACAGAAGGCAAAACGGGCTCAAAACCACGGGGGCAACGAGGGGAACAGAGGGCAGAGCTGTGCGGAGGGGGAGCGACCTACCAAGCAGGGTCAAGGGGTGCCTAAGGCCCCATCACAAGCAAGCGCCAACATGTTATTGTCATTCTGTCTATGGCTCCTGTGTCACAGAGGCTTCCATGGTCACCATTCAACCGGAAGTACAGTTTCTATGATGTGATAGTGGCCTGAGTATCACAATTAGTATCCAATGTTGAGAGGAAGAGCACTTAAGGCACAATGTTGTAGAAAAGCAAATTTCTGTGAGCGAAACCAGCATCCATCGGGTAACACTTGTAGGGGGCAAACGTTGCAAGGCATTACTAAACCACTTAATGGGCGGCCTAATCGGAACTTTTGATCTCCTATGATAGGAAGTGAAGTTGCTTGTAGGCTATAAATGTCCCAATTATCGAAATATTCCAGAAAATCTGCATTATCGCTTTTCAGATATGAATAAGAAATGTCCATGAAAGTAGTTTCTAACAAACCTAAGGTTATCTTAGGAGCCAGATGCTTGCTTCATTTTCTCTCTCTGCAATGCCCTACCTAATATGCATCAGCTCAGTTGCTACAGAGGAAGGATCCAGTTTTGCCTGATTTGCCATACATGCTAATTTGGTAGTGGTAGAATTGAACTTTGGGCAGACTGTGGGGCATATTTACAAGGAAATGGAAGAGCACTGCACTGTAGCAAATTTCTCAGCGCTGTGCTCTGCCATTTCTAAAACGCAGGGGTGTGCTGTATTTTACGACCATAAAGCACACCCCTGTATTTTCCCTAGCGCTGGCGCTAAAAATAGCTGTCTAGCGCCAACACAGACACCCTTGCGCCACAGTGCAGGGGTGCCTGTTTTGCAGGGAATAATTGTTTATGTGCAGGTACTTGTCCCTCAATCAATAATGGTGATTTGTTACTTCTATGTGTGCTGCATTCTGCAGCACACATAGAAGTAGCAAACCATCATAATTTAATGATTGTTTCTGTGCAGGAAGGGACACCTTCCTGCACATAAATAATCATTAATGGCCTTTTCCTCTTTCTATGTGTGCTGCAGACAGCAGCACACATAGAAAAAGCAAAAAAGAGGATAAATAATGGTATTTCTCCTTGTTGCTCCATTCTATCGCCTGCTATTGCATGGTGTTCGTCTTTGGCACTGCCTCAGATTTACGATCCTTGTAAATCTGGGGCACCGTAAAAAAATAATGGGTGTTGTGCTGCAACGCCCACAGCAGCAACCATTGTACGCACCTTTCATGCCGATAGCTGCGTGAAAGGGTACCATATTTACAAAGCGGCGTTAAGCCACAAAAAGTGGCTTAACGCCACTTTGTAAATATGGTTCAGAGCATTGCGCCACCGGAACATTGGTAAGAGTGACATTCCGGTGGCGCAATCCCCTTGTAAAAATTTCCCTGTGTGTCTTCTGAATCCCTGCTTGAGTGGTTGTGATGATTGTAACACTCTATGGGCATTCCATATTACAGCTAGGGATCGTGATGAGCAGGACTGGACAAATCTTCAAGAAAACTGAGTGCTGGAGGGGGTGAGCAGATGCTTGCCGGAAAAATGAACAGTCTTTGAGAGGAAGCATTGTGGTGGCCCACTGAATTAGTGTCATCAAGAAGCATCAGGAGATGACTCAGACTAGATTAGGCAAGAGAATTAATTTAAAAAGCGTTCTTTTTAAGTGAAGGCATACAATGGGATTACAAGAATAAGGTAAGTGAAGATATAATAAGAGGGGCAGTAAGGAATTGATCACAGGTGCAGTAATTATGACTCCAGACAATGAAAGGGATGTTTATACATTTGGTCCATTGGGTCTAGCCTTACCCACTGAGGAAAAAAAGCCAGTGTGAAAGAATCAGGTGGTGACTCACAGAAATAAGATGACATGGAGAACTGGTTTCTATATGAAGGCCTACTGTGGGTTTGTAAGATTAAATGATGTTTTTGACAAAAGGGGTATAAGGAATTGATAACCAGTTCAGTACATTTCACCAAAGACACAGAGATACATATTGTTAAAATACAGTTCTGCATCACCCATGAGGGTAGAATTTTTAGTGGGTATTACAATCTAATTTCGGGTTTGTGGTGTTAGACCTGGCATCTTTGGCATGGTTTCCCCTGTCTTATTACCTCTACCTTCTGTATTTTTTATGTTATGCTGTAGTTATGTACTCTGTGTAGTTTACCACTGTTGATCAAAGCGAAAGTGCAAGTGCTCCCTGTATAAATTGTGATTCTAATATCTACTCCATTATTGCCAGGTTTGACTTACTGGTAAGTCCCTATTAAAGTGTACTTGGTGTGACAAGGACTTGTAACTCAAATGCTACTAGTGGGCCTGCAGCAATTGTTGTGTCACCCACATGAGCAGCCCTGTAAACTTGTCTCAGACCTGCCATTGCATTGGCTGTGAGTGCAGTTCTTAACTGCCATGTCGACCTAGCAAGTGTACCTACTTGCCAGGCCCCAACCTTCCCTTTTACTACATGTAAGGCACCCATAATGTAGGCTCAAGGTACCCCTATGGGAAGGGTGCAGTTTATGTGAAAGGTAGGACATGTACTGCTGTGTTTTACATGTCCTGATAGTGAAATACTGCCAATTTCGTTTTTTACTATTGCAAGAACTAGCTCTCCCCATAGGCTATCATTGGATATGCCTTGTTACATTTTACAAGAGTAACTTTCAATTGGGTACAGCTAGAGATTTGGAGTTTGGGTTCTCTGAGATCAGAATTTAAAAACACATCTGTTTGTAAAGTTGATTAATACACTGCATGTTTGAAAATGCCACTGGAGGCATTTTCTTCTTTTACCATCCTGTGCCTCTGCCTGCCTATGGAATCAATGTCTGGTATAGACTTATTAGGGCTTGTTTGTGCATTCACTCTAGACAGTCATACAAATGGAGTTGAGGTGTGCCCTGCATATCCTGATTGCCCATCCACAGGCTGATGAGCCTTCCTGAGCTAGAGTGGTGGGAGGAGTTGTCACACACACCTGAATAGGGCTGTATTGGACTCTCACAATGCTGTCTCCACACCCGTGGAACATGTCTGGAGCCAAGGACAGGCATCACAAGAACTTGTGCACTACAAAGATAATCTTTTGAAGAATGCCTACTTCAAAGGCCAAAAGGGGTATAAGTATTGGACCTTAAACCCCATATTTTTAGGACACTTCTGGATCAAGGGGAGACTCTGGAAAGAAGAAGAGCTGAAGAGCCGTGAGGTGAAATACTGCCCCTTTGCTGTGTGTTGCTTTGCAGGGTTAGCCAGCAGTTGCTGCTTCTATCTTTGAGAGGAAACAGACTGGACTTTGCTGTGTATCCTGCTTGAGAATTTTCTTTAAAGGCTTGTGTGTGCTTGCCACTTGTGAAGAAGTCACAGGGCCATCAAAGACTTCACCTGCAGAATCCCTGAACTCCACTGCTGGGAGTTCTGACCTGCCAAGTGGTGCCAATTCCAATTCTGGGCCCTTGGAAGTGGTTCCTGCTGCAAAAAGCTGCAAAAGACAAAAAAATCGATGAATTACCCTTCCAGTGCCTGTTTTTCCAATTTAGCACTGCCATGCGGGAAAAGTTTAGACGCACTTCAACTTGTCCGGCTGAGGAAATCAATGCAGAACCTGCCCGTGGCCAAAGAAACTGCTGCAGCCCGAGTTCAGCACACTATGTCTCCGAAGTCCGAGACCCCTGCACTGACTCCGACGCAGGCCCAGCTGTGTGACTGAAACAATCAATGCATCGTGGGACTGCAGTTGAAGAAATCGACACAGCGCCTGTTTGGTGACACTGAAGGAAGTGACCCGATCAGGGCCACCCGGGTCACTCTCGACCTCCTCTAGCCTTCCATTCAATGAAGAGTCGGTGACGCAGTAGAGAACACAAGCAAACTAGTTTATTCACAAAGTACACTGCAGTGGAGTCCAATCTGACCAGCCTCCTATGATGGCTGATGAGGGACTGACTCTAACAAACATAAAGTTACATTATGTAGGTTGCGGAGCCCACAAAGACCCGCCTACTATGGAAAAATACTGGTAGCTGTCGTAATACAATGGGAGTACAGAGCACAAGTTTCAATTCTGCATCAAGTTTCAATTCTGCAGCCTGGCACAAGCTATCAACTGCCCAAGGTCGTCTGGCTTATCCTCCCTACTAGACAGGTGGAAGAAGGCCACCATGTAATAAAAAAGGCATGCGTTAATTAGCAAGATTCGACATTGAAGAAACAAAACTTACCAAGGACCATTTCTCGTAAATGATCAAGTAACAGTTTCGATTATAATACAAAATGGCGTCTTCGAGAGCTAAAATGGTGGCACACATGTCAACCTAACTATCATAACATCTGCACTTTCTGATTACGTATGCATAAAGCGAGAATATATAATGAATTAGCTACAAAAATGTTAACATAGTATCGAATAAAATACGAGTAATATGGTACTAATACATTTCAATTCTAACAGACCCTCCTTTTAGCATTTATAAACTAATATGGACACCTTTATTCGTGCTATCAGGTAAAGGTCTTTACAATTCTAAAAGTAGAGAAAATATAGAAAGACATATGGAAGGAAATAACATTAAACATTATCAGTACAAGGAACATCAGGAACAGAACCTGCAAGAGAAGTAGTTGAACCAAAAACACCCTCATCTATTTGCATAATAGTATCAAGCTCCTTTTGAAGCATTATCTTTGCATGAGTGTCGTGAACTGAAATCCTTTTGGGAGAAAGATAAGTAGTAGAGTATGAGCAGCATAAAGGAAGACACTGAATCAAAACACAGCAACAGATTAAAAGGACAATGAAATATATCACCTTTTCTAGAATCCAACCCCAACCACCAAATAATGACCAGCTCCAGTTACCGCTCTCCATTCCTTGAACATTTTCCAAGATGTCTAAAATATGTTGAGTGATATTTCTCTCCATATTTGTGATATCAACCACACACTGCTCTCCTATTATTGCACATGCACCACCGCTCTTGGCTAAAATAAAATCGACTGCATAACTCGTTTGCTCAGAGTATATGCGCATACCTTCTAACTGGGTGGTGATGTAACGTCAAGCCGCCACTGTAGAATTGGACAGAATCTGCAGTTTGCACCCAAAATACACTCTAGCTCATTCACCCCTGGCCATGGCCAATAGAGGAAAGTATATATCCAAAAGTGATACCATTACTGTAATTGTTGACTTCCAAATTGGTAACTCCCTCACAAAATTCCTTGGTCTTTTCACCCATCTTGTATGTGGTTTACTATACTTGCAAGGTACTCTAAGAGGTAACACCATTCCCAGGGCCACATCCTCTGTGCCATTGTACATATTAGAATAGGTGACGTTTGACAAAAAATAAAAACCTGGGTGTGCATAAAGTGGACCTTGATAATCCAATGGAGCATATCTAGTATTCATACCCTCCATACTAGGGTAATCCTTCTTTCCTAAACGCAATATATTTTTGTACACTATTGATCCAGAGCAATTTAGGTACAAATAGGCATCTGTACTATTTATTATTGGGCAACACGCAGGATAAATACCTGCCTCTTGAGTGACTGTCAGATCTTGATAATGCCAACCTGTCAGAGTGATATTTCTTTTATCAATATACAAATGATCGCAATACATTTCAGAAATGCAACCTGGGTACCCTGTCCCTCTGGGTTTTCTGTAATACAAACAAGGGCCAGGATATCCCATACCAAATTCACCCCTTGACACTGTAAAATGGGGAGGACAAACATATGTATAATTCACCAGTGATAATGGGTAAGCAGTCCATAAACCTGTAACAGAATCAGTGGTATAACAAGCTGTATTATCTCCGAAAAACTTCCTGTGCGTATCCAAGAAAACATTACTTCGTATATCTCTTTTGCTACGATCTGAAGAGACAATCCGATATAAAGCACACAATGGTGTATCACCAGAACACTCCAGAACCCAGAACATCCCCCCTCCCACCAATAAGAACAGTAATATGAAAATAACACAGGACATCTTCTTTCTGAGCAACCAATCAAAACCAAGCTGCCCCGGTCGCAGGGCAACAAAAGGCTGCTCATCTTCTACTATAGGACGACCAAACAGATACATTTTTACTATGGATTTTACAAATAGAATCACCAGAGAAAGAGACGTCAGGTAATGGAACCAATGATGGAAAGTACACGAAAATAAATAAATATATAAAACGTTGAGAAAAAATTCAGGGTCGGTTACAAGCCTCCCTGGCAGGCTTCTATTGTTCAATCCTCGATGGTGCTATTGAGCACTGTACGGTGGAGCCACACTGTTGCAGCTCATCAGCAAATGTTCACTGTCCTCAAGATAGGGCACTCTCCCTCCTTGGAAAATACCCTCAACTTATTCTGTCCTGCGTCACAGGCAGTGCACCAATTTTCTGATGCCTAGTCTAACAGAAAAAAGCAGAAACAAAAGGCTTTTTACTAATCGTATCCAAGAAGTCCATCCCTGCTACACTCACTTCTCTTTTGGTGCACTATCCTTCCGTGGAGGACGAAAACCACACCTTGCTACTCCAGGCACTGTCTCATCTCATAGAAGAATCTGAAATTCAGGGGGTGTCGGAGAGCGAGGCTCAGGCTCCTGTGGGTTGGGTGAAGAAGAAGCCTGGGCAGCCTTAATTTCTGGGGGAACTGCCTCATTCAGAATCGCCTCACTCTCTTCCTCCGTCTACGCCCAAGTCAGCTGGGCGTCAGAAAAGGGAACAAAACGTGGAACCTTCTCCGTCTCTTGGTCCCCTATCCCCTCATGGACCCATCCATCATAGGGGAGGGGGAGCAGCACTCGCCGGCAATGAGAGGTATGGACCCAATGCTTCCGACCGTCCATTCTCACTGCCGTCCTTGTCGTGATAAGGACCAAATATGGTCCTTTCCATCTGGGTTCCAAGCTGTCTCGTCTCTGGAAATTCTTAATGAGGATGTAGTCTCCAGGCTGTATGGTGTGCCCGGGCCCCTCTGGTGTTGGAGGCAAAGCTTCATGTATCTGTTGACGAATAGAACATAAACTTTTAGTAAGATCATATAAATAATCGACTAACAAAGGATAATCAATTTCAGAAAACTTTTTCGGTCTAGGGACGCCCCACACATTTGCGGGATGGCCAAAGACCACCTCATATGGTGATAATCCTGTTCTATGGCTGTCATTCTGGTGGACAATAGTGCAAGGGGTAATGCATCTGGCCATTGCAACCCAGTACTTTCCTTAATCTTAGCCAATTTTAGCTTGAGAGTACCATTGTACTTCTCAACTAAACCTGCTGAATGGGGATCATTTGCTGCATGAAATTTTTGCTTGATGTGCAGACCATCGCACACCAATTGGATCACTTTTTCATTAAAGTGACTTCCGTTGTCACTCCAAATCAAACGGGGCAAGCCGTAGCGTGGGAAAAACTCTTTAATAAGAGCCTTCGCCGTCGCCATGGCTGTATTTTCTTTCGTTGGGTAGGCCTCAATCCACTTACTAAATGCACAAACAACCACTAGCACATATTTCAAGTTATTAACTCGCTGCATCTCAATATAGTCCATCTGGAGTACCTCAAAAGGGAGAGAAGGTGGCGCAAAATTACCAGGAGGTGTAGGGGTACCCTTTCCAGGATTGTGCTTCATACAAATTATACAATGTTTCATGAGATGAGCAGCAACATTTGAGATGTTGCCATTTTGCCACACAGGATCCAATAGCCTACAGATTCCCTTTGCGCTAATATGAGCCGGATCATGTGCCATTGTAACTACGGGAAATACATATGCATCAGGTAACATCCATCTCTGCTTCTTGGTTTTATCAGTCCAGCACCCTTCTTCATCTAAACGCCCTGTACTTTCCTGCCACACTGCCAGCTCCTCAACTGTTGCCTCACTCTGTATTTCCTTGACACTTTCTAGTGAATTTTCAAACATGGTAACATCTGGTGTCATGTAGTTCCTATAGTACCCCTGCAGGACCTGCACGTTTTGATAACATAAACCATGGGCTTGGTGTTAGACTGACTCTGTGCCCCCCCATCGCATATGTTAGCCGGATTTGCATTAGCTAGCTCACAGTGCCACTAGAATCTCCTCTTCCCGGGGAGAGATTAGTTTCTGGCAACCTTAGATCATGACAACCCAAATTCCTCAGAATCGTGGAAACAATGTACTACCTTTCGCTCAGTCACTCGTGCTTACTTATTCGGTTTGTCTCAGAGAGTTACACAGAATAACAGTCTGGGCGTTTCAATAAGTATTTATTGAACAGTTGTTATTCTAGTGTAAAATATATGTGCTGCAGCAATCAGCAGACAATAGCAGAGATATATTATTAGCAGTACGATCAAAGTGAAAGACACACGTTCCTCTTTCTTTTGACGACGCGCCGTCAACTTGTCCCAATCTACTCGTCTAGGTGGGATAAGAGAATGCATATAAGTAATAATACGACTTGGCAAAGCCAGAATCTCAGCCCTGGGTTTTTCACTGGGCTTTCACACCTTATCCCATGCCTTAATCTCATCCCAAGAGCCATCCAGTTCCACCCTGTGATCCTGAGTATGCACCTGCCTCCATATATCCGAATCACTAACAGAATATCGACAATCAAAATATCGAGCTGCCAGAATATCGCTGACAAAATATAGACTACCAGAATATCGAATTCCTATCTACAAACAGGTAAGTACAAATATATCGAATCGTAAATATCGTAGTAAATAATATAGGGCCATATATAGGTAATTTCTATTTACTGATTCCTAAATACCGACTTTTACCGATTCGGTATTTAAGAATCGGTAAATAGAATGTAGGTAAACATTCGGTAAATTTTACCGATTCGGTAATATTCGTTATTACCGATTCGGTATTTACCGAATCGGTAATAAGGAATACCTTCCCATTCATTCCTATGGGCCTGGAGGCCCATAGGAATGAATGGGAAGCCATTCACTATTACCGATTCGGTAAATACCGAATCGGTAATAGGGGAGCATATTCAAGGGTGGCAGGGTGTCAAATTGACACCCTGTTGCACCCCTGAATCGTGCATGTGTGCACATGTAGCGCACATACATGCCCTAAGGGCATGTATGTCTGCCACATGGCACTTTTAAAAAAGCACAAAATTGCTTTTTAAAAGGTATTCGGTATTTACCAGGGAAAGCGTTGGATAGCGGGCGGGTAAAAATTACTATTCCCACTCCAGTGAGTGCAACAGTAGGGAAAGCGTTGGATAGCAGGAGGGTAAAAATGACTATTCCCACTCCAGTGAGTGCAACAGTAAGGAAAGTGTTGGATAGCGTAGGGGAATAATTTAATATACCCACTCCTGCAATATAATTAACATTAATTTACAATTAATTATTTTGTAAAAATTAATTTACCTTCCACCATTTTCCCCTATAAACATCACCTACAATATTGTAACATAATAATAAATTAACATAATTAATTAACAATTAATTAATTAATGAATTACAATTAACAATATAATTAATTAACATATCCACAAATTAATTATTAATAATTAATATCTAATTAATGAAACGATTACACAATTCACATAATTACCAATTAATTATTATTAATCAATTTATAATTATTAAATATTAAATTATTTAGGGGCCCATTACGATGTCGGGCGGAAACACTACCGCCGTACCGACGGAGGTAAAAACCGCCCATTACCGTCCGCCAGCAACTGCCCGCACTCCCGCAAAATTAGGATGTGAAAAGTCAGGCCAATACCGCCCGCAAGCCTGCGACGTCGCCCGCCATCAAAGTGCGCCCGCGCACGTAGCGGCGCCAGCCAACGGAAGCACACCGTCCGACGAAATGACGCACCGCCCGGGGTACAAATTACGATGACACAACCAAACAGCCCCATCGGCAAAGAGACACCGCACGAGAACAGGAGGCGGAAACTACATTGCTGACCAGAGAAACACCAACCCGGACTACTCCGACATGAATCCTGCACTCCAGGCCATCCCAATGCTGATCCTGATGCAGCACCTAGGACTGAACGCGCCACGACGACGCAGGTAGGCAGACACACAACAAGGGCATGCAAAAAACGCACACCATGCAAGGGCGGGAAAACTGTACATGGGCCCCCTAGACACCCCTGTGGGGACAGGACACATCCAACACTGCACCCACACATATTCCACCTGCAAAATATGGGCAACCCGCAACATCATGGGCACCCAATACCCCGGCCCGGGAGGTGACGTACCCGGCACGGCCCCGCAGCGCCCCGGCAATGACGCACATGCGCACAACGCAGAGGCCAACGACAGCGCCACGCATGGGCTGCACACAAACACCGCAGGGCCGCAACAACACACCACACACACCAGCCCCACCCTGAAGGCACAAGTCACGTGGTCCCCCTACGTCAACCATGACCACAACCGAAAACTCACAGTTGCCAAAACTTAGTCACACAAGTGTGCCGAACAGGGGAGCAAAGTGACGTCGGAAAAGGACACACACCTGTGTGCAAAGCATGGAGAAGCACACAGCAGCTGCCACAGAACTGCACAAACAATGGACATTGACCGCAAAAGGCACGCCAGTCACAACAAACAACAGCTATACCATCCTGCATGCAACAACAAGCCATGCCATGTCCAAAATTGAGGAACGCTGCTGCCTGCGAACAGGTGTTCACAATCACGGCGCCCACACACCAGTCCCAATGCACAGCGGGAAAGAAGTGACACACCCACACACGCGAGAGCAGATAGCAGTGAATGTCCTTCCATTCCCACAGCCAAATCACATTGCAACATATCCCGCAGGAGAACGGAGCCATTGGAACAACCACAACCCAAACATAGCCATGCTGAGTCAACCATCCACTGGCAGATAAGGCTGAACATGAAAGAAAGATAAAACTACAAAATACAATTATACCACTGTGCCTTGTGGCTCAAATGCAAGTAATCAGGAAGGAGTCAGACACCACTGGCCTTGACCATTCATAGGAGCATGTGGGATGAGGGCCTGTGGCCGCCTCCCAAGCCATACACAAAGTCCTGCCGCCTAACATCCATACAAGAACACACAGCAACGTCGGAGGTTGAACGCAGCAGACAGCCCAGACAGACGGAGCACGACATCCCAGCACACCGCAGCAAAATGGACGGGGCACCAGCACTATACACCTACGCCAGACAGATGCAGCTGTACAGCAATAGCTTGCAACAGATACTAGGCAGTGCAAATCTGGCCATGCTGAACGTAAGTTATCGAGTAACTTACCGCATTGAAATGTTCAGCTGCGTCAAGCCCGTTTTCTACTGTCGGAGGTGCCCGTACCACTGGCCTGTGGATGTATGTCTCTCCAACCCGGCATGTCCAATCGGGGACCTGGTACAACTGTTCTCACCCCTGGACGCCCACAACAGGAACTGTTCAGTGTATGGGGGCATGGCGTTCGTGGCTGCAATAGGACACACACTGCAATGGAACCAGTGTGCCTCCACACAACGTATGCTGGATCACAGTTTCATCGAATGTCACCCGACATGTCCCATCAGGATCATACAAGGGACAACTTACGAGGAACACGTTGCAACCCACCATCCGCTTCATTGGATGTCAGCCACAAATACCACCAATGCGAGGGATGCTCTGCAGGAAGGTATTGCATACCTGACAACCTGTCAATTCATGGGTCCCCAAATCAATACCCACAACTGAACATTCATGTGCAACACCCCACCCATGCTTGCCGTCCGCACGCAGTGGCCAGTCAGCTGTGCAACAACTACACCATGCGCTCGGAAAGAAACGCCTCACCATCAACTCCACCGTCATGACACCTGACAGTTCCGGGACATGCACCCTGTCCATCACCAAATCCCCTGTCCCTGCATGAACACGGGGAGGCTGGAGAATGGGACCTGTGTACAGTGACCACATGGCCAACATTGCACGCACCACAATGCTACAACATGCATGCCGCGCACCTGAACACATGCTCCTGTATGTGCACGCTTATCTGTCTGCTGAACAACTTGAGAACTGTCATCTCACCTCCCTCTGAACGTCCGTGCCAGGACATTTGCATGGACAACAAATGCAACACCCCACAACATGTCCCCAGGCAGTGAGTCATGTACAGTAGCCACCATATCTCAACAACATGACAGGCTATGCTGCATGCATGTAGGCACATGCTCTGATGACACCTCTGACGCAGGTGTGTCGGGGTCACAATTGTCGTAAATCTGTGCCATGGGACTCAGATGTACTGTGCACATGATGTAAAGTTGTCTGATAGGGTAAACCAAAACTGTCTGTGTCACAGCCAAGGGCACCTCAGTAATGAGCTAATGAACTGTAGCATAGCAAGGGCAGGGCATTCTGAACTCTGAAGCCCCATCTCCACAATTAATGACTCATACCATCTACCTGTACCCCCTTATGTATATGTAATCATGCTAAGTATATCCTCCACATGCATAACGCTGCCAGTAGTGTCCACATCCTGCATCACAGGGGTGGTAAGCTCAAATACATGCCTTAAAGCCAATACCTGACTCTGGAGAATTATTGATCGTAGACAAGTACGAATGAGAGAGGATGAGAGTGTGTGAAGTACACGGGATGTGTGAGATAACCATGTAGTCAAGTGACATTGGATGTCAATGCATATGATTCGTTGCCACTGTGGACCCGGTTAAATACCACAGGTCGTGGGCCTTGGCATGTCAGAGTCTGACGTGGCCCAACAGATCTTCACATCAACACTGACGGCCTGGTCACTACAAAGCACAGTCCTACAAATGTGTACAATCACCTTCACAGTCTGACATCACACTCAACAAGCAAATATAGGAGCCACGCCAGTTGCACGCCACATCAATGCATGCCAAAACACACACGACATCAGTGTGGGTGGGCAGGGCTGCACAGTGAGTACGAACCGCCGAGATGTACAGACATGCACAATTGAACAAGCCACAATCTACACATTCACACACCCTGCAGACCCACAATGGCCAATACACATCAAGTAGGAGTCCACCTGAACTGCAAGGACACACCCACACACTGTGCAACAGACAATACACACATGTGCCCACATGAACAGACCCGAACAAGGACACAAACACTGACCATGCCCCTGTGTAACACATGTGTGTAGTCGACATTGCCAGAGCGCACACACACACACCAACAGCACCCCAAAGTCACACCACACACACCACACACACCACACACACACCTCCCAAATGCACACATTAACAGTAAGCCATGTGCCCTGGCTCGAAGTTCATCACAAGATACACATACACTGCTGGCCAGCCAGCCAGTAAGCTCACACAAACCCGCACACTCTGCACATGCCACCTGTCATCCTGGGGCCAGACACACACCCTGTGCTGTGCCTGCACGTAAACATGACACGTACACATCAACACAGAAATAGCACAACATACATGCAGACAATCCGTGTAGCAGACACATGTCAACATCACACACACAAGTAGCTGAGTCTGTAAGAAGTGAAGTCACAACCACGAATCATACACATAGGAATGTGTGACCAGACATTGCAATTGTTGAGGTACCATTCACGGCATGTGCCTCACCTAACTATGCACACACAGGAACAACAGCAAACAGCAACTTCACAGACACAACCCACTACAGGAACCACAGCATCCAGTCACAGAATACATGGACAGTTGGCAACAATGAACTACACCAGGGACAGTGGCCACTCCGCTGTGCAGAGTACTGATAGGATAAGCTACGTATGCATTGTGTGTGGGTGTACCCTGCCATGGACAGCAACACTGCCATGGCAGTCACGATAGCCAGCACAGCCACCACTGTGGCACAGGTAGGTGTGTGAGGGTGCCCAACATTCAAACAAGATGCCAGTCCAACTGGGTGCAGGCTGTATGCTACGGGACAGTTGGATGTCCGCCCCTGAGAGAGAAGCACAACTGTGGAATACACACATGTGGCATGTGAAGCGGGAGGGCTACTTGGCACAGGTGGGTCTGTGACACGGGTGGGTGCACACATGCAGTGTCGAAACAGACTGTGTGGGTACAAACCCGGCGGGGTAGACTACCACTGTTCTGGGAATGTGGTACGACCAGCTGTCTGGGGACGAATGTGGACTAGTGTGTGCACAACAGGCGGGCACACGATCCATGCTGCATCAGGTGTGGACGTCGGCTCCCCCTCTGGGGACATGCTGGATACTGATGTGTGCAGCCAGGCCCCTGCCGAGACATTTACACCCCTGGCCTTCAGGTGTACTCCCACATCGTCCACCTGCACAGGCTACCCAGGGCATGGGATGGCAGTGGAGTTTGGTGGGTGGGATGCCATGGCACCCTGCTCCTGGTCACATCTCGCAGGCAATACATTCTCAGTGTGCAGCAGGGCCAAGTCCCGAACAAGATGTGGGGGGACGTAGACGACATGACAGGTAGTGACGTCAAGGAAGCTGGCTTGCACCATCAGACTCATCGCCACCCCTCGCCCACCCCACAGATGCGATTGCATCATAGGAGCACGCGCGTGAGCAGCAGCTCCAATCTCACCCCAGAGAGGCCATGGAGGGAATGTGTGGCTCCACACGCTCCAGTCACCGAGCCCACGGTAAAATAAGTGGTGGGACGCTGTACACCCGCATGGTACCCGGACTCGTGCCCTGGTGTGCAGGCATAGCTACCTAATGGTTTTGCGAAGTGTGTGATTTGCATGACACCCATTGGCGGGGGATGGCTCGGAGGCTCTACACCATGGGTACTCACAAACCTTCTCTCGGGGGCCAAATCCACAGCGTAGTTTGTGGCCGAGGGCCGCACCGGTGGGGCGGGGTCAGTGGGGGAGGGGGCAGGGGTAGTGCAGAAGAACTATGACCATGAGGTTGAACACAGGCCCCTGCAGCGGATGCCTTCGTCCACTGAGCCACCAGACCCGGCATACACACATCTCTCTCTCTCCATCTACTTCTCTCTCTCTCTCCCTCCATCTCCCTCCATCTGTCTCCCTCTGTCTGTCGCCCTCCTCCCTCTGTCTGTCGCCCTCCTCCCTCCCCATGTCTCCCTCTCTCTCACTGTGTCCCTCCCTCTGTCTGTCTCCCTCCCTCTGTCACCCTCTGTCACCTCACCCCGCCTGTGAGTCAGCCCGGGCTGAGACAGCTTCCCGGGCACACACACAGCTGCACCGAGTATTTCACAGGTCTTCAAAGACCATTCACTTGTTATTGATGCTTCGTTGCATTACACCTCTACTTAGCGCCCCTGCATCTCCACTCAGAGATGCAGGGGCGCTGAGAAGAGGTGAAATACAACACAGCCTCATTAACAAGTGGATGGTCTTTCAAAGCATCACCTGGCCCCCATTGAGCCCTGCTGCAACCGGCGCAGTTTGCTGACACTTACAGTAAGTACACAGGTAGGATATCTGCAAGGTCCGCGGGCCGCCAAGGAAGGCCTGCCTGGCCGCTGGCGGCCCGGGGCCCGGACTATGAGTACCCGTGCTCTACACCATGAGGCACATATCACACCCCATGGGTCCCTTGCCAATGTCAGCGGATGCTATGACATTGCGCGCCGGGGTGTCTACATGTCATCTGGGATTGTGTTTGCAGCATGGCCCGCTAGGGCAGCTACAGCTCCCGTGTGTGGTATGTGGTGTATCCGGACTACGGAGACAGCCATGCTTTGTCACTGTTGTCCAGGGCAAGACTCGGGGTACCATGCGGCTGTACGGCGTCCCCCCACCCATTTACCCATGAGCTCGATGACTGGAGCGACTGGAGCCACACATTCCCTCTTTGGCCTCTCTGGGGAGAGATTGGTGCTTCTGCACACGTGCGTGATCCCATGATGCAATCGCATCAGTGGGGTGAGCGAGGGGAGGCAATGAGTCTGATGGTGCAAGCCATCTCCTGTGCATGTTGGGACCCCACAGGCTCAGTATCATTGTGCTGCGGATGACCGACATGTGTGTCCCCCACATGCACTCCTACACAATGTAGTTGTCTTACACACACATGACTTTTGCCGGTATTCGCCTTGGGCAGTGTGCGTGGAGCTCGGATTCCATGGACTGCAGCTCCTCGCCGGTGAGTGGGCATGGACATGTCCTCAGAGTCGTCGACATTAAGGTGGACAGGTGGCAGCAGCAGGAGGTGTTGTCGTGGGGTGGCAGTCAGCAGTCCCTGGTAGCTGTGGTAAAGCCTGTCTCCCTCCCACACTGATATAGCCCCCTTGGGGCTGATTCTGCGTGACCAAGCTGCTGCGCTTGGTGTACCGCTCAGCCTGTGTACGTTGTGTTGTTGGTGTGTGCCATACTCACCCAGCCTCGGAAGAGGTGTCAGGCACAGCAGCTAGGTATAATGCTGTGGTGTTGCTGCTACTCACATATGCCGTCTGACTCCATCATCATGCCTATCAAGCTGATATGGCCTCAATCCCCATGTGTCTGCTCATGGCAATGGTATGTGTCAGTGGTCCTTGCTACTGGTAAGGGGATCTGTGTAAGAGTAATGTTGCTGTGCTGTCCCTACTTGTCAGCTGTTCGTTGATACTATTGCTTTGACGGTGTTCTTTGTGTTGTGTATGTGTAGATGCCATGTTGTGTGTTGCATTGACATATGTCCACTTCCATCTGTCCTAGGAGGAGACCAAACATACATCGCCCCTACCAATTGCTGTCGGCCATGGAGGATGTGGAGGTCATCAGGAAGTTCCGTCTGGACCGGCCCACCCTGCATCGCCTATGTGCCATGTTGGAACCCCACCTTCGTCCTTGCAGGGTGTATCCAACTGCATTCACCCCCATGGCCAAGGTGATGGCTGCACTGCATTTCTTCGCCACCGGGTCATTCCAACACACGGTGGGCAGTGGAGGTGGGATGTCCCAGCCCATGTTCAGCAAGGTGCTACGGGATGTCCTGTCGGCTATGATGCGGTACAGGAACCGGTACATCAGATTCCCCAGGGCCCGTGATTTGCCCGCGGTGAAGGGTGCATTCTATGCACTCGGACGCATCCCCCAGGTTGTTGGTGCAATTGATTGCACCCATGTTGGCCTTGTTGCACCACAGGCCACTGAGCACATCTACAGGAACCGGAAACATTTCCACTCCCTGAATGTGCAAGTGGTGTGCCTGGCAGACATGATCATTACCCACGTGTGTGCGAAGTTTCCCGGGTCCACCCATGACTCGCACGTCATGCGCCACAGCATCCTCCCACGTCTGATGACCAATCTTCAACCGGACCGTGCGTGGATTGTTGGTGACTCTGCATATCCTAATGGCCCTTGGCTTTTGAGTCCACTACGCAATCCTCGTACACCAGCGGATGTCAGGTACAATGAGGCACATGGGAGGACCAGACGTGTGGTGGAGCGGACATTTGGACTCCTGAAATCCAGATTCAGGTGCCTGGATCGCACCGGGGGTGCACTGGCATACTCCCCACAGAAGGTGTGCCAGATTGTTGTGGCATGCTGCATGCTGCACAACCTCGCTATTCGCAGGCGGATCCCCCTGATAGTGGATGACGGTGATCAGCCAGGGCCCCCGCCTGCAGGCCAAGCCGTGTCCAGTGACGAGGACAGTGGAGAGGAGGAAGCAGTGAATGAGCATCAGCAGCTCATCGCCTGCTACTTCACCTGACGGTGAGTGACCATGTACGACGGCTGATGTCGCTGTAGTTGTGTATGTGTGCATTGTCAGGGCGGCCTATTGTTGACTGAGTGCTGTGTGGCAATGGTCCTTGTCCAGGGTAGTATGCCACTGAGGGTGGCTGTGACATTGTGCCCTGTTGCTCTGTGAGATGTGTGTACATTGCTTAGGCCTAATGAGAAGTACTGTGTGATGAGTGTGTGACACACACAGTCAATGGACTCTTGTTCTGTTTGTCACCCCTAGGTCCCTACAGCCTCTCCTGCCCTATCGACAGGACACAGTACAGATGATTTTCTGAACATGCTGACGTTTGTGCACCATTGCTAATAAACATAGCAGATGACATAGGATGTGATACAGGTGTATTTATTTAAAAGCTGACATGTGATTGTGGGGAAGGTGATCAAGGAGGTGGTGCATGCTGTACAATGAGTGGACGGTCATGTCCGCGTGATGGTCAAGGTGTACCCATGTAGTCCTGGGTCCGCAGTCCAACAGACATTTGCCACTCGACTGGCAGTGTGGGGTAGGATGGTAGTCCAAGTGAATGCAGGGGGTGGCCACCATGGCTGGCTGACTCACTGGCGTTTGGTGCGTGCGAAGTCCTCCCTGGACATTTGTTTCCTCTTTGGACGGCCCCTTCCATGTTTGTGGGCTGCTGGTGGTGGCTGTGGATTGCCCACTCGCCGTGGACGCCGGGGAACTGGATGTGGCACGTCCCTGCGCCCCAGCAGGTGGTGTCGTAGGTGTTGTGTTTGGCCTTCTGTGGGCCCTCACCTCCACCACTAGCTGGCCCATGAGATCCACAAGTTTGCCCATACGGGTCACGAATTGGCCCATACGGGCGTCCATGGACTTCAACACCCCGAGGACTTCCCTCGTGTCGGAAGCTGACCTGGCCCATTGTCCCTGGGCCTCTTCATAGGCCCCAAGGACTCTGGCTATTTGCGGCAGGGCTTGGCTCCCAGGCTCTGTTGGCGTTGGCCTGACCCTGCTCCTCCCACCTGGACTGCTGCCACCGGCCTGCCCACTAGCCACATTGCTCATCCGGGTCCTCCTCCTGGCTACCAGCGTAGATGTTGTGGTTCGCGCCACCTCTTGGGATGGCTGCGTGGTCAGGGAGGCCGTGGTGGTGGTGATGGTGGTGGTGGTTGCGGCGGTGGTGGTGTCCGCTATGACCGTGGCAGCAGGGGCCTGGGACTGGTCACCAGCCCTGGGAGATGGGTTGGTGGGTAGGAGAGGCCCTGGGGAGCGGTTGGGCCCTGCCACACCAGATGGGCCTGCTCGGTGGTCCTCGTCCGAAGAGGTGTCCGGGTCTTCTACATCCGTGAGTCCGTGTGGGGGGCTTGTGGACTGGCTGTGATGGCTGGTGTCTCCATCCTCAGCATCCTGCTGGTTGTCACCTGTGGGTCGGAGACGAAACGTTATTGTGTTGCACCTTGAAGGGTTTGTGTTAGATGTCTGCCATGCACAGTTTGTGCACTGATTTGCAGGATGCGTGTGTATGTCTCTCCAATGTGTGTGCGTGATCAAGTCACTGGAATAGTGTGATGGGTGCATCTGGCATGGGACGGATTTGAATTGCCAATTGGTGTGTGTTGCAGTGCCCCTACATTTTGTGGCTTTGGTGGGAACGGGGTACAGCCCCATGGACGGTTTGGTGTTGGAATATGGTACTGTGGTACATACAGTGACAGATGGGTGCAGAGGGGGACATGTGTTTTGGCCACACGACACTACAGGGACAGAGGTGTGTGTATGTCTGTCTTAGCCAGCATATCTGCTCACTGTTGTCATTTATGGGCATTCCACAGCAGGCATTGTAGTGGGTGAGTAATGGTTGTATGCCACACGACGTATTGCAGATGGTACGATTCCTTGGTGTGCGTGCTACTCTCACCCATGTGCAGCAGTGCAGTGCTCTTGGAGTGTTGATTGCATTCTGTATGTTGTTACGCACAGTGTGACGAGCGCTTCAGACACAGCAGATACATTATTGGTCATCGGCAGGACTCTTTGCTGTACTACCGTCTATGGGGCAACTGTTGGGATGATATACCTTTCCTGTCACTGGGGCTGGAAGATGGGATTGATGGGATCTTAAATGTGCATTGTGTAGCTGTGTGGTTCATGGGTTTAGTGGTGTATGTGACATTACTGGGGTTCCACTATGTTTCATTTGGACGAGATAGTCTTACATGGTTGATGTTGTACTATGTCAAGGGTAGAAGCAGACAAGACTACATGGACAAGACCTGGATGGTGTTGCTGTTGTGTGTGATGACTGACACAGTGCACGCCATTTGGGTCAGTACTCCAGTTAGACCTGTGCATGCTGACGTGACTTGTTACGTGTTTCTGCATTTGTGATGGCTCATGTGGGATGTGACTCTGTGATTGCTGTCTGTGTGCACATTGGTCAGATGTTTGTGGCAGGGAGCAGTGCTACCTGTCGCTCTGCTAGGTGACATGTCCCACATGTTGATCGTAGTACAGTCCACATGCCTACAGACACCCCGCCCTATACAGTTGTCTACCCAATTGTTGGTTCTGAGGGTGAGATGCAATGGCTACCACATGGTTGTGGGAGGGAGGGGTGCTCCATCTTGCTGGTCTGTGGGTGTGGGGGCCGTGTTGTGAGTCGTGGTGATGGTTTACCATCAACAGACAGCCCTCCATGTAGAGTGACATGTCTACTTGTCGGGTGTGGGTGTGCACTGCTATGGCTGTGACATGGGTGTGGGGAGTGCTCCATCTTACTGCGCTGTAGGGGTGGGGGCCTGGGTGGGGGGACTTCTGCTGTCCCCCCTCCGATACTCGGAGATTGTGGTACGGCTCCTTCCCTGCTACTTGTTGGTTGGTGCAGCTATGGCTGACACATGGGTGTGGGTGTGGGTAGTGCTCCTTCCCGCACTTCTGGGGACAGAGGGACCTGGTGGGAGTTGTGGTGCTGGCTGCCTGTGCACATGCCCCCATGGTTTTGTTTGTTGGTACCTTTGGGCTGTGGGTGTGGGTGTGTCTGTTGCATGTGTGAGAGATGTCTGGTGTGCTGTGTGCTGGACATGGGGGTGTTTGGGCCTGGGTGCTATGGCATTGTGTTAGTGCATGTCAGTACATAGCGGTGTGCTGGTATACATTTGTTTGTACTTACCAGCCTCCACTCCCCCTGGTATTCCGATGAGACTCTCCGGATGTAGTATGCCTCGCACCTTCTCCTCCCATGCCTTGAAGGTCTTGAATGGCGCGGGTGGTCCGCTGCCAGTCCTGGCAGCCAGCTCCCGGTTCTTGGCCTTCTTCTTCCTGACAAGGGTTTTCATGTCCTGCCAGCTCTTGGTGATTTCCCCCCGGTTGCGTGGCACGTTCCCGACTGCATTCACCTGGTCTACGATCCTTTTCCACATCCTGTTTCTGGTGGCTATTGGTGTCTGTTGGACCTGGTTCCCATAGATTTGTGGGTGCACCTTGATGACCTCGTCGACCATGACCGTCAACTCTGTGGCAGTGAACTTGGGCATTCGTTTTGTTGCCATGGTGCGTAGTGTGGTTGTTGTGGATGCTGGTGTGGTGTGTTTGGTGTGTGATGTGCGGGGGGTTTGTGGTGCCGGTGTTTAGGTGGTGGTTGTGGTGGTTGTGGTGATGGATGTGATGTGTGTGTGCATGTGGTATGCTGCTTTCCTCTGTCTCTCCGTGTTCTCTGCTGTGGTATTGGCTTTGTCATGGTGCAAGGGTTTGTGGTCTGTAAGGGGGCTGCTTTTGTACTCACCTATGTGGGTGTGTCATGATGGTTTATCGTTTTCAGGTGTGTTGGGCATGGTGTCCTGGGATTTATGCTAAATCTATATTTTGACAGGGGGATGTGTCTTTGGAATGGGTTCTGTGTCTGTGTATTTTGGCGTCGTTTACTGTGTGTACTTGTTGGCTGTGTTGTGTGTATTTGTTTGTGCTGCCACTGATTTCCGTGCACGGACGTGGCCGCCAGGCCTTCCGCATTGTCAGTTCTTCATTTCTGTTGTTCGTCGTAGCGGGTGGGATTTGTGTTCGTTTCCCGCCTTCATGTCGGGGAGATCATAATTTGACGTGCGGTGTGTGGTCCGTCCCCGCGATCGTCTTTTGCTTTTTTGGGCGGTATTGCGTCCGTGGCGGGCGGTTTGTCTTGGACTCTGTCGTGGACGGGCGGTATTCTGTTATTTTTTTCCGCTGCCGGCGGTGGTTGTTTCGCGTCGTCATAATAGCTCGGTCGCTATTTCAATGTTGCAGGCGGGCGGTATTTTCAGGCTATGGCGGTTAACGGTATTTTTACCGCCGGTTATCGTAATGGACCCCTAAGTAATAAAATAATAAATTAATTTATTTCAATTAAATTACTTCCCACCCTATTCCCCTATAAACCCACAACCCGCTACAGAATTAAATTACGCAAAAAAAAATGAACATATAATTACTTAGGGGCCCATTACAATGTCGGACGGAAGCACAACCGCCGTGCTGTCGGAGGCAAAAACCGCTAGTTACCGTCCGCCAGCAATGACCCACACGCCCGCAAAATTAGGATGTGAAAAGTCAGGCAAACACCGCCCGTAAGCCTGCGACGCCGCCCGCCATCAAAGTGCGCCCGTCTACGTAGCGGCGCAAGCCAATGGAGACACACCATCCGACGAAATGACGTACCGCCCGGCGTACAAATTACGATGCCACAACCAAACAGCCTCACCGGCAAAGAGACACCGCACGAGATACCAAGGCGGAAACCCGACTGTTCAGTACGGAGACTAAAAAGGCGGCCCACCCAGAGATGAATCCTGCACTCCAGGCCATCCCCATGCTCTACCTGATGCACCACCTAGGAGTGAACGCGCCACGACGACGCAGGTAGGCAGGCACACAACAAGGGCACGCAAACACTGCACACAGTGCAAGGGCGGAAAAACTGTACATGGCCCCCCCAGACACCCCTGTGTGGACAGGACACATCCACCACTGTACCCACACATGTCCCACCTGAAAATAAAACAACTCGCAACATCCTGGGCACCCACTACCCGGGACCAGGAAGTGACGTCCCCGTCACGGCACCGCAGCGCAGCGGCGATGACGCAGGTACACATGCGCACAATGCAGAGGCCAATGACAGTGCCATGCATGGGCTGCACACAAACACCACAGGGTCACAACTACACACCCCACACACCATCCCCACCCTGAAGGCACATGTCACGTGGCCTTCCTGCATCAGTCATGTCCCCAACCGACAACTCACAGTTGTCAACCTGATGTCACACAAGTGTCCCGAACAGGGAGTAATGTGATGGCAAAATAGGACACACCCTTGTGTGCAAAACATGGCGAAGCACACGGCGGCTGCTACATAACAGCGCAGAATATGGACCTCGTCCGCAAAAGGCACGCCAGTCTCATCCACACACGGGAGAGCAGATAGCACTGAATGGCCTTCCATTCCTACTCTGAAATCACCTTGCAACAATTTATGCAGGAGAATGGAGCCATTGTACCAACAAGAAGCCAAACAGAGCCATGCAGAGTAAACCGCCCACTGGCAGATAGCGCCCAACATGAAAGAAAGTTAATAACACAAAACAAAATTATACCACTCCTCCATGTGGGTCAAATGCAAGTAATCTGGAAGGAGTCAGACACCACTGGCCTTGACCATTCATTGAAGCATGTGGGATGAGGGCCTGTGTCCTCCGCCCAAGCTATAACCCAAGTCCTGCTGCCGTACAACCATTCCAGAATTCCCAGCATCATCGGAGGTTGCACTCTGCTGACTGCACAGGCAGCCGGAGCACGCCATCACATCACCCTGTAGCAAAATGGCTGTTGCACCACTGCTTCCCAACTACGCCGGGCAGATGCAGCTGTACATTGAGAGCTTGCTACAGATAGTGGGCTGTGAAAATCTGGCTATGCAGAACGTAAGTTACCGAGTAACTTACCGCATTGCAATGTTCAGCTGCGTCATCCCCGTTTTCTACTGTCGGAGGTGTCCGTTCCACTGTCCTGTGGATTTATGTCTCTCCAACCCGGCATGTCCAAAGGCGGACTTGGTACACTTGTTTGCACCCCTGGACGCCCACGACAGGATCTGTTCAGTGTATGGCGGCATGGCGTATGTGGCTGCAATCGGACACACACTGCAATGGGACCAGTGTGCCTCCACACAACGTATTCTGGATCACAGTTTCATCGAATGTCATCCAACATGTCCCATCAGGCTTCTACAAGGGACAACTTACGATGAACACGTTGCTAGCCACCATCCGCTTCATTGGATGGCATCCATGTTTACCACCAATGCCATGGATGCCCTGCTGGAAGGTATCGCATACCTGACAACTTGTCAATTCATCGGTCCCCGACTCAATACCCCCAATTGAACAATGATGTTCAACACCGTACCTATGCTTGGCTTTCGCATGGACTGGGCAGTTAGCTGTACAACAACTATACCATACAATCTGCAACAAACACCTTACCATCAACACCACTTCCATGACATCGGACATTTTCGGGACTTGCACTCTGTTCCTCACCATATCCCGTGTCTCTGCATGAACAAGGGGAGGCAGAGGTATGGGACTTGTGTACAGTAACCACATGGCCAATACTGCACGAACAACTATGCCATAATATGTATTCTGCGCACCTGAACACATGCACCTGTCAGTGCACACTTATCTGTCTGCTGTATTACGTGAGAACTGTCACCTCACCATCGTCTGTACTTCCGTGCCAGGACTTTTGCATTGACAACAAATGCAACCCCCTACAACATGGCCCTAGTTATTGTGTCATGTTCAGTAGCCACCACATTGCAACAACTAGTGAGACGCTGCTGCATGCATGTAGGCTCATGCTCTGATGTCACCTCTGACGCAGGTGTGTCGGAGTTACTATTGTAGTAAACCTGTACCATGGAACTGAGATGTACTGTGCCTATGATGACAAGCTGTCTGGTAGGCAAAATGAATACTGTCTGTGTCAAAGTCTACAGCTCCTCAGTAATTAGCAAATGTACTTTAGCATAGCAAGGGCAAGGCAGTTGTAACTCTGAAGCCTTCATTCCACAGTCAACAACTAATCACATCTACCCGTACCCCCTTTTGTATGTGTAATAATGCTAAGTATATCCTCCACATGCATTTTGCTGCCAGTAGTGTCCACTATACTGCATCACAGAGGAAGTAAGTCCAAATACATGCCTTGAAGCAAATATGTGACTCGGTAGAATTATTTTACGAAGACAAGTACGAATGAGAGAGGCATGAGAGTGTGTGAAGTACACGAGAGTCGTGAGATGACCATGTAGTCTAGTGTCATTGGATGTCAATGCATATGAGTTGCCGCAACAGTGGACCTAGTGAAATACTACAGCTCGTGGGCCTGGACTTGTCAGACTCTGACGTGGCCCAACAGATCATCACATTAACACTGACGGCCTGGTCACTACAAAGCACAGTCCTACATATGTGTATAATTACCTTCACAGTCTAACATCACACTCGTCAAGCAAAAGTAGGAGCCATGCAAAAGCATGCTACAGCAATGCATGACAAAACACACACACGATATCAGTGTGGGTGGGCAGGACTGCACAGTGAGTAAGAACTGCAGAAATTCACATACATGCTCAATTGAACAAGGCACAATCTTGACAGTCACACACCCTGCAGACACACAATGTCCTAAACATATCAAGTAGGAGTCATCCTGAACTGCAAGGACACACCCACACACTGCACACTGTGCAACATACAACACACACATGTGAACACATTCACAGACCTGAACACGGATACAAACATCCACCATGGGCCTGGGTAACACATGTGTGTAGTCGACATTGCCAGAGCGCACACACACACACCAACACTACCCCCAAGTCACACCACTCACACCACGCACACCTACACCTCCCAAATGCACACATTGAAAGTAAGCCATGTGCCCAGGCCCAATGTTCATCACAAGACTAACATACACCTACACTGCTGGCCACACTGCAAGTAAGCTCACACATACCCGCATACTCTGCACATGCTACCTGTCATCCTGTGGCTAGACTCACACCCTGTGCTTTGCTTGCATGCAAACATGACACGGATACATTTTCCCTGAAATACCACCAAATACATGCAGACAATCCGTGTCACAAAAATACTTATTCATCACACACACAAGTAGCAGAGTCTGAAAGAAGTGAAGTCCCTGCCACGTGTACAACACATTGGAATGTGAGACCAGACATTGCAATTGTTGAGGTACCATACACGGCATGTGCCTCACTTAACCATGCACACACAGCAACAACTGCAATAAGCAACTACACAGACACAACCGACTACAGGAACAACAGCATCCAGTCACAGATTACATAGACAGGCTGCAAAATTGATCAACACCAGGGACAGTGGCCAGTCCGATGTGCCGAGTAGTGACACGAAAAGCTGCGTATGCAATGTGTGTGAGTGTACCCTGACATGGCCACCAACACTGCCATGGCAGTCACAATAGCCATCACAGCCACCACTGTGTCACAGGTAGATGTGTGAGTGTGCCTACCATTCAAACAGGATGCCAGTTCGACAGTGCTGTCTGTGTGCTACGGGACAGTTGGAGGTCCGCCCCTGAGAGAGAAGCACAACTGTGGAAGACACACATGTGGCTTGTGAAGCGGGAGTTTCGCTTGGCCCAGGTGGGTGGGTGGCACGGGTAGGTGCACACATGCATTGTTGAAACAGACTGTGTGGGGAGGATTCCGGAGGGCTAGATTTCCACTGTGTTGGGTATTTGGAAAGCCCACCTGTCTGGGGATGAATGTGAACTCGTGTGGGCACAACAGGCGGGCACACGATCAATGCTGCATCAGGTGTAGACGTTAGCCCTCCCTCTGGGGACATGCTGGATACTGCTGTGCGTCTGCCAGGCCCTTGCCAAGGCACTCACATCCCCTGTCCATCAGGTGTACCCCCTACATTGTCCACCTGCACAGGCTACCCAGGGCACGGGATGGCAGTGGAGCTTGGTGGATGGGAGGTCATGGCGCCCTTCTCCTGGTCACATCTCGCAGGCAACACATTCTCAGTGTGCAGCAGGGCACAAGTCCTAAATAAGTAGTGGGGGGAAGCAGACGTCACGACAGGAAGTGACGTCACGAAAGGTGGCTTGCACCATCAGACTTATTGCCTCCCTTCGCCCACCCCTTACATGCAATTGCAACAGAGAAGCCAGCGCATGCACAAGCAGCTCCGAGCTCGCCCCAGAGAGGCCAAAGAGTGAATGTGTGGGTCCATTTGCTCCAGTTATCGGGCTCGCGGTAAAATTTGTGGTGGGACGCCGTCCACCCGCGTGGTACCCCGACTCGAGACCTGGTGTGCAGGCAAAGTGTCCTATTGGCTTTGCGATATGTGTGAGTTGCATGACACTCGTTGGCGGGGGATGGCTCGGAGGCCCGTCACCCTGAGGCCCATGTCTCACCACATGGGTCCCTTGTCAATGGCAGCGGTTGTAATAACTATGCACGCCGGGGTGGGTCTACCTTTCGTCTGGGATTGTGTTTGTGGCCTGTCCCGCTAGGGCAGCCACAGCCTCTGTGTGTTGCATGTGGTGTATCCGGACTCCGGAGGCTGTCATGCATTGTCACTGTTGTCCAGGTCTCGAGTCGGAGTACCACGCGGGTGGACGGCGTCCCCACTTATTTTACCGCGAGACAGATAACTGGGGCAAATGGACCCACACATTCACTCTTTGGCCTCTCTGGGGCGAGATCGGAGCTGCTTGTGCACGCGCTGGCTTCTCCGATGCAATCACATATAAGGGGTGAGCGAGGGAGGCAATAAGTCTGATGGTGCAAGCCACCTTCCGTGATGTCACTTCCTGTCGTGACGTCTGCGTCCCCCTACTACTTATTTAGGACTCGTGCCCTGCTGTTGTCAGATGTGCCACTTCCCAGGGGGTGGAGAAAGGGTCAGGAATGTCAGCCTGAGATTGGCCCAGTTGAAGGCCCACCTTGACTGGGGGGGACAACCATTGGACAGTCTGGTGTAGCCCACCCACGCGTACATGTGGGCCCTCCATGAACCATAGTTCCACCATGGGCAATGACGTTATTGAGGAGAGCTGTCTGCCCCACGCAGAGATGGCGCATAAGCTCAACAGACCCAGCACTGAGGGCAGCAGGGGTCACATGTGCAGGGGCAGCTGTGCCTGGTGTGAAGGACACTTTATCCTTCATCCCTGTGCCGACACGTGTTGCACCAGTGGAAGTAGATGGGAGGGCGGGCATTGGCCTCCGCGTGGCTGAAGAAGAGCCAGAGTCCACATCCCCTGTGTTAGCAAACATGGATGCATCACCTCTGTCCTCAGATGACTCAGAAATTGCCGTCTCGGCCTGTGATTCATCCAGCACACGTCTGGCCACTCCGAGGCGCTGGTCACATCTGTCTCACTCAGCACCTGTGCAGCTGCTACATCCGATGCCACACCACTGTTGACCATCCCCTGTCCCTCAGCACCCACGGGAGATGCCACATGAGAGAGAGCGAGGTGGCCTCACTCATCTGGCATCAATTAAACAGACATGTGCAAGGGAAGCAGCACAGAACATACCCAAATCCACATGTTGCACGATACCTGTGCAATTGCATACAGCAACCACAATCAACACGTAATGGCTGGCGTACAGTAAATGAAGCCGCTAATAAGTGGCACATGTGTTGTGCACATAGCACTACACCCGGCCTGTGTCACCCTGCGACCATAGCCACAAATCGCGGTGTGCACACCCACTGTCCTGATGGTGGCAAGGATGACCACTACGTAATTAGGCCAAAGACATACCTGCATGGAGCAGAATGGGAAACCACTCACACAGACTGCAACATGACAGGCCACAATGTCCATGAGCCCATGCCATCCACCTGTCGCTCACACGAGCACAACTGCTGTTGCACAGTGTGCCGGAGTTGTAAGTACCAGAGATATGAGGTGAGGCATCGCACACATATGACCGAACGAAATCAGAGTAGGCACAGTGCCTCAAACATACATGTGAATTGCCACTCCAGCCTACTACAGGTTGTTCCTGAGGGCTACGACTCTGAGTGCATTGAGAATGCAGAGTGCTCAAATTACATCTTGAGCCTCAGGAATAGCATATGCATGTCAGATGCACACAGCACAGAGTACACTTACAACCCACTGCATCACACAACAAACATCACATTACCCAGATTATGGGTAGGCTGTGGACACATGCTGCCTCTCACAGCAAAAGACACCATCCCACAATACTGTACACTTGCTTGCTGCTGATGCCCCTACAAACATGCATCCGGCACAGGCTGTGTGACTGTCAAGATGCAGATCATTACTGGTGAAATGCAGTGCCGTGCTGACCTGACAATACGAGGGGGCATCCCCCGATTCGTTACCGCCATGTAGTAGCTCATCCGGCAGATGACGTCACACTCTTTGTGGAATTGGCTGCACTGTCGGTCACACATACACAGAGGCATCAACTTGGATGCAATGGCTCATCACAAGCCCTTGGGCTGGAGGACTTCAAACTGCAGGGATGGTACACAAGAGGCTTGGAATATCAGTCATACACTTCTCAACATCACCCACATCCACCAATCACAGTGGCATGCTGCTGACCCATCCCAAATACTCAGAGACGTGCAACAGAGCCAAGAAGTAATCGGACATGGCCTAACTGCATGTGTACACCACATGTAAATGCATGCTGGTGGGAGTGTGTACACAGTACCTGTCCATCCCATTCACATGCAGGTTGCCAGCACATTGAGCAATGTGTAGTCCGCCCACATCTACTGTCCATTGTCAGGTGGACCAACACATAGATCACAAGGCAACACATCTTTGTGGGTGGACTCACTGTGTCCAACACTGCGCAGCCCTCAACGTACTCACCCTGTGAATGGCTCACCCCACAATGGAGGTCACATTCAGTGCCACTATCTCTCACACACATCCCTATCACAAGGCATGGTGTGTCCAATCGACAGGGCTGAGTTTGCGCATTTCAGGAGAGTCCTGAACAAAAGACACATGTAACCCACTGTACAGTCAGTGTTGTCTCCTTCTAGGATTGTGCAGTCAATGTGCAGCCCAGGTCTGCTGCGACTGAGAAGGCCAGCAGGGACCCAGCTAGCCATTCACACAAGCAATGACTGCCCTGAGTCCTGCATTGCCAAGTGGCTGTGTCACTGGATGTGTGACATGGAAATGCCATGTACCACCACTCGTGAGGGACATGCATGGGAAAGTGCCAGAGAGCCTACATACCCCTTACACCTGTAGTTAGCATGGTAAGCAGTGCATGTTGGAACCCCACAGGCTCAGATTCATAGTGCTGCGGATCAACGACATGTGTGTCCCCCACATGCACTCCCACACACACTGTAGTTGTCTTACACACACAACTTTTGCTATAAATAGCCTTGGGCAGTGTGCGTGGAGCTCGGAATCCATGATCTCCAGCTCCTCGTTGGTGAGTGGACCTGGACATATCTTCAGAGTCGTTGACATGTAGGTGGACATGTGGCAGCAGCGGCAGGTGTTGTTGAGGGATGCCAGGCAGCAGTCCCTGGAAGCTATGGTAATGCCGGTCTCCCTCCCACACTCATATAGCCCCCTGGGGCTGTTCCAGTGGGTCCAAGCTGCTGCAATTGGTGTACCATGTCTGCCTACTTCAAATGCACACAATGGCCTGCACCGAGCTGTCCCGGTACGCTTACCTCTGTCGTCGAACACGCAGGATGCAGTCGCGAGGGCCATTGGAGTTGGCCTCAAGGGCCTGGTCCATGGCGGGTACAGTCCGCTGGTGCCATGTGGAATCCACAGTTGAATGTGCGCCATGCATTTGCAGGTGTGGCCATGATTTGTGTGTGGGAGCATGTCCACACTGGACAGGGCCACTTCATGCTGTGTGCATAGGCATTGACGGCCAGTGCTCAGCCTCCACATGTCTGTTGGCACATCATCATGTACACAATAGCATGGGAGCATGGGATGTGCATATGCACACACATGCCATATTTCTCAATGTACATCTCCCACTTGGCACGTGCAACGTTACGTGTCACTTGTGATGTGTGTTTGCATTCACACAGCTGTGTTGTCATGGAGTTGTCAATGTGTACACCTGTCAATGTGTGTTAGAGGTGTGATACGTACAGTGCTGTACATTGGGTGAACTAGGGACATCATTGACTGTCTCATATCCCATTGTGCAACAGGACCCACTTGTTTTGGCCGCTCAGCCTGTGTACAACGTGTTGTTGGTGTGTGCCATACTCACCCAGCCTCGGAAGCTGTGTCTGGCACAGCAGCTAGGTATATTGCCGTGGTGTTGCCGCTTCCCACATATGCAGTCTGAAATCATCATGATGCCTTTCAAGCTATTAGGGCCTAAATCCCCATGTGCATGCTCATAGCAATGGTTTGTGTCAGTAGCCATTGCTATTGGTAAGGGGACCTGTGTAAGAGTATTGTAGCTGTGCTGTCCCTACTTGTCAGCTGTTCTGTGATTCTATTGCTTTGTCAGTAATTTTAGTTATGTGTATGTGAAAGTGTCATGTGGTGTGTTGCATTGACATGTGTCCACTTCCATCTGTCTTAGGAGGAGACCAAACATACATCGCCCCTACCAATTGCTGTCAGACATGGAGGATGTGGAGGTCATTCGTAAATTCCGGCTGGACCGACCCACCCTGCATCACCTATGTGCCATGTTGGAACCCCACCTTCATCCTCGCAGGGTGTATCCAACAGCATTCACCCCCACGGCTAAGGTGATGGCTGCACTGCATTTTTTCGCTACCGGATCTTTCCAACACATGGTAGGCAGTGGAGGTGGAATGTCCCAACCCATGTTCAGCATGGTGCTACGGGATGTCCTGTCAGCCATGCTGCTGTACATGAACCGGTACATCCGATTCCCCAGGGCTCGTGATTTGGCGGCAGTGAAGTGTGCTTTCTATGCCCTTGGTCGCATCCCCCACGTTGTTGGTGCAATTGATTGCACCCATGTTGGCCTTGTTGCACCACAGGCTATGGAGCACATCTTTCGGAACCGGAAACATTTCCACTCCCTGAATGTGCAAGTGGAGTGCCTGGGAGACATGATCATCACACAGGTGTGTGCGAAGTTTCCCGGTTCCACCCATGACTCGCACATCATGCGCCACAGCATCCTCCCACGATTGATGTCCAATCTTCAACCGGACCGTGCATGGATTGTTGGTGAGTATGCATACTCGTGTAGCGTGCTGGGTGTGACATGCTGTCTTGTATCCTGTAGGAATTGCAACGATTCTCTGTGTTTCTCACACCCAGGTGACTCGGCATATCCTAACGGGCATTGGCTGCTGAGCCCACTTCGTAATCCCAGGACACCAGCTGATGTCCGATGCAATGAGGCACATGGGAGGACCAGACGTGTGGTGGAGCGGACTTTTGGACTCCTGAAGTCCAGATTCAGATGCCTGGACCGCACCGGGGGTGCACTAGCATACTCCCCACAGAAGGTGTGCCAGATAGTTGTGGCATGCTGCATGCTGCACAATCTCGCTATTCGCAGGCAGATCCCCCTGATAGTGGATGACGGTGATCAGCCAGGGCCCCCGCCTGCAGACCAGGCCGTGTCCATGACGAGGACAGTGGAGAGGAGGAAGCAGTGAATGAGCGTCAGCAGCTCATCGCCCGCTACTTCACTTGACGGTGAGTGACCATGTACGTCGGCTGATGTTGCTGTAGTTGTGTAGGTGTATGTGTGCATTGTCACGGCGGCCTATTGTTCACTGAGTGCTGTGTGGCAATGGTCCATGTCCAGGGTAGTATGCCACTGACAGTGGCTGTGGCATTGTGCCCTGTTGCTCTGTGAGATGTGTGTACATTGCTTAAACTTGATGACAAGTACTGTGTGATGAGTGTGTGACACACACATTCAATGGACTCTTGTTCTGTTTTTCACCCCTAGGTCCCTATAGCCTCTCCTGGCCTATCGACATACCACACTCCTGATGCATTTCTGATCATGGTGACGGTTGCACATCCTTGATTAAACACAGAGCAGATACAACAGAATGTGATCCAGGTGTATTTATTTTGAGCAGTGACGTGATTGTGGGCAAGGTGATGACAAAAGTGGTGCATGCTGGAACAATGAGTTGACGGACATGTCCGCGTGATGGTCAAGGTGTACCCATGTTGTTCTGGGTCCACAGTCCGACAGACACATGCCATTCACATGGCAGTGTGGGGTAGGATAGTAGTCCAAGTGAATGCAGTAGATGGACACCGTGGGTGGCTGTCTCACTGGCGTTTGGAGCGTGCAAAGTCATCTCTGGACACCTGTTTCCTCTTCGGACGACCCCTTCCACGTTTGAGAGGGGGGGGTTGTGTTTGTGGGCTGCTGGTGGCGGCTGAGGATTGCCCACTCGCTGTGGACGCAGGGGAACTGGATGTTGCACGGACCTGCGCCCCAGCAGGTGGTGGTGGAGGTGCTGTGGTTGGCCTTGATTGGGCCCTCACCGCCACCACTAGCTGGCCCATGAGGTCGACAAGTTTGCCCATACGGGTCACGAATTGGCCCATATGGGCGTCCATGGACCTCAACACCCCAAGGACTATCCGCGTATCGGCAGCTGACCGGGCCCATTGTCCCTGGGCCTCTTCATAGGCTCCAAGGACTCTGGTGATTTGCGGCAGGGCTTGGCTCCCAGGCTCTGATGGCGTTGGCCTGACCCTGCTCCTCCCACCTGAACTGCTGCCACCGACCTGCCCACTTGCCACAGTGGTCACCCGGGGCCTCGTTGTGGCTCCTAGGGTCGATGTCGACGTGCGTGCAGCCCCTTGCGCAGGGTGAGTGGTCAGGGAGGCCCTGGTGGTGGTGGTGGTGGTTGCGGCGGTGGTGGTGGCCGCAATGACCGTGGCAGCAGGGGCCTGGGACTGGTCACCAGCCCTGGGAGATGGGTTAGTGGGTAGGAAGGGTCCTGGGGAGCGGTTGCGCCCTGCCACACCAGATGTGCCTGGTCGGGAGTCCTCGTCCGAAGAGGTGTCCAGGTCTTCCACATCCGTGAGTCCGGGTGGAGGGCTTGTGGACTGGCTGTGATGGCTGCTGTCTCCCTCTCCAGCATCATGCTGTTCGTCACCTGTGGGGCGAAGACGAAAGGTTATTGTGTTGCACCTTGCAAGGTTTGTGTTAGATGTCTGACATTCACAGTTGGTGCACAGTTGTGCACTGATTTCCCAGATGCGTGTGTATGGCTCTACAATGTGTGTGCGTGATCAAGGCAATGGAATAGTGTGATGGGTGCACATGGCATGGGACGGATTTGGATAGCCAATCGGTGTGTGTTGCAGTACCCCTACATTTTGTGGCTTTGGTGGAAACGGGGTACAGCCCCATGAACGCTTTGGAGATGAAATATGGTTTTGTGGTTCAAATGAAACGCTTAGAAACGCAGATGGCAAAAGGGGTACAGCCCCATCAACGCTTTTGAGGTGAAATATGGTTTTGGGGTAAAAATGGAACGCTTAGAAACGCAGATGGCAAAAGGGGTACAGCCCCATGAACGCTTTTGAGATGAAATATGGTTTTGGGGTTCAAATGAAACGCTTAGAAACACAGATGGCAAAAGGGGTACAGCCCCGTCAACGCTTTTGAGGTGAAATATGGTATTGGGGTTCAAATGGAACGCTTAGAAACACAGATGGCAAAAGGGGTACAGCCCCATGAATGCTTTTGAGATGAAATATGGTTTTGGGGTTCAAATGCAATGCTTAGAAACGCAGATGGCAAAAGGGGTACAGCCCCATCAACGCTTTTGAGGTGAAATATGGTTTTGGGGTTCAAATGAAACGCTTAGAAACGCAGATGGCAAAGGGGTACAGCCCCATGAACGCTTTTGAGATGAAATATGTTTTTGGGGTTCAGATGAAACGCTTAGAAACGCAGATGGCAAAAGGGGTACAGCCCCATCAACGCTTTTGAGGTGAAATATGGTTTTGGGGTTCAAATGAAACGCTTAGAAACGCAGATGGCAAAAGGGGTACAGCCCCATGAACGCTTTTGAGATGAAATATGTTTTTGGGGTTCAGATGAAACGCTTAGAAACGCAGATGGCAAAAGGGGTACAGCCCCATCAACGCTTTTGAGGTGAAATATGGTTTTGTGGTACATACTGTGACATATGGGTGCAGAAGGGGACATGTGTTTTGGCCACACGACACTGCAGAGACAAAGGTGTGTGTATGTCTGACATACCCAGCATATCTGCTCACTGTTATCATTTAGGGACATTACACTGCAAGCATTGTAGTGAGTGAGTAATGGTTGTGTGCCACACAACGTATTGCAGATGGGACAATTCCTTGGTGTGCGTGCTACCCTCAGCCATGTGCAGCAATGCAGTGCTCTTGGGGTGTTGACTATATTAGGTATGTTGTAAATCACAGTGTGACGTGCGCTTCAGACACTGCAGACACATTATTGGTCATCGGCAGGAATCTTTGCTGATCTACTGTATATGGGACAACTGTTTAGATGATATACCTTTCATGACACTGGGGCTGAAAGATGAGATGGATGAGATATTGAATGTGCATTATGTAGCTGTGTGGTTCATGGGTCCAGTGGTGTATGTGACATTACTGTGGTTCCACTCTGTTACATTGAGACAAGATAGACTTACATGGGTGATGTTGTACGATGTCAACGGAACAAGCAGACACGACTACATGGACAAGACTTTGATGGTGTTGCTGATGTGTGTGATGACTGACACAGTGCACGCCATGTGGGTCAGTACTCCAGTAAGACTTGTGCATGCAGACGTGACTCCTTACGTGTTAGTGTATTTGAGATGGCTCATGTGGGCTATGACTCTGTAATTCATGTCCGTGTGCACATTAGTCACATGATTATGACAGGGAGCAGTGCTACCTGTTCCTCTGCTACGTGACATGTCCCAAATGTTAGTCGTAGTACAGTCCTCATGCCTACAGACACCCTGCCCTGTACAGTAGTCTACCTACTTGTTGGTTTGGAGGGAGGGAGCAATGCAATGGCTGTCACATGGTTATCAGAGGGAGGGGTGCTCCATCTTGCTGGTCTGTGGGAGTGGGGGCCGTGTTGTGAGTTGTGGTGAAGGCTTACCACCCACAGACACCCCTCCATGTAGGGAAACATATCTACCTGTCGGGTGGAGTTGTGCACTGCAATGGCTGACACATGGGTGTGGGGAGTGCTCCATCTTGCTGCGCTGTAGGACTAGGGGCCTGGTGGGGGTTGTACTTCTGCAGTCCCCCTCCGATACTCGGAGTTTGTGGTAAGGCTACTTACCCTTTACTTGTTGGTTAGTGCAGCTATGGCTGACACATGAGTGTGGGTGTGGGGAGTGCTCCTTCCGGCGCATCTGGGGTACAAGGGGACCTGGTGGGAGTTGTGGTGCTGGCTGACTGTACACATGCCCCCATGGTTTTGTTTGTTGGTACCTTTGGGCTGAGTGTGTGGGAGTGTCTGTTGCATGTGTGAGAGATGTCTTGTGTATTGTATACTGGACATGGGGGTGTTTGGCCCTCGGAGCTATGGCATTCTGGTAGTGCATGACAGTACATAGCGGTGTGCTGGTATACATTTGTTTGTACTTACCAGCCTCCACTCCCCCTGGTATTCCGGTGAGACTCTCCGGATGTAGAATGCCTCGCACCTTCTCCTCCTACGCCTTGAAGGTCTTGAATAGCGCGGGATTTCCGCCGCCAGTCCTGTCAGCCAGCTCACGATTCTTGGCCTCCTTCTTCCTGACCACGCTTTTCAGGTCGTGCCACCTCTTTGTGATTTCACCCCGGTTGCGTGGCACGTTCCCAACTGCATTCACCTGGTCTACTATCCTGCTCCACATTCTGTTTCTGGTGGCTACTGGTGTCTGTTGGACCTGGTTCCCATAGATTTGTGGGTGCACCTTGATGATCTCGTTGACCATGACCGTCAACTCAGTGGCAGTGTACTTAGGCATTCTTTGTGTTGCCATGGTGTGTGGTTTGCTATTTGTGGTGCTGGTGTGGTGGTTATGTGGTGTGTGGTGTGTGATGTGCAGGGGGTTCGTGGTGCCGTTGTTTCAGTGGTGATGGTGGTGGTAGTGGTGGTGATGAGTGTGATGTGTGCGTGCGTGTGGTGTGCTGCTTTCCTTTGTGGCTCTCTGGGTTCTCTGATGGCGTCTTCGCTTTGTCGTAGTGCAAGGGATTGTGGTCTGTGAAGGGGCTGCTTTTGTACTGACCTATGTGGGTGTGTCATGATGGGCTGTCGTTTTCAGGTGTGTTGTGTCTGGTGTCCTGGGATTTGTAGTTTTTTATTTTTGGCAGGGGGGATGTGTCTTTGGGATGTGTTCTGTGTTTGGGTATTTTGGCGTAGTTTGCTGTGTGGACTTGTTGGCCATGTTGTGTGTATTTCTTTGTTCCGGAAAGGAATTCCGTGCACGGACGTGGCCGCCAGGCCTTCCGCCGTGTCAGTTATTCATAACTGTTGTTGACCGTGGCAGGCGGGGAATATGTGGATTTTCCGCGCTCATGTCGGGGAGATCATAATTTCACGGTCGTTGTCTCGGTAGTCAGAGCGGGCGGATTTGGGTTTTCGGGCGGGATTGTGTCCGTGGCGGACGGTTAATCTTCTACTCGGACATGGACGGGCAGAATTTTGTGTGTTTTTACCGCCGTGGGCGGAGGTTGCTTCGCGACTTCATAATTGCTCGGTCGGTATTCCCATGGTCCAGGCGGGCGGTTTTCTCAGGCTATCGTAGATGGCGGATTTTTTAACGCCGGTTATCGTAATGGGCCCCTTAATTCTAAATAATGCTAAAAATTTATATTATAATTAAATTACTTCCCACCCTATTCCCCTATAAACCCACAACCCGCTATGGAATCAAATTACACAAAAATTAATTAACATAAAATTCATTACTTTTACAAAATTCAAACATACATTACAAAAATAATACATACTTTTAACACATATACTAACACTTAAAACACTAAAAAAAAAATCGATATTACTGACTTCGATATTGTGGAACTCAATATTTCTTACCTGCATTTCGATATTCTGCACCACTATATTTTTGCAATTCGATATTCTGTCCATTCTATATTAAAAACTCGATATTCTGTCCAGTCGATATTTTTTTTTTGATATTGTGACTAGTTACCCATATATCCACCGGCACCAACAGCCCGAAAAACATCTCAATATCTGCTAATGTCATAACTGACGAGGAGGTGGCCTCTGTTAACTCTTTATAATACACCGTAGGGTTTTTCCTAGGATCTGGTAACTGACTCTTAAGAGCTAACACCTCAATTCTCGTGCACGGGGTATAAACCCACTGCTCCTGAAAATGAGCCGCCACCCGCTGTTGAACCACATCTCCCATCTGGTTACGCTGCTCTGGGATCTCAGGATGAAAAATAGGATGCACCTCCCTCATCGGAAATTGGGACACACTAGTCGGAGTACAGTGATGTAATCGTTCTCGATACCCGAGCAGCGTTTCAACATTACCAAGATCTTCTGCAGGGGCCATACCAGCTGAATATACATGATCCCGAATATCATAAATAATTTGAGGAGCTGTGCCTCCAATAGACTGGTCCCAAAAACTAATCAATGTAGCCGACATATGCTGAAGGGCATGCTGCTGAACAAACGGATCAAAATCTTTCATCACACTCCATATATCCTCCAAACTATAAATCGGACTCCTAGCCCATTGTGCTGCCTGATCTGCAACCATCCTTTACTCCTCTTCACCTACATCAGATCGAATCAATGCCCGCTCCATTCGCTCCAGTGCTGCCGCCCAATTCCCTCCATCTGACCCTCGCGCCGGTGCCCCAACACTAGACAACACTACAGATGAAACATCTGGGGAAGACACAAGGGATACAGACGCAGGTGACAGTGTCAATAATGACTGTGTGGTAGGTGTAAGGGAAGGAGGAGAAACATGAACAGAACCAGCAGACACTGCAGGGGTGCCCGCAGTCACCACACTCGCAGGTTGCGAAACCGGAGAGGAGACAGATAGGGCTGGAGCCGAAGCCGTTGAGTCTGCAGAAAGACCAGAGGAAGGCGAAAGAACAACGGAGGACTAAGACGACGGAAACACAGGATATATTTTCTGCGGGGCATAGGTAGGTGGGGGGCGAGTTTCCAGCAGATCCTCCACAAAAGGATCCTCATCCTCTCAAACAACATAAGACTTATTACATTGTAATCTAAACTTCCTATCTGCACACGCATTACCCTTTTCTGTTTGTTCTCTATTATAAGCTACCGCTTTCTGAACCACTGTTTGCATCACCTTCTTCCTAGACTCCTTCTCGGCTCGTATACGCCTCTGCTTAGCTTCCTTCTGCCTTACCTGCAAAGTGTCAAACATCGACTGCCTACTTCTTCTAGCGAATAATTTGTCCTGCAAATAATTCAATTTTTGTTCATCAAAAGTACCATCCAGTGGCCACTGAAGCTCAGCATTGTCCCTCGTATACTTGTGCCATAATGTACAAAACATAATAGGGCCAATACCGTGCTTCACATACATCTCAAAACTCGGAGTGCCTTCTGGAGGTGCAGGCTGCCTTTCCTCCAGTCGATGCTCAACAGAGCAACAGCGACACCCCCAGCACCACATTTTACTCCAACAAGACATCTCAGCATCAGACACATTCACTATCCACTCAATCAACACACACACACGCAATAAAAACACACACAAACAAAGAGCTCTCAAAAACAGTCCGTAAACTGCACCAAGACAAGTCAGTCCTCAGACTGCACCAAGACAAGATAGGCTCTAGCCCCAGGCCTTTTCAAGAATAAGCCAAATGCAACAAGTGGCCTGGCAGAATGTTCACAAACGCTCCATATCACAAGAGTCCACAGACCCACCAAGTTAATCAAGATGGCGCTGCTCTTACCAGAAATCACAATGAACTCACCTGGTGCACACAGGTCAAACAAGATTATTCTCCACTGCTGACTCTTCGGACCAAATGGTCATATCCAAGGGTTTTGCCTTTTCAGGGCCCCAGCCAAGATGACCACTAGATGCGGAGCCGCCCGATCAGACAGGCGGGGAAGCCGTGAGAACCAAGCTCTATCATATGGGGATCCCTGATCTGCCCATCCGACCGGATACAACCCCGACCCCACAACCCAACTACGGGCGGGATGGGCCACCTGGTGGAGTCCCTGTTTGGACACCAACTGAAGGAAGTGACCCGATTAGGGCCACCCGGGTCACTCTCGACCTCCTCTAGACTTCCATCCAATGAAGAGTCGGTGACGCAGTAGAGAACACAAGCAAACTAGTTTATTCACAAAGTACACTGCAGTGGAGTCCAATCTGACCAGCCTCCTATGATGGCTGACGTGGGACTGACTCTAACAAACATAAAGTTACATTATGTAGGTTGCGGAGCCCACAAAGACCCGCCTACTATGGAAAAATACTGGTAGCTGTCGTAATACAATGGGGGTACAGAGCACAAGTTTCAATTCTGCAGCTTGGCACAAGCTATCTACTGCCCAAGGTCGTCTGGCTTATCCTCCTTACTAGACAGGTGGGAGAAGGCCTCCATGTAACAGAAAAGGCGTGCGTTAATGAGCAAGATTCGACATTGAAGAAACAAAACTTACCAAGGACCATTTCTCGTAAATGATTAAGTAACAGTTTTGATTATAATACAAAATGGCGTCTTCGAGAGCTAAAATGGTGGCACAGATGTCAACCTAACTATCATAACATCTGCACTTTCTGATTACGTATGCATACAGCGAGAATATATTATGAATTAGCTACATAAATGCTAACATAGTATCGAATAAAATACGAGTAATATGGTACTAATGCATTCCAATTCTAACAACACCGCATCAACCTCCAGCAAGTCCGCATTTCCATGCATCGCACCTGTGTGACAAGTTTTCCAGCACACCACCCGTAGACCAGAACTGTCTTGGATTTTGATGCATCGCTTCCCCTTACAGTCCAGATGTGACAGACCAGTTCTCCTTCGTGCAGCAGAACTGACGCATCGCCTCCCCGGGGACACAGGAATTGATGTATTGCTGTGTTTTGGAGCGCTTCTCTCCTCTACAGCTGTTTTTCTTTGTGGATTTGACGCATCTAAGGTACTTTGTGTAAAATTACCGCATCCATAGAGTTCTAGGGACAATATTGATTGAAACATTTAAAAAGTAATATTTTGAGTTCTGTATGTTGGAGTTTTGTTGTTTTGGTCTTGTTTGGTTTAGATAAAGATTGCTTATTTTTCTAATCTGGTGTGATGTCCATTTGTAGTGTTTTTACTGTTTTACTGTGTGTGTTATGTACAAATACACATTACCTCTGAGATAGGCCTGACTGCTCATGCCAAGCTACCAAGGGGATGAGCAGGTGTTATCTTGGGTGTGTAGCTCCCGTATCCTGACTAGACGAAAGGGTCCCTACTTGGACAGGGTGCTAACCACTGACAACTAGAGACCCCGTTTCTGACATTGGTGGTCAGTGTTGAGGATAGGACTTGTGTTTGTACTTTGACATACAGTGATTGGTTTATACCACTACTGAGTGCAGACCACATACTGCTTTTTGATTTTTTTCTGTTTTGTTATTATCCCTGGAGTATCCATGAATCATTTCTCAGCATGGTGAGCCAGCAAGTGAGGTTGCAGATTAGGTCTTTGAGATTGAGAGGTTGAAATCCTACATGGTCCCTCAACTTAAGCAGTTCTGCAAAGATTTTGAATGCCCAATTAGTAGCTCCGCTAAGAAGGAGGAGTTGCAAAAGGTGCTGAGAGCCTGGTGGGCAGCAAAAGAAGCTATGGAGGCTGAGGATGAGAACTTGGATCTAGAGGTACAGAGCCAGCAAGTGGATTTTGTAGCTCAGGAACTGCCTGTAGGAGCATCTTCCAGGGGAGTGTGTCATCCAGGAGTCTGTCCCCAGAGGAGCTGAAGGACAGGTGAAAAGACAGAGAGCAAGAGCATGAGCTTGAGAAGCTTAGAATGGAAAACAAAAAGTTGGAATTGGAGAGCAAAATGTTTGAAATGGAGCACAAGCAAAAGGAGAAAACCCTTGCTCTGGAGGATAAGAAATTGCGTTTAGCTCATGAGCTAAGTTTGAAGGAGCTGGACCTCAAAGCCAAGCAGGCAGAGTCCATTTCAAATGGGGGCAGCGTGCAGCCAGTGCAGTCTGGTTGGAAGGTGCACATTCCTAAGGATCTGCTAAATATTACAGGAGGTGGGAGGACATGCATGCTTGGTTTTTAGCATGTAAGGCAGCACTCCACATGAACCAGTTCCCTGACACACACTGGGGGTGCCGGTCTGTGGAAGCACTTTGAGTTAGAGGGGAGGGACACTTTGATAGCCCAAGAGACAACCACAGGTCTCACCTAAACTATCATGAAGGATGCCTTGATCACCCGGTACGGTCTCACCTCAGAACAGTATAAGGAAATGTTTATATCTTTCAAGAAAACTGATTCTCACATTTGGTTGGAATGTGTTGATCATTTTTTCAGAGCACAGAATGCGTGTGTAAAGGACAGCGAGGTAACTGACTATCAAGGGTTGTATAGTTTGATTTCGGGAGCACTTGTATAGTCTTTGATTTCCAGAGCTGCACCAGCATCTGATTGACAGCAAGTTGGCTGAACCCAGAAAGCTTGCTCAGGAGGCGGACCGCTGGATGAGTACCAGTGTCCACAAAGGGGTATGTGGAAGACTTCGTAAAGGGTGGGCAAGGTCCCAGCAGAAGAATGGGGGGGACAAGGGTAAACAGAGGGAGTTCTCTAAAGATCCCCAATCTAGTTCACAAGGTAAGGATTCCCATCCCCCAGGTGAGAGGAAACCTTGGATCTCTACAGGGAAGCCTGCAGAGAGGGGTCCCAGAAAGTGTTGTGCATGTGATCAGAAGGGTAAAATGAGTGGGGACCCCAAGTGTCTCAAGTGGACAACGGCAACCACTGGTGTGCAGTCATAGGGGTTGGCCATTGTAGCACTTGGAGAGGAGTTAGTTCCAGGTGAAGGGTGGGAGTCAGCTGAGATGACCCTTGTCTCACTAGGCGACAGTGAGACGGTCCAGAGGACCCTCGTGCCTGAGAACACTAAGAAGTACAGGCAGTGGGTGACCATCAATGGAAAGAGGGTGGAGGCTCTGAGAGACACAAGAGCCAGTGTGACTACGGTAAGGTGTCACCTCATGTCTGAAGAGCAGGTAGTTCCCAATGTGCACCACCAAGTAGTTACAGTGGACAACTCTGAGCACCTGTACAAAATGACGCAGGTTCCCTTTCAGTGTGGAGGGGCGTCTCAGGTTCCTTGAGAGTAGCTGTGGGCCCATCCATTCCTGTTGATTGTCTGCTGGGAAATGACCTGGAAGATTTCCCGTGAGGTGAGGTGGAACACCGGTCACACTTGGAGATGGTGGTGTTGCCCGAGTGGGCATGCAGGACCACTTGGTCTATGGCAGTCGATAAGGGAGATCAGAAGGACCTGGAGCCTGAATGAGAGGCCCAGGACCCTGCCAGGAAGAGGAGGGGCTGGGGGTGCGGGTGCGGAAACCCACTCCAGAGGTTCCCACTGACCAGGAGGAGACTGACATAGAGAAGAATGTCCTGGAACCTGCAGGGGAGCAGGTGGCCGAACTGGGAGACTTGCCTGAGTTGACCAAGAAGCAGGTCCCACCAAGGAGGAATTCTGCAGGGAGCAGAAAGAATGCCCTAATTATGAGAGTCCGTGGCAGAAGGAGGCAGATGGATGGTTACTGATACTGGGTATGCCAGTATCTTCAAGCCTGGGGAAAATGTAGCAAATTATTAATTGGACACACAGGATACTTTAAGAAATGAGGAAATACTACAGTAATCAGTAAAATCCTCTGGTAATCATTAAATCCCCCCCCCCATTTTCTCCTGCGTGCTTTGGCGTAAGTGTCTGGATGTAAGTAAAGAAAGATCTGCATTGTTCCTCTGGCTCTCATAATTCAGATATGCCTAGCAACTTCCCTTACCAGCTAAATTGAATTTAAGTGCCCATTTGTATTGAGGACCTAGAAAGTGCATTCTTGGCATGAATCTCTTGTGAATTAGATACTCTGGGGCAGATTTACAAGCCCCCTGCGCCACCAGTACGTGACTTTTTGTGACGTACTGGTGGCGCAGGGGGCTGCTCCATATTTACAAGGAGAGGAAAAGCCACCCTGCGTGACTTTTCCTCTCCTTGTAAATACGGCCCCTTCACACGCAGCACTTTGCGTTGAAGGGGCGTTCCATGGGTGTTGCTGTGGGTGTTCCCACACAACACCCATGGAACAAGACACATCTCCAGAATTACGAGAAATCGTAACTCTGGAGATGCGTTTGAAAGCTACGCCACCCTAGAGGTGGCGTAGCAAAGCACACCGAGGAGAAATGTTTTCATTTCTCCTCGTTTTCCTCTTTCAATGCGTGCTGCATTCTGCAGCACGCATTGAAAGAGGAAAATGGTTGTAGTGATTGTTTTTGTGCAGGAAGGTTCCCCTTCCTGCACAAAAACAATCTCCCACGACGCAGGCATCCTTGCACCATGGTGCAAGGATGCCTGCGCCAGCGCATGGCTGCAGTTTGTGCACCAGCGCAGGGGAAGCACAAGGATGCGACATATTCTTGTAAATATGTCGCATCCCTGTGCTTTCCAAACTAACGCAGCATGGCGCAGCAAAATGACTTGCTGCGCCGTGCTGCGTTAGTTAATTGTAAATCTGCCCCTTTGTCTTACAAAAGATAGACTAATAAAATATTACAAAATGTACAACAAACTTTTTTTTTTCAGTTTGAGTTAGTTTGATACTTAATGAGCTCTGCTTGCATGTACAATCTGTCCCAGAAATATAATGATAAAGCGATGCATAAAATATGCCAAATAGCGCAGATGGGAAAACATTACATTTTTGGTAAAGACTAAAAAGCTGCATTGTAACATGAAGCTCAGAGGATAAAAAGGTAAATTAGACAGCAAGTGTTGAGTGAAAGAAAAAAACGGTTTACCTTCACTTCTGCTGCTGAATTTTTGGTGTCACATTGCAGGAGTAAGTCATGATGAACTAAAGCAAGATTAGCATAGTCCGCTACGGTGTCACCTGCAGTGTGAGGAAGACATATTTTTCCACGACTATGATTTAGTGGTTTCAGAAAGGTGTTGATCCTGTGAAGGACTAGTCCTTGGCCTTTTTGTCTTAATTTGAGAAATGTGAACTTGCCATAAACCTTCTTTTTCAGATTTCCACATTTGCAAAAACCTGCTTCATTCGTTGTCTCCTAGTGTTTCGTCAATTCACGTTACAAACCACTAGAAACTGTAAAAAAGCCTTGAAATTCCACCCAGTGAATGAATTTCCAGAAAACAAACGTAAATGATTCCCACAAGGAAAATAAGTCCATGTGCATACTGGCAAGTCGAGGTGAGAAGTATTAAAATGAGGTTCTAGAACACGTCATCTAAACTGCAAAGCCTTTCTGGTGCATGTTTTACATCTATTGATTATTATATTTCTCCTAAACCTATTTTTCTGTAGTTGTGTACTTATGAATCGGTGATTCATATAAGCTATTTCTATTTTGCCTTTCCATTTGAGTTAGTATAGCACAGTGCTAGATTGTTACTATGAGAAGGGGAAAGATGAGGCTATCTTAGATCAAATGGTGACCAGGGGAGTTAGATGGTTTAGGAGGCCATTTATCAATGAGTTGAGCACTTACAGCCGATAATCCAGTCAAACCGTTTTGAAGCACTTTCTGGCCTAACTGATATTGACTGACTACTGTTTCAGATTTAGAAACAAGTTTATTTGGACAATTTGTCCATAAATCATTCTAAAAAAGCTCACTTAACAATTAAAACATTTTAAAAGGAACCCCCCTCAGCTACCCAACCCCCACCAACCCACTACATTTCATCATTAAAATTCTGTTTAACAGATCATAAAAACTGAGCAATTCCAACTGCCACATCTAAATAGCGCATTTCTGACAATAACTCCACAGCTTTCCTCCTATGGAGAGCATCATATTTAAAAAAACAGAGGTCTTAAAAACTTAATTCGATTTGCAAGATAAAAGATGCAGTCCATAAGAATATGCGTGAGGGAGCATTTAACTTCCAGGGGGCAGGGGCACAGACCACTATTATTCTGCACCCTAATCCTGTGTGGGCGGGATGAGTAGATTGGATTACATCCCACCCTAGCACTTAATATTTTATTTCTCAATCCTGGGTCTGGTAACTGTGATAAATAGGAAAAAACATTATCCTTGTCCAATGTAAAAATCGAGAAGCTAATGGATGATTTCTTCCTTAGATACAGTAGGTCAATCGATTCAGACGCCGTAGGAAAAGATTCTCTCAATGCACGTTTGCCTGGAAAGGGGAGCCAAGATATAATTGTACCACTATTTAAATGGAGGTTCCTAAGTGCGATTATTCTGGTTCATACGGCCTTTGCCTACATCCTTTCACTGCTTCAGATCTCTTCCCAACACAATTTGGAGACTTTGACTACCTCATCATCTTCCAACAATGTGTTAAAGTATCTTAAAGCCAGAGTAGAGGCCGCCATGTTCCAAGAGACCAGATTGCACTCTCGCATTATGGCCTGAACCATGGTACCTTGGGGGAGTGATAGAAGTCTTTTAAGCACTACCCCTTCCAATCTATTCCATTTATAGGTTGGATCAAGGGAAAAAACCTCTCTTCCATACAGGCCTAACAGAGGTATCTTCCCTTCATAAGCCTTTAATAATGGAATATGAGATAGCCCCCCATACCTACCATTGAAACTTGACAGACAGCTGGCCTGCATTAGGGCCTCTGCTTAGTGGCATCCCAATGCGCACCCCAATTCAGATTCCTCCTAAAAGTTAAGCCCAGATATTTATATTGATTAACTTGCTCCACCTCCCGCGTATCTAAATGCCAGGTAAAACTCTTTACTTTTTTTCCAAATATCATGATCTTGGTCATTGGAATCAATGGGACCAGCACTCTCAAACACCTCTCTGCTACTCACCGGGGAACCTAGCTGTGATGCTTCCTCCTTCAATGGCTGGGTTACCACAGCTCTTGATAAAGTAGCCCCGTTTAAAAATACGAAAATAATTAGAACCAAACAATCCGCCCCTTGGTTTACAGATGAACTCCGCAAGGAGAAAAGCCTCTGTAAAAAGTTAGAACGGACATGGCGGAAAACATATGACGCTGAGACTAAGAATGCTTACAGAGCAGCATTAAAACAACTAAAAAAACTCAAATGCCACACTATTAGGGCCTTTTTGGCTGATCAAATTATGGCCTCTGACAACTCTGTCAAAGAAGTTTTTAGGATTGTCCAAGGATTTATTAAGCCAGAGGCCTTGAAATGCACTATTGCACCATCTGCCATCTTGTGTGAGGATCTCTCTGTCTTTTTCAGGATAAAATACAAACAATATACTCTACATTTACCTTAACAAAAACCCCTACCTCATCCCCACCAAAACCTCACTGCTCAGACACTTGGTGTGAATTTCACCAGTTCAGTTCTGAAGCCTCCCTTAAACAACTCATTAAAGTCAAATCTGGATCCCCGATCCACCCATGTCCGGCTAAAATTTACACTTCACTTGCTCTATTACTAAACCCCTCACTTAATCAGATCTGGAATGCATCCTTAAACTCAGGCACCTATCCATCTATCTGGAAAACTGCACTAGTACAACCCATTCTTAAGAAAGAAGATGCTGACCCGACTGAATTAAAGAATTTCAGGCCGATCTCCCTCTTGTCAGTACCGGCTAAGATCCTGGAGAAGGAAGTGCAGAAACAACTCTCAGCCTACCTAGAATCGAACAATCTTTTACATGATTCTCAATCAGGATTCAGGTCAGGTTATAGCACTGAGACAGCTTTACTGGAAGTGTCAGAAACAATGCGAGAAACCTTGGACCATGGTAATTATGCAATGTTGGTGCTGTTGGACTTGTCCGCAGCATTTGACACTGTCTCACATTCCATCCTTCTGGAGAGGCTTGAGCAGATGGGCGTGGGGGGCACCGTTCTTACTTGGTTTTCCTCCTTTCTCGAGGGCCGCTCCCAGAAAATCTTTCTACGCCCTTATGTCTCCTCTGCTCGCCCGTTGATCTGTGGAGTCCCTAAGGGCTCGGCCCTGAGTCCGACCCTTTTTAATGTTTATCTCGCCCCACTTGCCTCAATCGTCAAACAACACGGTGTTAGGGTGGTCTCGTACGCTGACGACACCCAGTTGGTGTTCTCCTTCAGGGATTACTCCGAGGCAGTTTTCACCAACTTCAAACAATGTCTGATTAATATCTCATCCTGGATGACAGACAATTGTCTGAAATTAAATACGGATAAAACAGAAGTTCTGTTTTTTAACCAGCCATCACCACCTAAAGCTGAACTGTGGTGGCCTACGGAACTTAATCCCCCTCCTCTGCCTGTCCTCTCTGCAAGAAATCTAGGGTTCAAATTTGACTCCGCCCTCTCAGGGAAAGCCCAGATATGCCTAGTTTCATCCTCATGCTTCTGGAAGCTGAAAACCCTGAGGAGATTCCTACATCTCCTGCCTATGGACTGCAGGAAGACGGTAGTCCACGCACTGATCACTTCACAGTTAGACTATACCAATAGTCTATACTTGGGTCTTCCAGACTATCTTATCAGAAAGCTGCAGATCATTCAAACTGCGGCCGCTAGACTCATCAGGAATGTACCACTCCGCCATCATATCTCCCCTCACCTGCGTAGCCTACACTGGCTGCCTGTGAAAAAGAGGTTTAAGGCTCTGACCCTTGCCTATAGGTCCTCCAGAGATACCGGCCCCAAATACTTAAAGCACAGATTGCCCAAATATAAGCAAAATAGGACTCTGAGATCGAATCACCAGGGATTCCTAGCTATCCCCCGTTTAAAAAAAGCTAGACTGGGCGGTCGATCATTTGCTTATAAAACCGCCTCGCTCTGGAACTCCATGCCTGAGAATCTCCGAAAGGCTGACTCAGAACCTCTATTTAGGAAGACTCTTAAGACCTGGCTCTTTAGCCTTCCCTAGAACCTCCTCCATCAGGTACTATCACCCCGCAATTCGCTACCAGCGCCGGGACACCTCCGTTGGAGGTAGCCGTGCGCTTTACAAGATGTATAATAATAATAGTAATTTGTCTTTTCCAAATTGATACGGAGCTGGTTCTGCTTACTATAAGTTGCCAGGGCATTTAGTTTCCTCTGCAGACAAATTGGGGTATAATCCAGTAATACCAAGTTGTCTGCATAAAGCAGACAGATGATATGCTGGTTCCCAATTTTTGGCGAAAAGGACTTAGATTGGGAAATAAAGGTTGGGAGGTCGGCCAAAAAAAGACTAAAAAGCAAGGGTGCTAAAATGCACTCCTGTCGCAGGCCGTTGTCAATAAAGATTCTTTGTGATAATCGACCCGACTTATCTAACTCCACCTGGGACCAATTACCAGAATGCAAGGATTGAAGTGCCCCAAGAAGGTTTAGTGGGAGGTTCAAAGTGGCAAGTTTTCCCCACAGAATATCCCTGTCCACAGAATCAAAGGCTGTCCGGAAGTCTACAAAGCAACAGCACAGCCTTTGATTTTCCTCCATAGCCTTTCGAATGATGGCCCATAGAGCAAAACAGTGGTCTATGGTGGAATGACCCTCACGAAAGCCCCCTTGTTCTAATGGGATTCTCTTAGTTTCCAATGGCCCATTCCTCAAGTTTAGCTAGGATAATCTTGGAAAAGATCTTTAGTGAAATATCCAGGAGGCTAATAAGCCTATAGTGAGTAGGGTCTGTACCACTCCCTTTTTATAAAATAGTTTTCACTATGGACCCTTCCCAGGAAAAAGGGTAAAGGCCAGACATAGCAATCCAACTAAACAAGGAGGAGTAGACCGTGGCCCACCAGACACTATTTGTTTTAATTAATACTGCTGGGATGTTATCAGAGCCAGCAGCTCGGGAGAGTTTTATTCTCTCGATAACAGCTTTTATTTACTTTACTGAAAACCATGTAACTGGAAGAGTTTGCCCAAAAATTTTCTGAGGTCCATCTAAACCAGAATGTCCCCTATATGTCTGTCAAATAAGTAGCCCACTGAGCTTCCGGAATCATACAAACAAGTGTGCCCCTATTTTGACCATTAAACTCATTGACCTTTGCCCAAACTTTTTGCTGATCCTTTAATAATATGATTTCCTGCATCTCATCCCACTTACTATGGTAAAAGGCTGCTTTTTTCGTCTGGACGAGGGATTTATATTGGCGTTTAAGTTTAACCAACTCGTGGGTGGCTGAGGGGACGTGATGACGCCTAACACTCTTAGATCTCTGTCTCACCAATCGTTTCACCTTTTGGCAGTCTGAGTCGAACCAGCCCCCAAATCCCTTAGGATGGGATTTTGCCTGCATGCCCTTTTAACATATATTTACTGAAATGCAACCCAAAACCCGTTGCACAATATTATTGTACCACACAACAACATCATAAACATAGATAGGGGGAATATCAATCATCTCCTCTAGTTGAAGGGTGGCTAGCTGTTGGAGATGCATGGAATCTAAGGGTGTTGTGAGCCTACGCGGATGGACATCTCTAAAGGCAGAACTGGCTCACACAGGTCAAGAACTGCTGTAGTTGCCCAGTGGTCACTACCCTCAGATTTTGCCACCTCAAAACTCTTAAAAAGGTCAAAATGCCAAAGGGACGTGAATATATAATCAATAGGACCCAAAAGACTGGCCCTGCCAAAAAGTTACTGCTGCTGGTGAATCATTTTTAAATTGTCCGTTTAGATAGATCAAACCATGGCTCCCCAGCCTTTGACTCAACACTTTAGCCTACTTTTTGATGATTCTGGGGGGAAACTGTGCTGAGGGAATATTATAAGAATCCAATGCTTCCTCCAGCTGCTGGTCTAGCTGTACAGGGAAGAGACGAGCATTAACATCCCCGGCCATTAGTATCTCTGCTTCCGGATATTTTGCCACCAAATGCTGGAAAGGAGATTCAAATAATTCCAACCAGCATTTCATTTGCCGTTGGTCTTCTTTATGGATGTAGACATTTATGAGTAAAACGTATCTAAGAACATTTTTACCCACACCCATTTCAACCACTGATAACTGCAAACCACTTAAAACATTTATGACCTCTAATGGTCTCTTAATCATCTTGGTCGATATTAGCCTTAGTCAGTGGCAGCTCGCAGAGGGAGTGCTGCGGGTCAGTGGGGCGGGTGGGGGAGGGGCAGGGTGGGGGGTTAGTGGAGTCAGACATACGACGGCAAGGAGTAAAGTAAGTAAATAAATAAATAAAACTATTTACCTTGAGCTCGCTGCATCGCCGAGTTGGCGATGCAGCGAGCGCAAGGTAAATAGTTTTATTTATTTATTTACTTACTTTACTCCTTGCCGTCGTATGTCCGACTCCAACACCCCGCCACCCTGACCCTCCCCCGCCCTGCCCCACCGCCCCATAGCACTCCCTCTGCGAGCCGCCACTGGCGTTAGTACACCAGCAGATGCTCTCCCCTTACCCCGGAACTGGTCTTTACTATTCAAAGTCATAAAGCCTTCTACTGACTGGTCCTCTCGTAGCCAAGACTCCTGAAGGAATACCAGATGGAAGGGTTTCAAACTTTCTTCCAATTCACCACTGTTCCTCAAGCGTTCGAACCCATGGATATTCCAACTTAGGATTCTCAGGTTTTGAGACGACCCCTCGTTCTAGGATAAACTGGGCCTAGTATTCCAGTCACCATCCTCCAACAGGTGCCGCAGGGGGAGAACCTATTACCTTGAGCCCATACTGATTGCTTAGACTGTGAGAATGGTCTGTCATTTACTATAACCACTCTTAGATCGGTAGGTGGGTGGCTACTTTGCTGTGTACCTTCAGGCCTTAGAAGCGGAATATATGGTATAGGTAGCTCCATTTGAGTAGCAGATAACCCTCTATGCATATTTAGAATGGCAGGTGGAAAAGAGCCCAACTGGGGGACTAATAGTTGAGGGCTCTTTTTTAAAGGGCATAAGGCCTCTAGACCTGCTTTAGCTAAATCATCTTCAGCCTTAAGTACTATGTCCGCAACACAGGGGGAAATTAAAGAAACTCTGGAAACTTCTCTTCCTTGTTCGCCCAGTTGAAACTCAACCGACGTTAGATCCAACGAAGTTATCCCTGAAAGGGAAGGAATTTGTTGGAATAGCTGAAGAATTTTGGAGTGATTCAAAGGTCGAAGTTTCTTTGCTTTTTTACCTCGACGAATGATATCGAGCAAAAGCTCTGAGCTTACTAATTGCGACCTGACAGAGGATTCATAAGCAGAAGGAAGTTCTTTAGGCAATTTATTCGAAAGCTGAGTCTCGACCACCTTACTGCAGGCTGCTATTTGATCTTTATTAGTAGAGGTGGGACGGGCTGCCGGGGATGTAAGAATAGGAACCAAACTGATTTTAGGGCGGGGTTTTACATTTTGTTTTGCCTTTTTAAATGGGAGTGCATCCATGGAACCGCCACCATGAGGCCTGAAATATTGGACTTGGGGGCAGGCGCCATTACTGGGCTTCCCTTTCATATACGGACGTTTCTTATTGCCTACACATGGGGCACGGGACCCGAGTAATACATTTCGAGACCTTGTCCCCATTGTACGGTACAACCTCGTGGTGAATTTAGAAGGAATTAAACAATGCTGCTTTTTCCTCACAAGCATAGGACATTTAGAGATATAAACTGTTATGTCCCGTATAGAGGCCCATATGTAGCTCCGTTCATACATGCCCTAAAATGGACGATTTCGTATTTGCCCTAATATGGTCGTATTCGTACTTGCCCTATTATGGTCAAAGTCGCATATGCCCTATTATGGTCATAACTTTACATGTCTTATTATAGTCATGATTCCTTATATAGGCATGATCTTTCACCTACATTGGTCCTCGCTAGTACACAACGAGCTCTGAGGGCTGAACGTTATCTAGTCTGTGGTTTCGAATACAGCAGGGTTTTTCCCAAACACAGGCCCACACTGTACTCATCAATTATGCATGGCTCTCTAGGAATACACCACCTGCATAATATGTATGTACAAAGTTCACCCCTGACGTCTTCCTCACGTCTAACAAGGGCCAATACAAACCATACGAAGCAACTAGAGTCTTCAGGGTATAAATACACCACATCTTACCCCGGTAAGACAGAGGGAACTGAGACTTCCATGCTGACACACTGACCAGAGACGCTGAGGCTCCTGCATGCAGTCGCTCCAGCTGACAGCGGTCTAACACAGCCCTTGCGGGGTGTCCAACTCGAGACCAGGACGGTGTCCCACACTCTCTCTATTCAGGTATGGGGGTTCGACTAAATCCTAGAGGGATTCTTGGCTCTTAGGCTTTAGACCTACACATATGCTAGGTACACTCAGGTACATCTAGTTAGGCATCGTAGGAGTACGCACACTTTCCTAATGCTTTTATATTCATGTATGTATTCATGATTATTGCAATATGGTAGAACTGTTCTATCCCTTTGCTTTTATCGTACTGCTGATAATATATCTCTGCTATTGTCTGCTGGTTGCCGCAGCACATATATTTTACACTAGAATAACAACTGTTCAATAAATACTTATTGAAACGCCCGACTGTTTATTCTGTGTAACTCTCTGAGACAAACCGAATAAGTAAGCACGAGTGACTGAGAGGAAGGTAGTACATTGTTTCCACGATTCTGAGGAATTTGGGTTGTCATGATCTTAGGTTGCCAGAAACTAATCTCTCCCCGGGAGGAGGAGATTCTAGTGGCACTGTGAGCTAGCTAATGCAAACTAGGAAAACATACACGGTGGGGGTGAACAGAGTTAGTCTGCCACCAAGCCCACACTATATTTTATCCAAACGCGCAGGTCTTGCAAGGGTACTATAGGAACTACACGACATGGCGCCTCCAACGTTGGTTGGGTACTTATTTAACAGTAGAATCTGAGTAGTTCAGTCATGCTATTCTCAGAGAACCTACTCACAAAACCCCAGAGACGTCTGGAGTGGGTGGGCACAAAATCCGCCACAGCTGAGTAGTACGAGAATACTATTTATTGGCTGTTGGTTAATCAAGCTTGAAGGACATTTAGTTCCTAAATTGTGCATAACACCTCATCTTAGTTCCATGGGAACACCTCTTCCTCCAAACATGACTGGTTCAGGGGATGAGAGAGTTGACCTGAACGTTTTAGAGGGAGAAAAAGATCCTGAGGATGCACTACAGATTGCACCAAAATTCAGAAGGACAGTCACCATAAGACTATTAGAAAATGGCTTACCAGCCACTGGTGGCATTGTAGTTTTCGTGATTGAGGCACACGAATCAAACAAAACAGAGGTATTCTATTCATGGGTTACACTCCCAGCAGCAAATGCCATAACAAAGACATTTCGCTACTATTTGAGAGGAAATGCACCAAGGAATATGCCCCGTTTGAGGACATAGAGATTCTACTCACTTACCAGGAACATTTTTACTGGTTTAATGGTGCCTTACCCCATGTACGAGGAAGAGTAAGATTAGGCCTGCTCGGAGGAGACGGGGCTACATGGCCAATACTAGCGGCTTACACACCGCATCCTGACATTGGAACAATGCCACAGCCAGAATTATTTGTACAACACAGAGATTTAATTAAAATTTACAGAAACCTGACACAATTCGTCATGAGGACTTTAACAATCCAACTTGCACCAGCTGCAGCAAATAGTACTCTAGTCCAGGGTACAGGAAATAAAATTACTCCACAAACATTACACGCGGTAATGGGCAAAATGCCAGCAAAACGCAAACAAATCCCATTCTGGATAGCTCAGAAAATAACTCAGCTTGAGGCAGTATTTCCGAATACTACCACCTATGAAAAACACAGAATTCTAACAATCTGCTTGCCCATGGTGATCACACCACAAGTAGAGGACTGCACCTCTTGGGGTTCAGTCTTTGCTGCTATATATACCAGAACACATGGTATCCCGTCCTTAGCAGTAGTGCCTGACGTATTGAGACAGATACAAAATGAGTACGGAGCAGAACCTGCCCTTAACTTAGGGATGAAGTTACTAAACAACTTTGATCAGGTATCAGTCATAATACTAGCTAACATTAAGGAGGAAGAGCGACCCTTGACCTTGCCAGGTAGGTCGCTCCCCCGCCACACAGCTCCGCCTGTGTTGTCCTGCCCGCTGCTGCTGCTGGTAAGCTCGCCCCTCTGCTGTTGCCTCGGTGCCCGTTTTGCTTCTGTTTCCCCTCGTGCCCCCATTTCTTGTGTCCATTTTTTGCCTTCTGTTCTCCTCGTGCCCCCATTTCTTGTGTCCATTTTTTGCCTTCTGTTCCCCTCGTGCCCCCATTTCTTGTGTCCATTTTTTTGCCTTCTGTTCCCCTCGTGCTCCCATTTCTTGTGTCCATTTTTTTGCCTTCTGTTCCCCTCGTGCCCCCATTTCTTGTGTCCATTTTTTGCCTTCTGTTCCCCTCGTGCCCCCATTTCTTGTGTCCATTTTTTGCCTTCTTTCCCCTCGTGCCCCCATTTCTTGTGTCCATTTTTTGCCTTCTGTTCCCCTCGTGCCCCCATTTTGCTGTGCCCAACTTTGCCTTCTGTACCCCCCGCCGCTGCGTCCCCTGCGGCCCCGCCCCCCTGACTGCCCATTTGCTGCCCCTGCCTCCCGCCTCCCAGCTGCTCCTCCCTCCCAGCTCCCCATATATGGCGGCCGCTGCGCGGTGAGGAGAGCGACCCTTGACCTAGCCAGGTAGGTCGCTCCCCCGCCACACAGCTCCACCTGTGTTGTCCTGCCCGCTGCTGCTGCTGGTAAGCTCGCCCCTCTGCTGTTGCCTCGGTGCCCATTTTGCTTCTGTTTCCCCTCATGCCCCCATTTCTTGTGTCCATTTTTTGCCTTCTGTTCCCCTCGTGCCCCCATTTCTTGTGTCCATTTTTTGCCTTCTGTTCCCCTCGTGCCCCCATTTCTTGTGTCCATTTTTTTGCCTTCTGTTCCCCTCGTGCCCCCATTTCTTGTGTCCATTTTTTTGCCTTCTGTTCCCCTCGTGCCCCCATTTCTTGTGTCCATTTTTTGCCTTCTGTTCCCCTCGTGCCCCCATTTCTTGTGTCCATTTTTTGCCTTCTGTTCCCTCGTGCCCCCATTTCTTGTGTCCATTTTTTGCCTTCTGTTCCCCTCGTGCCCCCATTTCTTGTGTCCATTTCTGCCTTCTGTTTCCCCTCATGCCCCCATTTTGCTGTGCCCAACTTTGCCTTCTGTACCCCCCGCCGCTGCGTCCCCTGCGGCCCCGCCCCCCTGACTGCCCATTTGCTGCCCCTGCCTCCCGCCTCCCAGCTGCTCCTCCCTCCCAGCTCCCCATATATGGCGGCCGCTGCGTGGCCGTGCCGCGCCTAAGGCAAGCCCGTCTGCACCTGTCCGCTCCTGGACCGCGCCCAGTGCCAGAACCCCTGGCTCCAGCCTCGAGGACTGACGCCGTTACGATGCCACCACACTCCACGCTCTCAACCCCGGACGGACACACAACTGCTTCAAGGCCGCCCCGAAACGCACACATGGCCCCTTCACCTGCCGGAACTGCAGCTACACCAGCCTCAGAGCCACCGAAGCGCCCGCCAAGAAGGACCTCAACCACCTCCGATGCATCCTACTGAACACCCGCTCCGCACGCAAACATGCCGTCGAGCTCTGGGACCTGCTCGACACATCATCACCAGACGTCGCCTTCCTGACAGAGACCTGGATGAACGACTCCTCCGCACCTGACATCGCCATAGCCATCCCAGAAGGCTATAAGATCACCTGCAGAGACCGCGTCAACGGAGTAGGAGGAGGAATCGCCATCGTCCACAAGAACTCCATCAGGGTCTCGACCAGCACCGACGACTTTCTCTGCACCGCCGAACACATGCACTTCCAGATCCACACGGACCCCAACACCACCCTTAGAGGCACCCTTGTCTACAGACCCCTTGGGCCCCGACCACAGTTCAGCGACTCCATCGCCGACTTCATCAGCACGCACGCCCTGACCTCTACCGACTACATCCTCCTCGGAGACCTGAACTTTCACCTGGAGAACAACACCGACAGCAACTCCACCACTCTGATCGACAACCTCGCCAACGTCGGACTGAGACAGCTCGTCACAACACTGACTCATTCCGCCGGCCACACGCTCGACCCCGTCTTCTCCTCAAGCTCCCACGTCTCCTTCAGCCACACCACGGAACTCCTCTGGACTGACCACCGCTGCATCCACTTCACCTTTCAGAAACCCACCACACACCACCGCACCCAACAGATCCCACGCCGCTGCTGGAGCAAAGTCACCGAAGACCAACTACGGGCAAACCTCGCTCTCAGCCCTCCCTCCGACCCATCCAACACCAACGACGCTGCCTGCAACCTCAGACGATGGATAGACGACTGTGCCAACACCCTCGCCCCGCTGAAAAAACTCACCTACAGCAACACCACCAAAAGAGCCAGCTGGTTCACCCCGGAACTCCTAGCTTCCAAGCGTACCTGCCGGAAACTTGAGAAGAAATGGCACAGTGATAAGACACCGGACAGCCACGCAGCCCATAAAGACGCCATCCGTAACCACCACCACATCATCAGGTCCGCCAAGAGAATCTCCTTCAAAGACCTCCTCGACAACAACGCACACAACAGCAAGGAGCTCTTCAACATCGTGAAGGAACTCTCCAACCCCAGCTCCAACACCAACAACATCCCGCCGTCGCAAGCCCTGTGCGATTCCCTCGCCACCTTCTTCCACCGCAAGATCGCCGACATCCACGACAGCTTCAACACCCAGACAGGCCCCACTAAGATAGATACACCAGACCCGCCGCACACCATCGACCATGACCCCTTGCCAGCCTGGGCCAGCGTGAACATCGATGACACCATCAAGACCATGGGCACAATACACTCCGGCTCCCCGTCAGACCCTTTCCCGCACTACATCTTCAACAAAGCCAGCAGCTCCATCGCACCCCACCTGTGCAACGTTATCAATCTCTCCTTCGAGACCGCGACCTTCCCAGAGAGCTGGAGACACGCAGAGATCAACGCCCTACTCAAAAACCCAAGGCGGACCCAAGAGACCTCAAGAACTTCCGGCCCATCTCCCTGCTTCCGTTCCCAGCCAAGGTCATCGAGAAGATCGTCAACAAACAGCTAACCCGATACCTCGAAGAAAACAACATCCTGGACCCATCCCAATCGGGGTTCCGCAGCAACCACAGCACTGAGACTGCCCTCATCGCCGCCACCGACGACATCAGGACCCTGCTGGACAACTGTGAGACCGCAGCCCTCATCCTGCTGGACCTCTCCGCCGCCTTCGACACTGTCTGCCACCGCACTCTACGCGCACGCCTCCACGACGCAGGGATCCGAGACAAGGCCCTGGAATGGACCACCTCCTTCCTCGACGGCAGAACCCAGAGAGTCCGCCTCCCACCTTTCCGATCCGAAGCTTCCGAGATCATCTGCGGCATACCCCATTGATCTTCCCTCAGCCCAACACTGTTCAACATCTACATGGCCCCGCTCGCACGCATCGCCAGACAGCACGATCTCAACATTATCTCCTACGCCGACGACACTCAACTGATCCTCTCCCTCACCAAGGACCCCCTCGCCGCCAAGTCCAATCTCCATGAAGGAATGAAGGTGGTCGCCGATTGGTTGAAGATCAGCCGACTAAAGCTTTTATATAGCACGAACCAGACCCGAAGGTGTCAGAGTGCTTTACATGAGCACCAGTTGGTTACAGACGGATACATTAATTTTTTTGTTAGGCACAGGGAGATTAAGTGATTTGCCCTGAATCACAGAATGTTGAGCGTCCGTGGCGAGACTCGATCCCGGTACCCCAGCTCCAAGGTCAACCACCCTAGCCGTTAGGCCACATTCTCTCCCTTGATTTAAAAGTTAATTTTATTAAATCGTTCATAATGGTGTGTGGCCCAAAGACCACATAATCCAAAACTTTTATTGTCCAGGGAAAGAAGATAGAAAAAGTTACAATTTCTCATATCTGGGTAATTTATTCAATAATCAGATGAAGTGGGAACCGCTTTTAACCACTAGAGCACAGCAGACAAGCAGGGTTGTGGATGGGTTGCTTCGGTTTGCTTGTAAATTGGGGCATAAACCGGTGAAGGAATTATTAACTCTTCACAGAGCTTAATGCCTCCATATTGCCACATATGGGGCCAGGGTTTGGGGGTACAATAGAAGCCAACAACTCCAACTAGTAGAGAATACATTTATTAAAAGACTACTGATGGTACCAAAAAGTGCCCCCACTTTATTTTGTCATACTGAACTGGGTCAAGAGTTCATAGAAGATCGTATTGACTGTGGCCATTTATATTTTTGGGCCAAGATTTGATCTCAGAAGACCTAGAGTTTTCAAGAGATGTTATTAAGGATTCCCTTAATAAGTAAAATGCTCTAAAGATTCCTTGGCTTTGCTTTGTGAGGGAAAAATTTCAAGACATAGGTCTAGGACACTTCTTTGAAAATCCTGAAATAATCCCTCCAAATGCTAAGGCCATTATTAAAGAGGAGTTTTTTACCCGGGGCAATACGCATAGTTATCAACAGCAAGGAGATATGGGAGTGTTTCATTTGCCTTCGGCCCCCTCCCAATTTTATTTATCTTTTTCTACTAATTACCAGATTAGATTTTACCTAATTAGGTTCCGACTATGCACTGTGCACTTTTTGTTGGTGTTTCCTCGTCAAGAAGTATGGGTGGACAAGCTTATGCCTTGCCCGAGTGATAATTTTTCTAGGCAAAGCATGTCGCAATTTTTATTATTTTGCACATTATACAAGTCGATGAGAATCAGATTTCTCCTTCCATTATTAAGGAATATTCATCCTTGTTCATATAATGAGGGTTTTAATTACATGCACACATTGGCCTCCTCTGATATCTGCATCGCCGTAGCAAACTTTATTAGGGGCTCTATCGTGATTAGGTAGCGTAATGAGTGAAATTGGTATAGGATTATCAGGATATGACTTCGTTTTTTAAGGAAGCAATATGAAACATTTTTTTAATCTTTCTTCATTGATGTTTTATGAATTGTAAATATTTTTATTGTGAAACTCTTATGGTTCTCTGAACGGAAATAAAGTTATTCTTGACTGACTAACTGAATCAGTGATTCGTACAAGCTATTTAAGTTTCGGCTTTGCCTTTGAGCTAGTATGCCACAGTTCTTACTATGAGAAGGGGAAAGATGAGGTTATCTTAGATCAAATGGTGACCAGGGGAGTTAGATGGTTTGGGATGCCATTTATCATTGAGTTGAGCTTTGTGGTAGATATCCTGTTTAAGGCACTATGAACAGGCAGAAATTGATGAAGGCACAATGTTTCTGGGCACAGCACATTTGTTTATAAACATTCTGCATTTGCCGAGGTCCTCTTGAGAAGACATTACGATAAAAAAAATACGAATTTTTGGGTGCATGTAAGATGACAGGATGAGGACAGATAAGAGGGATTGCAAGAGAATTTTGTCGGCTGTCACACAAGCTGTGATACATTATACGTTAAATGGTCACTGCAGATCATTTATAAAGCAGTTTCACCTGGAGAACTAAGCATGGAGTGCAGAGCCAGTATTGAATTAGACTCCCCCATGAGGGGCAGAGAGGAGGAGATCAACACAGTGCAACCCGCAGTGAGTCCTGCCGGGGGTGCATTGCCAGAGCTGATAGCAAAGTTTGCTAACATTGTTTGCTCTGAGATTGACATCATCAAAAGTTATTTTCTGTTCCAGCTACAGAAAACCGCATTCATGTAAGAGTGTGTTTCAACCTTGCATGTGCCCTTTCCAATGAATGTGCTCCGTTGCCTTTTGGCGAGGATAAAAATATACAGCATACAAATTCCTCATAACATACAGATAACAATGGATGGCCCTTTCACACAAGTTTTGGGGAGCAATGTTTACAGTTATGAAAAAGATTTTGAGTGACCAGTCCAAAGAAAATCTCATATTCAGATGAATTAGAATCCATCCTGAAAGAGTAAGGGCATAGTTCAACAGAGACGGGGAAGGATCCCGTTTTAATTCTAGCTTTGCGTAGAAAAAGAAAAAGCAGATCGGCTCAGGATCATAGGTTGCAGTTGTTGATTTTTTCAATACATCAGCATATCACTGACCTCCAAAGGGGTCGGGTCAATCTGGGCAACTATTTAGCTTTTCTGCCCATGTATCGAAGTCTGGAAACTCCTTTGCAAGAGATGCTATGGTAGGAAGAAAGTTTGTGACAGAAGAAGCACACGGACACTTGCCTTGCCTAAGGCCCCATCACAAACAAGCGCCAACATGTTATTGTCATTCTGTCTATGGCTCGTGTGTCACAGAGTCTTCCATGGTCACCATTCAACCGGAAGTACAGTTTCTATGATGTGATAGTGGCCTGAGTATCACAATTAGTATCCAATGTTGAAAGGAAGACCACTTAAGGCACATGTCGAAAAACTAATTTCTGTGAGTGAAACCACCATCCATTGGGTAACACTTGGTGGGGGTACACGTTGCAAGGCATTACCTCTAACATTGTACTCCAAGATTTCAAGAAATCGGACCAGGAAAAGCAACCAAAGTTGAGTCACTTGCCAATCAAAGAGCTTTTTGAAGAGAGATGGAAATGTCTGTGGTGACACTGGTAATGGCCTGTTGCTTTAAGCAGCAATTTAAAGATCACCCAAGATAGGTGATTTAAGTTAAGACTCAGAACAGATTCACTATATATACATTAATGAAACGAACAAACTATGTATTCACTGATTAAAAGAGCCATCAATACACTACCATATATAACAGTTCTCCGTTAAGTTAAATCCCCTAATATACGCTTAATTAAATTAAGTTGCTGTAAATTGAAGCCATGCATTTCATAGTTTTACACAGGACATATGGGATGCCGCAAATCAGGTTGACATTTTCAACTTGCTTGATAGTTCTAATACCATATGCTTCTTAGGAACTTCCTTGGAAATTTAAAGCTGCTGAAATGTAAATTGCTAAACCACTTGATGGGCGGCCTAATCAGAACTTTTGATCTCCTATGATAGGAAGTGAAGTTGCTTGTAGGCTATAAATGTCCCAATTATTGAAATATTCCAGAAAATCTACATCATCGCTTTTCTGATATGAATAAGAAATGTCCATGAAAGTAGTTTCTAACAAACCTAAGGTTATCTTGGGAGCCAGATGCTTGTTTCATTTTCTCTCCCTGCAATGCCTTACCTAATATGCATCAGCTCAGTTGCTACAGAGGAAGGATCCAGTTATCCCTGATTTGCCATACATGCTAATTTGGTAGTGGTAGAATTGAACTTTGGGCAGACTGTGGGGCATATTTACAAGGAAATGGAAGAGCGCGGCACTGCAGCACATTTCTCAGCGCTGTGCTCTACCATTTTCAATACGCAGGGATGCGCTGTATTTACAACAATACTGCCCCTGTGTTTTCCCTAGCACTGGCGCTAAAAACAGCTGTCTAGCGCCAACACAGACACCCTTGTGCCATAGTGCACTGTGTGCTTTCTTTGCATGGAATAATTGTTTATGTGAATGAAGGTGTCCCTCAATCAATAATGACAATTTGTTACTTCTATGTGTGCTGCATTCTGCAGCACACGTAGAAATAGCAAACCATCATAATTTAATGATTGTTTATGTGCAGGAAGGGACACATTCCTGCACAAAAACAATCATGAATGGCCTTTTCCTCTTAGAAAGACACGTAGAAAGGCAAAAAGCAGAGAAATAATGGTATTGCTCCATTCTATCGCCTGCTATTGCATTGCGTTCGTTTTTGGAGCTGCCTCAAATTTACAGATCCTTGTAAATCTGGGGCAGTGTCAAAAAGTAATGTGTGTTGTGGTGGAATACCCACTGCAACACCGATTGCACACCTCTTTCATGCAGATAGCTGTGTGAAGGGGTACCATATTTACAAAGCGGCGTTAAGCCACAAAAAGTGGCTTAAAGCTACTTTGTAAATATGGTGCATAGCATTGTGCCACCGGAACGTCAGTAAAAGTGACATTCAGGTGTCGCAATCCCCTTGTAAATATGCCTGTGTGTGTTTTCTGATTCCCTGTTGAGTGGTTGTGATAACTTTAACACTCTATGGGAATTCAATATTACAGCAAGGGATAGCGATGAGCAGGACTGGACAAATCTTTAAGAAAACTGATTGCTAGAGGGGGTGATCAGATGCATGCAGGAACAATGAACAGTCTTTGAGTGGAAGCAGTGAGGTGGCCCACTAAATTAGTGTCACCAGGAAGCATCAGTAGAGACTCAGACAAGATGAGGCAAGAGAATTGATTTGTAAAGCATTCTTTTTACTTGAAGGCATACAATGGGCTTACAAGAATAAAGTAAGTGAAAGTTTGATAAGAGGGGTAGTAAGGAATTGATCCCAGGTGCCGTAATTCTTATTCAAGATAATGAAAGGGATGTTTATGCATTTGGTCCATTGGGTCTATTCTTACCCACTGAGGAAAAAATCAGAAATAAAGATGGAATGGAGAACTGCTTTGTATGTGAAGGCCTTCTATGGGTTTGTAAGAATATATTATGTTTTTGACAAAAGGGGTATAAGGAAATGATAACCAGTTAATTACATTTAACCATAGACACAAATGCATACTAATGTTAAAATACAGTTCTGCATCACCCATGAGGGTAGAATTTTTAGTGGGTATTACAATCTAATTTCGGGCTTGTGGTGTTAAACCTGGCATCTTCGGCATGATTTCCCTCGTCTTATTTCTCCTACCACCTGTATTTTTAGATGTGACGCTGCACTTCGTTTTTGCTGGTTTATAAACTCTGGGTACTTTACCACTGCTGCTCAGTGCGAAAGTGCAAGTGATCCCGGTGCAAATTGTGATTCTGATTGGTTCTCCGTGATTGGTATGTTTGATTTACTGTTAAGTCCCTAGTAAAGTGCACTTGGTGTGCCAGGCCTACCATTGCAGTGGCTGTGAGTGCAGTTTTAAACTGCCATGTTGACCTGGCAAGTGTACCCACTTGCCAGGGCCTAACCTTCCCTTTTAATACATGTAAGGCACCCCTAAGGAAGGCTCAAGGTACCCCCATGGGCAGGGTGCAGTGTATGAGAAAGGTAGGACATGTACTGCTGTGCCTTACCTGCCCTAACAGTGAAATACTGCCAATTTTGTTTTTCACTATTGCAAGAACTAGCTCTTTCTTAGGCTATCATTGGACATGCCTTGTAACATTTTACAAGTGTAACTTTCAATTGGCTAGAGATTTGGAGTTTAGGCTCTCTGAGTTCAGAATTTAAAAACACATATGTTAGTAAAGGTGATTTATAAATTGCGGGTTTGAAAATGCCACTTTAGAAAGTGGGCATTTTCTTGTTTTACCATCCTGTGCCTCTACCATCCTGTGGAATCTATGTCTGGTTTAGACTGATTAGGGCCTGTTTGTGAATTCACTCTAGACAGTCACACAAAGGGAGTTGAGGTGTGCCCAGCATATCCTTGTGGCCTATCGCCAGGGCCAAGGGCCATTCCTGAGCTAGTGTGGTGGGAGGAGTTGTCACACACACCTGAATAGGGCTGTGCTGGCCTCTCAGAATGCTGTTTCCACCCCCCTGGAGCATGTCTGGAGCCAAGAACAGGCAGCACAAGAACTTGTGCACTACAAAGACAATCCTTTGAAGAGTGCCTACTTCAAAGGCCAAAAGGGGTATAAGTATTGGACTTAAACCTCAGATTTTTAGAACTCTTCTGTATCAAGAGTAGTCTCTGCTAAGAACAGCTGTGACGAGAAGTACTGCCCCTTTGCTGTGTATTGCTTTGCTGGGTTAGCCTGCAGTTGCTGCTTCTATCTTGGAGAGGAAAAAGACTGGACTTTACTGTGTATCCTGCTTGAGAAGTTTCTCCTAAGGCTTGTGTGTGCTTGCCTCCTGTTAAGAAGTCGCAGGGCTATCAAAGACTTCACCTGCAGCATACCTAAACTCCACTGCTGGGAGTTCTGACCTGCCATGTCGCACTAATTCCAGTTCTGGGCCCTTGGAAGTGGTTCCTGCTGCAAAAAGCTGCAAAAGACACAAAAGTCAATGCATTGCCCCTCAAGCGCCTGCTTTTCCAAAGCAGCACCACCGTGCGGGAAACGTTTAGACGCACTGCAACCTGTGCGGCCGAAGAAATCAATGCAGCCCCTGCCTGCGGCTGAAGAAATTGCTGCAGCCCGAGTTCAGTGCACCATGTCTCCGAAGTCTGAGACGCCTGCACTGACTCCGATGTAGGCCCTGCTGCGTGGCTAACAGAATCAAAGCATCATGGGACTGCAGTTGAAGAAATCAATGCAGCACCTGTTTGGCGCCACCGCATTGACCTCCAGCGAGTCCGGATTTCCACACATCGCACCTGTGCAACAAGTTTTCCAATGCATCACCCACAGACCAGAACTGTCTTGGATTTTGCTGCATCTCTTCCCCTTACAGTCCAGTATCGACAGAACACTTCTCCTGCGTGCAGCAGAACTAACGCATCGCCTCCCGGGAACTCAGAAATTGACACATTGCTGTGTTTTTGAGCTCTTCCCTCCTCTTCAGCTGTTTTTCTTTGCGGATTTGACGCATCTAAGGTACTTTGCTTAAAATCACTACATCCATAGAGTTCTATGGACAGAATTGCTTGAAACATTTTAAAAGACATATTTTGAGTTCTGCATGTTGGATTTTTGTTGTAATGGTCTTGTTTGGGTTAGATAAAGATTGTTTATTTTTCTAAACTTGTGTGGTGTTCATTTGTAGTGTTTTCATTGTGTTACTGGGTGTGTTATGTACAAATACTTTATGCATTACCTCTGAGATAGGCCTGACTATCCATGCCAAGCTACCAAGGGGACAAACAGGGGTTATCTTTGGTGTGTAACTCCCTTATCCCGTAACTCCCTTATCTGGACTAGAAGGAAGGGTCCCTACTCAGACAGGGTGCAAACCACTGCCAACTAGAGACCCCCGTTTCTAACATTGGTAGTCAGTGGTGAGGATAGGACTTGTGTTTGTACCTTGACATACAGTGATTGGTTTATATTATTACTGAGTGAAGACCATTACGTGACCACACACTGCATTTTGATTTTTCCTGTTTTGTTATAATCCTCGGAGCATCATTTTTCAGCATAGTGAGCCGGCAAGTGAGGTTGCAGATTTGTTGTTTGAGATTTACAGATTGAAATCCTACACAGTGCCTCAACTTAAGCAGTTCTGCAATGATTTTGAACGGCCAATTATTAGCTTGGCAAGGGTGTTAGGAGCGGCAGAAGGCGCTGAGGGCCTGCTGGCAGCAAAAGAAGCTAGGGAGGCTGAGGATGAGAATGTGGCTCTGGAACTACAGAGCTAGCAAGTGCCTTTTGGAGCTCAGGAACGGCCTGTAGGAGCATTTTCCAGGGGTGGCAGCAGTGTGTCATCCAGGAGTCTCTCCCCAGAGGAGCTGGAGGACAGGTGACAGTCCAGAGTGCATGAGAGAGATCTTGAGAAGCTGAGGATGGAAAACAAAAAGTTGGAATTGGAGAGCAAATGTTTGAAATGGAGCACAAGCAGCATGAGAAGGAGAACACCCTTGCTCTGTAGGAAAAGAAATTGCTTTTAGCTCATGAGTTAAGTCTGAAGGAGCTGGACCTCAAGGCCAAGCAGGCAGAGTCCAGTTCAAATGGTGGCAGTATGCAGCCAGTGCAGTCTGGTTGGAAGGTGCACATTCCTAAGGATCTGGTAAAGATTACAGGAGGAGGAATGACATGCATACATGGTTTTTCGGCATGAGAGGCAGCACTCCACATGGACTGGGGGACAGGCCTGTGGAAGCACTTTGAGATAGAGGGGAGGGACACTTTGACAGCCCTACAGCCAACCACAGGTGTCACCTAAATAATCATGAAGGATGCCTTGATCACGCGGTACGATCTCACCTCAGAAAAGTATATGGAAAAGTTTAGATCTTTTAAGAAAATTGATTCTCATACCTGGTTGGGATGTGTTGATCATTTTTGCAGAGCAGTGGATGGGTGGATAAAGGACAACCAGGTAGCTGACTATCAGGGATTGTATAATTTGATTGCATGGGAGCACTGGTATAGTCTTTGTTTTGCAGAGCTGTGCCAGCATCTGATTGACAGGATGGTGACTGACCCCAGAAAGGGGTATGTGAGAGACTTCATCAAGGGTGGGCAAGGTCCCAGCAGAAGAGTGTGGGAGACCAGGGAAAACAGAGGGAATTCAATAAAGGGTACCAATCTAGTTCCCAGGGTAAGGATTTCCATCCCCCAGGTGAGAATAAACCTTGGATCTCTACAGGGAAGCCTGCAGTGAGGGGTCCCAGCAAGTGTTATGCATGTGGTCAGGAGTGTAAAATGAGGGGGGACCCTAAGTGTCTCAAGTGGACAGTGGCATCCACTGGTGTGCAGTCACAGGGGTTGGCCATCATAGCATTTGGTGGAGGAGTTGGTTCCAGGTGAAGGGTGGGAGCCAGCTGAGATGACCCTTGTCCCACTAGGTGACAGGCAGATGGTCCAGAGGACCCTCGTGCCTGAGAACATTTAGAAGTACAGGCAATGGGTGACCATCAATGGACAGAGGGTGGAGGCTCTGAGAGACACAAGAGCCAGTGTGACTACGGTAAGGTATCACCTGGTGTCTGAAGAGCAGGTAGTTCCGAACGGGAACCACCAAGTAGTTGCAGTGGACAACTCTGAGCACCAGTAAAAGGTGGTGCAGGTTCCCTCTGAGTGGGTGCGGGGTCTCTGGTTCCTTGAGAGAAGCTGTGAGCCCATCCATCCCTGTTGATTGTCTGCTGGGAAATGACGTGGAGGATTCCCCGTGGGGTGAGGTGGAACACCGGTCACACTTGGAGATGGTGGTGTTGCCCGAGTGGGCATGCAGGACCACTTGGTCTATGGCAGTTGATAAGGGTGATCAGAAGGACCTGGAGCCTGAATGAGAGGCCCAGGACCCTGCCAGGAAGAGGAGGGGCTGGGGGTGCGGGAAACCTGCTCCAGAAGTTCCCATGGTCCGAGAGGAGACTGACATAAAGGGGAATGCCCCAGCACCTGCAGGGGAGCAGGTGGTCGAACTGGGAGGCTTGCCTGAGTTGACCCATTAGCAGCAAGAAGGAGGTCCCACCAAGGAGGAATTCTGCAGGGAGCAGAAAGAATGCACTACTCTTGAGGGTCTGTTGCAGATGAATGGTTACTGATATTTATTATGCCAGTAACTTCAAGCTTGGGAAAAATATAGCATTATAGCAAATTATTAATTGGACACCTTTAAGAAATGAGGAAATACTATGGTAATCCGTTAATACCCTGGCAATTATTAAATCCTACCCCCCTCCCCCCCATAATTTTCTCCTGTGTGTTTTGGCGTAAGTCGCTGGATGTAAGTAAAGAAAAATCCACATTGTTCCTCTGGCTCTCATAATTCAGATATGCCTAGTAAATTCTCTTACCAGCTAAATTTAATTTAAGTGGACATTTGTACTGAGGACCTAGAAAGTACATTCTTGGCAAGGAATCTCTTCTGAATTAGAAGTTCTATCTTACAAAAGTTAGAGTAATAAAATATTTAAAAATATTCAAATTGCTTTTTTTCAGTGTGAGTTAGTTTGGTACTTAATGAGCTGCGCTTGCATATACAAGCTGTCCCCAAATATGATGACCAAGCAATGCATAAAATATGCTAAATAGCGCAGCGGGGAAAACATTATGGTAAAGACTAAAAAGCTGCATTGTAACATGAAGCTCCGAAGAAAAAAAGTGAAATTAGTCAGCAAGTGTTGAGGGAAAGAAAAAAACCGTCATGGCTTCATCTTCTGCTGATGCATTTTTGGTGTCACCTTGCAGGAGTAAGTCATGAGCAACTAAAGCAAGGTTAGAATAGTCCGCTATGGTGTCACCTGCAGGGTGACGAAGACATATTTTGGCTCGACTCTGATTTAGTGGTTTCAGTAATGTGTTGAGACTGGGAAGGATTAGTCCTTGGCCTTTTTTTCATAATTTGAGAAATGCGAACTGCACCACAAACCTTTTTCAGATTTCCGCATTTGCAAAAACCTGCATCATTTTTTGGGCTTCTAGTGTTTCGTCAATTCATGCCACGAACCACTAGGAACCGTAAAAAATCCTTAAAATTCCACCCAGTGGAAGAATTTCTAGAAAACAAACGGAAATTAATCCCACGAGGAAAATATTTCCGTTTGCACATTTCGCGAATGTTACATGTCGGAAAAATGTTTCTCCCACCGCTTTGTATCACATAATCGATGTGCATACTGGCAAGGCAAGGTGAGATGTAATAAAATGAGGTGCTAGAACACGTCGCCTAAACTGCAACGCCTTTCTGGGGCACGTTTTACATCTATTGGTTATTATATTTCATTAAAACCTATTGTTCTGTAGTTGTGTGCTCATGAATCGGTGATTCGTATAATATATTTCTGGTTTGGCTTTGCGTTTGAATTAGTGTGGCACAGTGCTAGATTGTTACTATGAGAAGGGGAAGATGAGGCTGTCTTAGCTCAAATGGTGACCAGGGGAGTTAGATGGTTTGGGGTGCCGTTTATCAATGAGTTGTACTTTGTGGTGGTGGATATATCAATCAATCAATCAGGGGTTTGTTAAAGTGCGACTACTCACCCGTAAGGGTCTCAAGGCGCTAGGGGTGGGGGGGTGCAGGTTCCATCCATCAAGGAGGGGGTCTGTCGAAGAGCCAGGTTTTGAGGTTTCTTGCGAAGATGGGGAGCGATGTTGTCTGTCTGAGGTGGAGCGGAAGGGCGTTCCATGCTTTGGCGGCGAGGAAGGAGAAGGAGCGGCCTCCCGATCTGGTCTTTCTGGTGCGGGGGACGACGGCGTAGGAGAGCTGGGCTGATCGTAGGGTCTTTTGGGGTGCGTGGAATTTGAGTCGGCTGTTCAGGTATGCTGGTCCGGTGCCGTGGAGGGCCTTGTGTGCGTGGGTGAGCATCTTGAAGGTGATTCTCGCCTCAACAGGGAGCCAGTGGAGTGTGCGCAGGTGCTGGGAGATGTGGTAGTGTTTTGGCAGGTTGAGGACCAGTCTTGCGGTGGCATTCTGGATGTTCTGTAGCTTGAGGGTGAGGTTTTTGTTTATTCCGGCGAAGAGTGCGTTGCCGTAGTCGAGTCTGCTGGTGACCAGGGCGTGAGTGACGGTCTTTCGGTGTTTGAGGGGGATCCATTTGAAGGTCTTACGAAGGAGGCGGAGGGTGTGGAAGCAGGAAGACGAGACAGAGTTGATCTGGCGGTCCATTTTTAGCTCGGAGTCCAGGATGATTCCCAGGTTGCGTGCGTTGTCCGTGGGGGTTGGCGGGTTTCCGAGGGCGGGGGGCCACCAGGTGTCGCTCCAGGCATCGGGGTTTGGGCCCATGATGAGTACTTCTGTTTTGTTGGTGTTTAGTTGTAGGCAGCTGTTTTTCATCCATTTGGCGACGGCTTCCATGCCTTCTCGAAAGTTGCGTCTGGCGGTGTTGGGCTCGTTGGATACGGAGAGGATGAGCTGGGTGTCGTCTGCGTATGACACGATGTTGAGTCCGTAGGTTCTGACGATGGGGGCGAGTGGAGCCATGTAGATGTTGAAGAGCGCTGGGCTGAGGGAGGAGCCCTGGGGGACTCCGCAGGTGGTAGGTGTGGGGTCCGAGAGGAAAGGGGGGAGGCTGACCCGCTGCGTCCTGCCGGAGAGGAAGGAGCGGATCCAGTCGAGGGCCTTGTCCTGGATTCCTGCGTCATGGAGTCTGCGTATTAGGGTGCGGTGGGAGACTGTGTCGAACGCCGCTGATAGGTCGAGGAGGATGAGGGCTACTGTTTCTCCTTTGTCCAGTAGGGTGCGGATGTCGTCTGTTGCAGCGAGGAGGGCGGTTTCCGTACTGTGGTTTTTTCTGAAGCCGGATTGGGAGGAGTCGAGGATGTTGTGTTCTTCAATGAATGTGGCGAGTTGGCTGTTGATGGCTTTCTCGATGCCTTTCGCTGGGAACGGCAGCAGGGAGATGGGTCTGTAGTTTTTGATGTCGGTGGGGTCCGCTGAGGGTTTCTTTAGGAGGGGGTTGACCTCGGCGTGTTTCCAGTCGTCGGGGAATGAGGCGGTCGCCAGGGAGCGGTTGATGGTGTGGCGGAGCATGGGTGCGATGGTGTCGGCAGCTCTGTTGAAGATGTGGTGGGGGCAGGGGTCCGTGGGGGCCCCTGAGTGGATTGACTTCATTGTCTTCAGTGTGTCTTCGGTGGTGAGGGCTGTCCAGTCATCAATCACTGGTTTCCGGGTGTCGGGGGTGGTTGGTGAGGGTTCAGTGTGTTGGTTGTCTTCGTCGAAGTTGTCGTAGATGCTCTTGATTTTGTGGTGGAAAAAGGTGCTGAGTTTGTCGCAGAGGTCTTGTGAGGGAGGGATGTCGGTAGACTCGCTAGTGGGTTGGGCGAACTCCTTGATGATGCTGAAGAGTTCCTTGCTGTTGTGCGCGTGGGTGGAGATTCTGTCTTCAATCGCTTTTTTCCTCGTTTCTCTGATGAGTTGATGGTGGGCGTTGGTGGCGGCTCTGAAGTTGTCGTGGGCTTCTGTGGATTTGGTGTTCCTCCAGGCCTTTTCGAGGCGGCGGCATGTTCTTCTGGACTCTCGAAGTTCGGTGGTAAACCATCTGGCTTTCTTGGCGCGGGTATTGTTGTTTTTCTTGAGGGGGGCTATGGTGTTGGTGCTGTCCGAGATCCATCTATGCAGGGTTCGGGCTGCGGTGTTGGGGTCGTCGTTTTCCGCGATGGTTGGGGTGGAGTTGTTGGAGTGAGGAGGTGAGCTGGTCGTCGGTGATTTTGGTCCAGTTTCTTCGTGGAAGCAGGTGCTGGTGTCTGTGGATGGTGGGTGTTCTGAAGGTGAAGTGGACGCAACGATGGTCGGTCCATGGGAGTTCGGTGGTGTGGCTGAAGGTGATGGAGTTTCCTGTAGTGAAGAGGGGGTCGAGGGTGTGTCCTGCTGAGTGCGTGGGCTCGGTCACGATCTGGCGCAGTCCAATGTTGTGGAGGTTGTCCAGGAGGGATGTGGTGTTGGGGTCCAGTTGGTTGTCGAGGTGGAAGTTGAGGTCTCCCAGCAGGGTGTAGTTGGTGGATGCGATGGCCTGCGGGGAGATAATGTCCGTGATGGAGTTGGCGAAGGGTCCGCGGGGTCCAGGGGGTCGGTAGATGAGGGTTCCTCGGAGGGTGGCGGTGGGGCTGGCCAGTATCTTGAAGTGAAGGTGTTCCATCAGTTCTCGTGGGCTCGCCAGGGAGTGTGCTCAGGCGGAGGCTGGATTTGTGGACGATGGCGATTCCTCCTCCTGGGCAGGTGGGGCGGTCCTTCCTGGAGATCTTGTATCCTTGGGGGATGGCGATGGCGATGTCCGGTCCCGAGGTGGTGTTGGTCCAGGTTTCGGTGAAGAACGCTACGTCCGGGGTGGTGCTGTCGAGGAGGTCCCAGATTTCTGTGGCGTGTTTGTGGAGGGATCGGACGTTGAGGAGGATGCATTGCAGGGTCTTCGGTTCGGTTGTGGTCTTGTGGGCGGGTTGTGCTGGATCTGTGTTCTTGGCGGTGCTGCAGGTGTGCCGGCAGCGGTGACAGCTGAAGGGTCCGTGGGAGTTGGCTGGTGATGCTAGCTTGCAGTTGTTGTTGCGGCCTGGGTTGAGTGCGTGGAGTGCTGCTGGGTCGTAGCGTTGGTGGGGCGGAGGTCCAGGGTTCCTGGCGCTGGTCGCGGTTGGGTCAGCGGCCGCGCAGTGGCCGCCATTAAGTAGGGGTCGGGGAGGGCAAGACAGCTGGGAGGCGGGAGCGGGGAGGGGAGCTGGATTGGGCCGGTCGCGCTGGGGGGGCGGGGCCGCGGGGGCAGCAGCGGCGGGGAAAGGTAAAGGGAGGAAATAAGGGATAAAGAAAAAGGGAAAATAGGCAGAAATAAGGCACAAAAGAGCAGAGATGCAGAAAAGTGCAGAAAGGTGAAAGATAAAAGATGGTAGAAAAACGAGTGAAAACGAGTGAAAGGGCAGAGCGAGAGGAAGGGAAAATGAGCAGAAATAAGGCACAAAAGGACAGAGATGCAGAAAAGTGCAGAAAGGTGAAAGATAGAAAAGGGTAGAAAAACGAGTGAAAGAGCAGAGTGAGAGGTAGGAAACAGAGGTCCACTGGACCACCAGGGATGAGGCGCAGGGAAACCTGCGGGTGGAGGAGGGCCTCGATCACCAACACTCGAGAGTGCAGGGGCAGGGGCAGGCCTCACTTAATGGTGGAGCTGCGAGGGTGGGAGAGCAATTTCACTGACAATGAGTCAGTGGTCTTGCTCGCCTGTCCTCGCAGTGGCCGCCATTAAGTAGGGGTCGGGAGGGCTGGACAGCTGGGAGGCGGGAGCGGGAGGGAGCTGGATTGGGCCGGTCGCGCTGGGGGAGGGGCCGCGGGGGCAGCAGCGGCGGGGAAAGGTAAAGGGAGGAAATAAGGGATAAAGAAAAAAGGGAAAATAGGCAGAAATAAGGCACAAAAGAGCAGAGATGCAGAAAAGTGCAGAAAGATAGAAAAGGGTAGAAAAACGAGTGAAAGAGCAGAGTGAGAGGAAGGAGACAGAGGTCCACTGGACCACCAGGGATGAGGTGCAGGGAAACCTGCGGGTGGAGGAGGGCCTCGATCACCAACACTCGAGAGTGCAGGGGCAGCGGCAGGCCTCACTTAATGGTGGAGCTGCGAGGGTGGGAGAGCAACTTCACTGACAATGAGTCAGTGGGTCTTGCTCGCCTGTCCCCGCAGTGGCCGCCTATTAGGTAGGGGTCGGGAGGGCTGGACAGCTGGGAGGCGGGAGCGGAGCTGGATTGGGCCGGTCGCGCTGGGGGGAGGGGCCGCGGGGCAGCAGCGGCGGGGAAAGGTAAAGGGAGGAAATAAGGTATAAAGAAAAAAGGGAAAATAGGCAGAAATAAGGCACAAAAGAGCAGAGATGCAGAAAAGTGCAGAAAGGTGAAAGATAAAAGAGGGTAGAAAAACGAGTGAAAACGAGTGAAAGGGCAGAGCGAGAGGAAGGGAAAATGAGCAGAAATAAGGCACAAAAGAGCAGAGATGCAGAAAAGTGCAGAAAGGTGAAAGATAGAAAAGGGTAGAAAAACGAGTGAAGAGAGCAGAGTGAGAGGAAGGAGACAGAGGTCCACTGGACCACCAGGGATGAGGCGCAGGAAACCTGCGGGTGGAGGAGGGCCTCAATCACCAACACTCGAGAGTGCAGGGGCAGGGGCAGGCCTCACTTAATGGTGGAGCTGTGAGGGTGGGAGAGCAATTTCACTGACAATGAGTCAGTGGTCTTGCTCGCCTGTCTCCGCAGTGGCCGCCATTAAGTAGGGGTCGGGGAGGGCTGGACAGCTGGGAGGCGGGAGCGGGGAGGGGAGCTGGATTGGGCCGGTCGCGCTGGGGGGAGGGGCCGTGGGGGCAGCAGCGGCGTGGAAAGGTAAAGGGAGGAAATAAGGGATAAAGAAAAATGGGAAAATAGGCAGAAATAAGGCACAAAAGAGCAGAGATGCAGAAAAGTGCAGAAAGGTGAAAGATAAAAGAGGGTAGAAAAACGAGTGAAAACGAGTGAAAGGGCAGAGCGAGAGGAAGGGAAAATGAGCAGAAATAAGGCACAAAAGAGCAGAGATGCAGAAAAGTGCAGAAAGGTGAAAGATAGAAAAGGGTAGAAAAACGAGTGAAAGAGCAGAGTGAGAGGAAGGAGACAGAGGTCCACTGGACCACCAGGGATGAGGCGCAGGGAAACCTGCGGGTGGAGGAGGGCTCTCGATCACCAACACTCGAGAGTGCAGGGGCAGCGGCAGGCCTCACTTAATGGTGGAGCTGCGAGGGTGGGAGAGCAATTTCACTGACAATGAGTCAGTGGTCTTGCTCGCCTGTCCTCGCAGTGGCCGCCATTAAGCTAGGGGTCGGGGAGGGCTGGACAGCTGGGAGGCGGGAGAGGAGCTGGATTGGGCCGGTCGCGCTGGGGGAGGGGCCACGGGGGCAGCAGCGGCGGGGAAAGGTAAAGGGAGGAAATAAGGGATAAAGAAAAAGGGAAAATAGGCAGAAATAAGGCACAAAAGAGCAGAGATGCAGAAAAGTGGTGAAAGATAAAAGAGGGTAGAAAACGAGTGAAAACGAGTGAAAGGGCAGAGCGAGAGGAAGGGAAAATGAGCAGAAATAAGGCACAAAAGAGCAGAGATGCAGAAAAGTGCAGAAAGGTGAAAGATAGAAAAGGGTAGAAAAACGAGTGAAAGAGCAGAGTGAGAGGAAGGAGACAGAGGTCCACTGACCACCAGGGATGAGGCGCAGGGAAACCTGCGGGTGGAGGAGGGCCTCGATCACCAACACTCGAGAGTGCAGGGGCAGCGGCAGGCCCCACTTAATGGTGGAGCTGCGAGGGTGGGAGAGCAATTTCACTGACAATGAGTCAGTGGTCTTGCTCGCCTGTCCCCGCAGTGGCCGCCATTAAGTAGGGGTCGGGAGGGCTGGACAGCTGGGAGGCGGGAGGAGGGAGCTGGATTGGGCCGGTCGCGCTGAGGGGAGGGGCCGCGGGGGCAGCAGCGGGGAAAGGTAAAGGGAGGAAATAAGGGATAAAGAAAAAAGGGAAAATAGGCAGAAATAAGGCACAAAAGAGCAGAGATGCAGAAAAGTGCAAAGGTGAAAGATAAAAGAGGGTAGAAAACGAGTGAAAACGAGTGAAAGGGCAGAGCCAGAGGAAGGGAAAATGAGCAGAAATAAGGCACAAAAGAGCAGAGATGCAGAAAAGTGCAGAAAGGTGAAAGATAGAAAAGGGTAGAAAAACGAGTGAAAGAGCAGAGTGAGAGGAAGGAGACAGAGGTCCACTGGACCACCAGGGATGAGGCGCAGGGAAACCTGCGGGTGGAGGAGGGCCTCGATCACCAACACTCGAGAGTGCAGGCGCAGGGGCAGGCCTCACTTAATGGTGGAGCTGCGAGGGTGGGAGAGCAATTTACTGACAATGAGTCAGTGGTCTTGCTCCTGTTTAAGACTCACACTATGAAGAGTAAGGAATTGATAGAGGCAACATTTTTTAGGGCACAGCACATATATGTTCATAGACATTCTGCATTTGCTGAGGTCCTCATGAGAAGACATTTCCATTAGATAATAAGAAATGTTGGGTGCATGTAAGATGACAGAAAAGAGGGATTGCAAGAGAATTTCTTCCGCTGTCACACAGGCACTACGACATACATTAAATGGTCACTGCAGATCATTTATAAAGAAGCTTCACCTGGAGAACTAATCATGGAGTGCAGTCAGTATTGAAGAAGACTCCCCCATGAGGGGCAGAGAGGAGGAGATGAACAAAGTGCAACCCGCAGTGAGTCCAGCCGGGGGTGCATTCCCAGAGCTGATAGCAAAGTTTGCTAAAATTGTTTGCTCTGCGATTGACATTATCAAAAGATATTTTCTGTTCCAGTTACAGAAAACAGCATTCATGTAAGAGTGTGTTACAACTTTGCATGTGCCCTCTTTAATGAATGTGCTCTGTTGCCTTTTGGCTAGGTTAAAAAATACACAATATACACATTCCTCATTGTTGGACTCGGCCTTTTTTGAAGGTTTATCCCCAAACTATTTGCTCCTTCCTCCTATTTTTTCCTGACCTGTTGTTGTTGGCTATAGGACTCCGGACACTTTACCACTGCTAATCAGAGCTAAAGTGCATATGCTCTCTGTGTAAATTGGTATTACAATTGGTTCTCCCTGAATGGCATATTTGATTTACCTGTAAGTCCCTAATAAAGTGCACTGAGTGTGCCAGGGCCTGTGCATCAAATGCTACTAGTGGGACTGCAGCACTGATTGTGCCACCCACATGAGTAGCCCTGAAAAGGTCTCACAGACCCGCCACTGCAGTGTCTGTGCGCAGTTTGTTGACTGTGATGTTGACTTGGCAAGTGCACCCACTTGCCAGGCCCTAACCTTCCCTTTTCTTACATGTAAGGCACCCCTATGGTAGGCCCAAGGTACCCTCATGCTCATGGGCAGGGTACAGTGTGCGTGAAAGGTAGGTCATGTACTGGGGTGTGTGACATGTCCTGATAGTGAAATACTGCCAATTTAGTTTTTCACTATTGAAAGTCTATCTGCCACATAGGATAGAATGGGAAATACTTTGTAACGTCTTACAAGTATAAAGATAGAAAAGGCTCTCTGAACTCAGAATTTAATAAAATATCTTTTAGTAAAGATGATTTGCTAAATTAGTGTTTGAAAATGCCGCTTTCAGAAAGTAGGCATTTTCTTGTTTAACCATTCTGTGTGCCTCTGCCTGTTTGTGGATTGACTGTATGGTTTTGGAGTGACAGGGGCTGTGGATGTGCATTCACTGTAGACAGCCACTGGGAGGGTTCAGGTGTTCCTGGCCCTTCCTAGATGACTCAGAGCTGAGATTTCCTTGCACCTGAATTGGGCCTGTCTCCCTTCACAATTCTGTCTCCACCCCCTGTGGTTATACTAGACCAATGAGGACAGAACTGGTTTGGACTGGGCTCAGAGACCCTTGCACAAAGAGAACGAAGACATTTTGGAGTATAAGTATTACACCTAAAACCCCAGAACTTTAGATCACTTCTGGACTCAAGAGGAACCTTTGCCAAGGAGAAGAGTTGAAGAGCTGTGAGGAGGAGTAATGCCACTTTGCTGTTTGCTGTGTGGGATTGGCCTGCAGTTGCTGTTTCTGCTAAGGAAAGGCCAAAGACTGAAACTTTGATGTGAACCTGCTTGAAGAAGATGTGTGCGGTGGCCTCCAGTTCTGAAGTCTCAGGGACACAGAGATTGCACCCCAAGCTTCCATGAATTCTGCTGCTGAGAGTTCTGACCTGCCAGGAGGTACCTGTTCCAGATGTGGGCCTCTGGAGGTTGTTCCTGCTGTTGGGAGCTGAAAGAAACCTGGAGAACTAAGAATATCGACAAATCGCTCTTGAGGCTGTTATTTCCGACGCAGCACCGCCGTGCGAGAAGGATCTCCATGCATCGTTGCGGTGCTCCCGAGCCAACGCAGCACCTGTCACAGCTGCAAGAACCAACAAATCATGGATTGCGGCTGAAGAAGCTGTTGCAGTGCCGCTTGTCGCCGCCGCATTGATTGCCGATGCATCCCGGATTTCCACACATCGCACCTGTGCGGCAAGTTTTCCGGACGCATCACCCACGAACCAGAACCGTCTTGGAGTTGAAGCATCACTTTCCCCAACAGTCAGGATTCGACGCATCACTCCACCTGCATGCAGCAGAACTGTTGCATCGCGATGGCGGCGGAAGCTTCCCACGCACGTCCCCGCTAGTGCACCTGGCCTGGCCACGCCCCCCATAATGAAGGTTTGCTGCTGAGTTCCTGACTGAGCTCTGGGGGTTTGAGAATGACCCCCTACTAAAACTATAATTAGCAGTGAAAAAACAGCACCAAGGGATGCCAGGATACTGGATGGCGAGTTGCTGTGTTTGTGCCTAGATTTGAAGCATTACGGTGAGCGGCCATGAGAGACGGATAGAGGCTGTGAGGGGCAGTTGTCGTGAGGGTGTTTTTTCCATCCCTGAACCATGTATAAATAGTACCCAGAGCTCCAGGGTCCAGAGCCAATATACAGGTGCTACAGGAGTAACTGGAGTTACAGAAGAAAAGGTGAGCCAAGATTTTTATTTTTTTCAAAATCCATCGTTTTTCTGAGTCTGAACTTGTGCAGACATGTGAACGTAGTGAGCAGTGCACTGGGAGCTCACTTCCCTATTTATTTAGTGCTATATGGGCTTGGCAATGCCCCCACCTCCCCTTATCTTCCTGCCTTCTTGTTTGGTATAGAGGTGTATTGGAGAGGTGTGGTGGGTTTCTGTTGGTCTGATTGTTTCCTTTGCTTGCACCCCTGTTCACTTGGGCACTATCGGAGCTGAGCCCATATACGAAAGGGATGAGAGGGGTGTCTCCCTAGAGGTGGGAGCTAACTGCTGATGCTGACAGCGCTACAATAGTAACAGTATGCGCACACTTAAGCGCAAGCCTCTTGGTGTTAATGCAGTCCCTTCAGATCAGCCTACCCCCGCGCAGAGGCAATGACAGAAGAGCACCTGAGAGAAGGCACTAACAAAAACAAAAACACGCGTACTGTGACACGAACATCAGAGAATGGATACTAAAGTCCAGCAACTTTTAGAAGCTTAGCATTGTGGGGCCTCTTCCACTCAAGGTGGTAGTGAGAGTAGATCAGAAGGATACAACAGTGGAGACACTAATTTAACGCATGCCGAAAATGCTGAAAATAACAACCTATTGGAAGACCGTCTTAGGATAACAGCGATTGAACCCTTCTCTACGCCCCTCTGCTGCAAGCAATATCCTCTTTTTTCCAAATCACATATTGCCCCCTCAGCCTCAAACCATAACTCCACCTCAACACCCCTTGAATACAGAAATTGGATCAACAACTGATATAACTATGTTAGCACCAGCCGGAGCGAAAGTTCCCCTTCAGGCTATGCAGCAGGATCAACAACTCAACAAAACTGTGAAAAATATGTTTGAACTCATCCTCTCTGAGATAAAAGAGCTTCGATTAACACAATGACAGGGAATTGCTTCCCTTCATGCGAGACTGTTGAATATTGAAGAAGCTATGAGCAAACTTCCGGAGCGGATGACAGAGACCGAGGACCGGGTCTCTGTTTTAGAAGACAAAGCTGGGACTTTTCAACAGGAAATTAAGCAGTTAAAGCAAAGCAGGAAGACACTGGAGTCTAAGCTTCAAGATTTGGAGAATTATAATAGACGTTCTAATCTCCGATTGGTGGGGATTCCAGAATCTGTGGAAGGCCCCCAAGTGCAAAATTGGGTAGAAATTTTGTTGAAAGAGGCTATTCCTGAATTAACAGGGGACCTAACGATCACAAGGGCACCTAGGGTGCCCTCTCAGCGCTTCACTAATACAAAGTACCCTTGAACAATTCTAGTCAACTTTGCTGATTTTCGAGTACGCAAGAAAATATTGACTAAAGCCATTCAAAAGAGATCTTTTACGACGCAAATGGTTCCTCAATTTAAGATCTCAGATATGATGGCATTAGCTGCAAAAAGGAGAAGAGATTTTGTGCGTATAATTGACTCTTTCAAAACAAAAGGCGGACATGCAACTATTGCACAGCAATCCAAGCTGAAAGTTCTAGCGAATGGCAAAGTACACATGTTTGACGATGTAGTGAAAGCACAGGGGCTTTTGCAGCAGATGTCTAGTTCACTGTAAAGAGTGTCAGGAGTTGACAAGTTGGTAAATTTCTATGTCTGTAGGCCATTGTGGGACATATGGGGCTGAGGGGGGAAGGGGTTTTTCAGGGCTTTAGGATTGGTTAGGGGGGTCCCTTCTCCATGATACCATGGGCGGAGAGGCCAGGAGCCGTAAGGACTGAGTGTCCTTACGTCAACCAGTGGCACACAACCATAGGTGCAAAGTCATGGCACCTAGGGCACTTAGGGTTGGCTGGGAGAAGGTGTGGGATATTCTCCGCAAGGGCATACGGGGGTGGGTTGAAGTGGGTGCGTTAGATGGGGTTAGAGCAGGGCACTGGGGTGTATATGGGGGAAAAACAGAGAGTTCATCTTTTTGTTTCGATGGAAGTAAATAAGTTCTTAGGAGATAAGCAAATGTTTGACAGAGTAAAACACGAGGGGAGGGAGAACATGGCGGCCGTGAGCTGAGCGATCGCTTGCCGCCGGTGCTCCGCTCTGCCCTATGACAAAAAGGATGTAGGTTTTGACCGAAATAGTTAATTAAGCTTTACCCCCCCCTTCAGTTGGAGACTTACTCTGGGATGTGCGTTGGAGTGTCCGTAGACCTCCCGCGCTGGTTTCTGGCTGCCATGGAATTGAGGAGGGGTCGGAAAGTTGCAGCTCGTGGTCTCCTCCGGGGCAGTCTCCTCCGAGGTGAATCCGGCGGAACCAGTGGCAGAGGCAGCACAGGGAGAGCGGCTGCTGCCGCTGCGAGTGCGCTGGAGAGCGGCGCCGGAGTTGAGGGGACGAGGAGAGAGACGGAGACGGGCTTGGGACCGGACGTGGTGAGAGGTAGATTTGCTCCAGTAGCCTCAAGTCAGAAGGCAAAGGAGCGTGAGGTTTCAGAGTGCCGGAAAAACGAAGACGGGGGTATACGGGAGGCACTCAGACCCGGTAAGCTCCCCCCTTGTGGTCCTAGAACGAGGAGTCAGCCAAGGCGGATCGAAGAAGGGTTTACCTCTGTAATTAGCCTGGCAGAGCCTAGTAGACCCAAACAGGGGATTGACATAAAAACGGGGAAACTACAAAAATAAAACGGCAAAAGAGTTGGGAAACGTGCTGGGAAACGAGCCACAGCACTGGGGTCAACTGTGCTGGAGTCCAGAAAAGGGAGATCTAGGAACACCAAGCTATCTCCGGAGGACGAAATTGACATAGACACAGACATAAATACAGATACACATCAGAATACTTTAGAAATAGGGCTTCAAAGTATCTCTGAAGGTAGTTTCTCTCCTTCTTGGAAAAATAAAGGCAAGAGCTCAAAAATCAGCAGAAAGAAGGGTCTCCCTATAGAGGCAAAAGTAAAAATCACTCCATCGTTAAGGTCCTATTTTAAGGCCCTCCCACAGGTTTTGGATGTGGTAAAACAGGGAGAAGCTCTTAGGAAAGAATCTGGGCAGATGGACGTAGCAAGACAGCCAATGGAGAAAATTGAGTCTGTAGATATTCCCTCCCCCACTCTTAGCCTCATTCCTCGATCTGTATCTACAATAGTTCCACTCTCTCAGTCCTCCAAGCAATCTGTTATGCAATTTAAATCGCTGAGTAATCCAGAGACCCCAGAAGTGGGTATGGTTATGAACTCAGGGTTAATGAATGAACATATTGAAGGAGAAGAGTCAGCGGTGGAAAGTGTAGGAGCAGGAGTAAGGGGCAGTGAGAATGATAGCACTAAGATCAGCACAGAAATAGGGAGGATCCCGGAGTCTCCAGAGAGGGAAGGTCCCTCTGTGACCTCTTTGGAAGCGTTATTTTCCATCATGTCTTTGGATATTAAAAAGGGATTTGCTATCTCGGAGTCGAATCAGGGAGAGATTAGACTTTTTGTGAATCCCTTGAGAAAAATTCGATCTCTTAGATTCTAGGACGGTGGTTCTAGAAAAATCAGTGGAGGGGCTTAAAGAAGATCTGGGAGCAGCGAAAGCTGATATTGTAACACTTAAGAAAGAGGAGACCGTGCTCCGGGACAGATTGGAATCCTTGGAGAATAACTCCCGACGTAATAATTTACGCCTCTTGAATATACCAGAAGGAAAGGAGGGGAGGATCTTAAAACCTTTGTAGTAACCCTCATAAAAGAATCGGTTCTGATTAATGATTCAGAGGAAGACTTGATGAGGGATATACAAAGGATCCATCGGGATCCCTTCAGGAGACACCCTAATCGAACAAAACCTAGAAAGATCTTAATCAATTTCCTGACTTTTTCATTGAAAGAGAGAATACTAACAGCTGCCCTTAAACAGAAATCATTGAAACCCAGAGACTTTGCCTTTGAGATCCGATCAGACCTCTCACGGGTCACTTTAGATCGACAATGGGAGCTGGGCAGAAAAATGGAGGATTTTAAGAAATTGGGGGCCGTTGTTCAGTTGAAGTTTTCTGCACAATTGAAGGTTATGTTAAATAACAAAATGTATAATTTGAAAACAGTGCAGGAGGCTCAAGAGCTTTTGGAAAACTTAAAATAGCTTCCAATAAGATTATCTTAAACTAGATTATCATTTATATATACAGATAGTTGATTGAGATCTGATAATTTTATGGGGACGGGAAGTACTCACTTATGAACTGATATACATCAGTTAAAACATGGCTCCAAGAAATTAGAGCCATAAATTAAATTAATTTAATTGCATGGGGGAAAAAGCATAATATAAAATATGAATTAAGCCACAGGTAGCCTATACATTTTTGGGTATTAGTTAAAGATGGGGCAGAGTGGGGCACATCGGTAGGCAGAAACTGGATTTAGTCCAGGTAAATAGGGGTTGGGTTCTCCAGGGAGGGGTGGGATTAAGGGTAGGGCTGGGGAATCATGGGTGGGGGAGCATAAGGGGAAAAAAAGGAAAAAATTCTCATTCGCCTTTTAACCTAGCATGCTTTTTTTGGTTATTGTTTTTGGTCTGGTGTCGATACCCTGAAGGATGGTGTACATTCAGAAATCAGATTTTTAATCCACCATGAGAATGATACAATGTTTATCATGGAACGTTAATGGCCTCAGAGTTAAAAGTAGGAGGGAAAAAATCTTTCAATATCTTAAGGACTCACCTGCACAGATAATTATTTTGCAGGAAACATACCTCCTGAGAGAAGAAATTAGTGGCATATGTGGGAAACTCACGTGGGTGGAACATTGTGTCAGTTCCTGTCAAAATGTTAATATTAGGGGTGTAGCGATTTTAGTTAAAAAACAAGCAAATGCTGGTCTTTTAAAGGTTATGACAGACCAAAGTGGTAGGTGGGTCATGGTTCAGTTATCCGTTAAAGGTTCACTCATAACAGTAGTAGGCTATTATGGCCCTAATCAGGATGACCCTTCGACATTAAAAAATATTTTTGCTAATCTTTTGGGGTTTCCTGATACAACTATTTTAGCTGGGGATTTCAATATAGTATTGAATCCGCAAATGGATAAATCCCCAAGCAGTAGGGCAAATGCCTTATCCAAATCTAGGTCATACCTAAAAATGATGATGAAGCAGAATGCCTTATCGGATATTTGGAGGGAAAGGTCAGGTGTTCAACTAGGTGTGTCTTTTTATAATAAAAATACAGACACAAATCAAGGATTGACTATATCCTGATTAGTAATGATTTAAAGGGTAAAGTCAAAGATATAGGCTACTTGACCCCCACCTTTCAGACCATGCGGCGGTATGGATGGATCTAGATTTGTCAGAAAAAGAACAACGAAGGATATGGACATTTGATCGCACTTTTCTCCTAGATGAAACTGAAATTGTTCATCTATGCCAGGAGACAGAGTTTTTCTTGAATATAAATATAGGATCGGCAGAGCCCTCTGTGGTATGGGACGCCTTGAAGTCATACCTGAGAGGATTGGTAACAAACAGGACCTCCTATAAAAATAGGCAGTACAGGGAAGAACTGGCATCTATTGAGCGGGAAATGAAAGAGGTGGAAAGGGAGATTAATAATGAAACGGACCAAGCTATTGGCCAAGTACAAGTTGTGAAATTGAAAACTTTGAAAGATAAATTAGAGGATATTGTACAGACCAGGATCTCTAAGAGATGGGAGGTGAGCAAGTTAGCTCATTTTGAATATGGCGAAGGGGCTGGAAAATTATTAGCTTGGAAAGCCAAAACTGATAGGACACGAAACCTCATAAAACAAATTGATAATGTGCATACTAATTCATCGGCAATTAATGACGAAGAGATAGGAGAAGCTTTCTATACTTTTTAAAAAACTTGTATAATGAAGACAAAGATGTAGATAGCACATTAGCACGCGAATGGTTAAATTCAATTAACCTCACCCCCTTAGACTCTGTTCAACGAGTTAATTTAGAGTCCGAGATATCACAACAGGAGGTCAGGAAGGCGCTTTCCACTTGTAAGGCAGGTAAGGCTGCAGGGCCAGATGGCCTTCCCGTTGAATTATACAGAAGTTTGGGAGAGGTGATAATTCCATTCATGACGATCCTTTTTAATAAAATCTTAGTTGAAGGAGTTAGACCACCCACTTCGTGAGGCGAAGCCAACATAACGTTGATCTTAAAACCAGGAAAGCCTTCTACCAAATGTGGGTCATATAGACCCATTTCGCTTCTAAACACCGATTATAAGGTTTTTACCAGAATATTGGCAGATAGGTTGGGTGCGGTAGCAGGAGGCTTGTTGCATGCAGACCAAAAGGGTTTTTTAAGAGGTAGGAACCTTTTTGACCTCACTCATCATTTTATTGGTGCCATCGATTTTGCCTCAACTTTTTCACTCCCTCTGGCAGCAATGACCCTGGATGCCACTAAGGCATTTGACAGGGTCAATTGGAATTATTTAGCGGCCGTGTTGGAGTAGTTTAATTTTGGGCCAAAATTTTGCCGGACTATTAGCCTCATATACAGCGACCCTTCGGCAAGGCTTGTGGTCAACGGACAACTGACAAACCTTTTAAAATTAAGAGAGGAACCAGACAGGGCTGCCCCTCTCCCCCTCCTATACGATATGTATACAGAACCATTCGCTCAACGTCTTAGGGAGGAGACACTCATTTCACCATTTAAGAGTGGAACATGGGAGAGGAAGGTAGCCCTGTATGCCGATGACATATTAATTCTTTCGTCAGATCTAGAATTGTCGTTTCCTCATGTTATTGACATAGCGAGGGAGTTTGGTCGGGTCTCGGGTTATGAGGTCAATGCAGAAAAACTGAAATCATGACGTGGAATCTGCCGGGGTGTCAATATCAGACCAAAGACGAGATAAGGTATTTGGGGGTGAAGATAGTCCGAGATATAAATAAGATCGCGGATATCAATTTTTTAAACGCCTCAAGAGAGTGTCAAAAACTTATGAAATCTTGGGCACATCTCCCCCTGACCATCTTGGGCAGAATTAATTTGGTAAAGATGGTAATTCTACCAAAAGTTACCTTTCTTTTTAACACCATTCCTCTACACTTCGAGAAGCAAATAATTGAAAAATTCCAGCAATCTATTAATTCATTTGTGTGGGCCTATAAAGCCACTAGGATATCTTGGAAGAAGCTGAGACGTAGGAGGGAAAAAGGTGGTCTTGCACTTCCGGATGTACAATACTATGCCTGGGCTTTTCAGCTAACACATTCAAGAATGTTGTTAAAATCACCGGATTCATCAGGGAGGGGGTAATGTACCTAGCTATGCTGGAGCAAGTGGGGTTACCTCATGAAGGTTTTCTTTTAAATATGGAGATCAGAAATTCTTCAAGAAAGTAAGACTGAAAGTCCTAGAGAGCGTGGTTCGTATTTGGGCCAGAATTAAGAAACTAACAGGCCTAGAGTACTGTTCAAAGTTAGCTCCACTGTGGGACAGTCCAGGGACACCAAGCTGTTTGAAAGATAAACTGGCGGTCCCTTTAAAAACAGCTGGGTTTCTGGTATGGGGGATCTTACCGCAGAGGGCTCACTCTTACCTTGGGTATTTCTTGATGGAAAATTGGAGGAGGGCATGTCCAGATTTAAATATTTGCAATTAAAGAGTTGGTCCCTGAGTCTTAAAAAACCTATAGGTCTGGGGAATATGTTGGAAGAACATTTAGTACAAAAGCCAGTTGGAAAGAAAGAGGTATCGTTCTTTTACTGGGCTATTGAAGAGGTCATAGATGGAGACTTCAGATTAGCTGAAGAGTTGTGGGGAGAATTTATACCAGAAATAGACTGGGCAGACCTGTGGCAAATGTCTTTTAACACCTTGTTTGCAGTAGTAAAGCCAGCCTGGCTTAGAAGAAATCATTATTTCACCACACATAGGGCCTATTTATCCCCAGTGAGACTCGCTAAAATGACCAAGGGCCCCCCCGTTAGATGTAAAAAATGTGACATGGAAAATGTCCCAGACACGCATATGTTTTGGACCTGTCCGGCAACTTCTGAATTTTGGGAGAAAATTGGGAGCACTTTAACGAACATTTTGGGACGCCCAATACAAATTTCTCTTAGATTTATAATTTTCGGTATATCTAGCGAAATTATGGGCCCGAGCAGAGGTTTTCTATTCTATGCTATTTTGCTAGCTAGACGAGAAATATGTAGGAGATGGACTGAGGCTGTACCTCCTACATACTCAGATTGGTTGTGCTCTTTGTATAAAATCTCTAGGAATGACCTGGCCAGATTGAAAGATAGTAGGAAGAGAGCTATTTGGGACTGCCTGATAAACTGGACTCCAGGCTAAAACGGCTATAATATATCTTGTTTAACAAACTAATTATATAATATACATGATCCTATGATTAAGCCTCATCTGAAGCTCTCAGGCAGCGTTGGGTCTTGCTGTTCCTCCTTGGTCCCCAGTCTCGATTTTGGAAGGGCCCTCAGCAACAGTTACTGGTTTTAAGTAATCAGAAGAGAGTGCAACCACTCTCTCCTTCACAACGGGAGGTCAGCAACAGAAAAGAGGTTTGCTTGCTACTGGTAGGCGGGTGACATCTCGAAGGCCTACGTCTCAAATTGAGTAACAGTGGCAACTTTTCAAATTTCCTAGTTGTCTGGGGTTGGAGGCGAATGAGGAAAAAAAAAAAAAAAAAAACACGAGGGGAGGCCTCTTCCTTTAATTATTCTATGGGAATGTCTATGTATTGAGTGTCTTAGCCTGTCTTAGTCTTCGAATGCACTTTAAGTATCTATTGTATCTCCATTTTTATAGGGTTGGCCATGAGGATTCGCAAAACGAAAATATACATTTGTATTTAATTGCGGAGATGTTATCTTTGAGCTGGGCTGCAATCATAAGAATAAATATGGTTTTACGTTTGCTCAGAATGCAATATACACTTTACATTTATGTTTTACACGTGCAATAGGATGTACCTTGCATTCTATATCTTGCACCTTGTACTTTATTTTGTATTGTATATTTGTAAAGCGTATTGTGACCAAAATGGTATCCTGGCGCTAGCTAGACCACTCAGTAAAGGCATAGAACAGAGTAAGTCTCAGAAGTTTAATCTGGCTGTTAGTGAGGAAAGAGCCAGGTTTTCAAAGACTTTCTGAACTTCAGCAGGTAGATTTGAGATCTTAGTGAGGCAGGCAGTTTGTTCCATATCTGAGCTGCCTTCACAATAAAGGCACATCCTCCTTGTTGGACTTTGTTAAATCTGTGTTCTTGGACATAATTACATGTAGCTGATCGGAGGGGTCTGCCATGGTTGTATTTCCTTAGTCTGGCTTGTAAAGGTTTTGGTACTTTATTGTGTAGTGCCTTATAAACAATACAGAGTGATTTAAATATGATCCTCTATTTAATCGGCAGCCAGTGAATATCTCTAAGGGCATTTGAGGCAGAAGAATGATGGGGTCTGTCTAGTGTTAGTTTCGCTGTGATTATCTTTATGCGTTCCAGTTTCTTTAGTAGAGAGCTGGGGACTCCTAATAAGAGAGCATTACAATAATCCAACCTAGTTAATATGACGCCTCTAGAGATCAAAGATCTAGCTTGGACGTCAAGCAGGGGTACACTTTTCTGAGACAGTGCGAAGCAGGACCCCGCAGTCCCATTCACTTGCTTTTCCACCCTCGTCTAGCATTACCCCCAGGTTCCGTACCACAGTTGAGTTGCCCAACTGGCTTTCCGTGAGTAGAGGCCAGAATTTAGGGGGTACTGATAAAGAAGTTTTGCTGGACGGACAGCAAAGGAGCTCTGTTTTACTTCCTTTCATCTTGAGTGAGTTAGCACTCATCCAGTTAAAAATATCTAGAATGCAGGCCTGAAAGTTGCAATGGGAGTGGGCCTGATCTTCATTTAATGCTAAAATCAATTGGGTGTCGTCTGCATAATTGATAAGCTTCATCTTGTGGGACTTAATGAGAGAGATTAAAGGTTTGATATAAATATTAAATAAAATTGGGATAAGAGAGGAGCCCTGGGGGATGCCATTTAGAGTCGTTCTAAAATTATGAACGATCATTCAGATAAGATTTTATGCCATTTGGAGTCGTTCTAAAATTATGAACGATCATTCAGATAAAAGTTTAGCCAATTTAACATCTGGCCTCCGACACCCACTGACATTAGTCTGGATAGCAGAATGCGGTTGTTAACTGTGTCGAATGCAGCTGACAGGTCAAGGAGAACCAGTACTACTGGTTGTCCATTGTCTGTTGTCCTATGTATTTTGTCAGTGGCGCAAATCAATGCAGTTTCAGTTTCGTGACCAGGACGAAAGCCAAATTGCTCTTCTTCCAGCCAAGAGTGCTCCTCTAGGTATTGCAACAAGATAGTACTGAGATGTCCCTCTAATATTTTTATTGGGAAGGGTAGAAGGGAGAGTGGCCTAAAATTAGCTAGGACTGATGGGTCAGACATTGCTTAGACATTTTAACCAGGGGTTACAAAATAGCTTCAATATACACTTTAAAAATTGGCTACCTACTTCGTTTAGAAAGCAATATGTACTTTATATTATATGTTCTATTCGTACAATATTATGGATCTACTCTGTACTTTATATCTTGCACTTTGCACTTTATCTTGCATAAACACTTTAACAAAGGGTTACAAAACCGTTTTAATATGCACTTTAAAATTGGCTACCTATTTCGTCAGGTTACTATGATTATTCATGCTAAAAACTGTAGATCAAGGATATTTTCGCACAAGTGCACTTTGAAAAGATACGATCATTTTTTTTGTCAGATTTAATCTTTCAAGAATTTAATATTATAGATTGTATGCGACTGACTAAAACCCCCCAAAAAGTTAGATTTAAGGTTTTACAATGGAATATAAAACGTAGGCAGCAATTTTTTAGTTATTATGATATTCTGTTAATTTAATGCGACAACTCGTTTATCAGACATATTTGTTGGGGATGTCCCCTTAGTAGATAGGAATAATATGTTAAGCTGGTTGAATAGTGGGTATGAAAGGGTACAGGATTTTCTGGATGGGAGCTGGAAAAAGTGGGATGTAATAGTACCCAGTATTCAATATCATAGAACAATACTGAAATGGTCCTTTATTAGAATAAGAAATTTCCTATTAGATTTTAATCCCATACAGAGCAAGGCATCATCAGAACTTAGTGAAAGCCTGATAGAATCCAGTACCCATAGGTCAATCAGTGGCTGAGTCTCGCTTCTGCACAACTATGGAACGGTTAAACTCCTTGAAAAAGCACAAGCTAAAGAAAATCTTCTGATATCAGCGGCCACTTGGGAAAAGATAAATGAGTTTAACTCCTCATTATTAAAGGGTGCACATATGCGACGTTTGCAATTCTACACCAAGTGGCTATTATATAGAACTCCCGCTTTCCTCCATAAGGTAAACAAACAGATCTTGATTAATTGTTTTAGGTGTGAGGATGAGGCAGAGGGGAATTGGACGCATATGACATGGACCTGTCCCAAGCTGAGTGAGTTCTGGGATGCGATTAGCCAATTCTGCCGCCACACATTACAGCTGCAACAACCATTGGATACTTTGACAGCCGTTTTTGGGTATTCACCCGAGCTAAATGTGAATTTGCCATTGAAAAAACAACTTTTTATTGTGACTTTAATAGCTAGATCCTTAATCCATCGAAGGAAATTCCTACCTTTCAACATCTTAGATCTAAAATAAGTAGGATTGGGGATTTAGAAAAAAGATATGCGCTAATTTCTGGGTCATATAGGAAGTTTCTCAAGCTCTGGCAAATAATTGATTAAGGAAGGGGATTAAGAAATAAAGTGCCGGTCGAAACCCAAAATAAAAATATATTAGAAATGTTAGGTGATAATATGATTCAGTGTTTAAAATATTATAATGGCCTGTTGTTATGTATGTTTTAAGCTTTATGAAATGTGGTGGACTTTGAGAATCTTTTAAATTTTTACTGTATCTGATCGACGAAGTGTTAATGAAATTTGTACATTGATTAACTCTCCTAAAAAAATAAAATAAAAAAAAGGAACTGTTCCATCGCCCCCCCCCCCAAGGACTCCAGGCACTGACGCATCTCTTTGTTTCTCGCCGCTTCCCATCTCTGCAGCTGTTTGGCCTTGTGAATTTTGCCGCATCTACAGGTACTTTGTGTAGAATCACGTATCCATAGTTTTCTATGGACCCAGTTACTTGAAACCTTTGAAAAGTCATATTTTTATTACATGTATGTTGAATTTTTATCGTTTTGGTCTTTTTGGGTTTAGATAAAGATACTTTATTTTCCCTAAACTGGTGTGGTGTACATTTGTGGTGTTATCACTGTATTACTGTGTGCTTTGAGTACAAATACTTTACACATTGCCTTTGGTATAAGTATGTCTGCTTGTGCCAAGCTACCCAGGGGGTGAGCAGGGGTTATCTAAAGTGTGTATCCCACCTTACCCTGACTAGAAGCAAGGGTCCCTATTTGGACAAAGGTACCTACCTCTGCCAACTAGAGACCCTAATTTCTAACATTCATAACATACATACATTAATAGATGGCCCTTTCACACAAGTGCAGGGCCCAACAATTTTTACAGTTATGAAAAAGATTTTGAGTGAAAAGTCCAAAGAGAAAATCATTCAAAATATGAACAAAGTATTAGTGTCCCTGTTGGAAAGTGGATTATTGGTAGGGGCAAATGTAGGTCTGCCACTGGCAATAAGGCCACTAACACATGATAGGACTCAGCATAGGTCTTAGAAAATTATTCCTATGCTCAACCCTTGGTAACGTGGCTGCGAGCAGACAGGCTTAACTTCAAAGACAGGTATGTAAAGCATTTAAAAACACCAATTCAGTAAATAATTAAGACACAACACATAATAAAAATCCAAAACAATTTACAATGACACCAAAACGACAAAAATCCAATGTAGGGAATTGGAGATCTGAATTTTCAAAGATTTAGCAAAATATAGCACTTAGAAACTTATAGCACCATATTGGGATACAGGCTGCGATAGACCGACCCAAAGTCAAAGTTTCAGGCCGACCGCGATGGAGCCCTAAGCGGCTACACCTCGCGGTAGGTCCCAGTCACAGTTTTTAGCTTCGGACTTAGAAACTTTTCTGGAGCTTTTCTTCCCGGGGTCCCTCGAAGCTCTCAGCCAGTCTGGATTCGGTGAGGGTTCGCCGAATTGCCTTGTGATGAGCTCCTGGTCAAACTTATGGAAGTCCGGTTCCAGCGGGGCAAACCCAGGATCCAGGCCGACACGTGGTTGAAGGCAGGCGGCTTGGCTTTCGCGGTTGCTCCCGGTCACCTTTTCTTCGTTCGGACTTAAGAGACTTTTACAGAGCTTTTTCTTGCGGGGTCCCTCGATGCTCTTCACCAGGCCGGATTCGGTGAGTGTTCGCCGGCCTTGGATTTCTTCTACTCCCTGTCAAACTCTGGAAGTTGGACCTACGGAGCTTTTAGCAGGACGAACCTGGCTGGCTTGGCCGGCTCGATGTTGAAGGCAGGCGGCCTGACTGGCCAGGTTGAGTCGGTCCCTCTATGGAGCTTTTTTTTCAAAGTTGCTCCAAAGTTCTCCAAACTTCTTGAACTTCTTCCTGAAGTTCCTCAAGGAGTCCCAAAGTGTCTCAAACTCACTCCAAGGGTCTGGAAGCTCCAAGATGGTCCTTGAAAGTTGAGGACTTCATTTCCCACAATCCACTTGGACAAAACCCTTACAAATTCACAGGTAGTTCTTCCAGTTGATGATCCTTGGTGGTGATGGTCCAAGTGAGCTCTGTTAACCTGTAGCTTGCAGGGAGTCCACTCTTTAGTTCTTTTGCAGCAAGGTAATCCACAGGGCTGTAGTTTCAGCTGGTGCAGTCTTCAGAGGACAGGCCTTAGAGTTTTGCACCCCCAACTTCTCAGCATTGCAACGTCTTGCTTCCTTAAGTTTTAAGCAGCAGATCTGGAGGGCTCTGCCCCTCTCAGATACTTATTACAAGTTCTCTGGGTCAGGCAGGAGGTCACTCCTGACCAATGGGAGCAGGGTAACTCCTCAAAGATATGACCACATCCTGTAGAAGGTGGCATTATTTTGTCCCAGAGTGCATCAAATCTTCCAAATTCATAATGGCTGATTTTCCAGCAGGGAGGTAAGAGCTGGCTAAACACACCCCTAGGATGGCTAATTTACTTAGACTCTCCCCCTGCATCTGCTCATACCTTCCTTAATCCTACCATCTGCCTGAGGTGGAAAGTTCAGAGTTGTAAATGTCACTGGTTTCTGCTCTCCTCTTTGAAGACCATGGTTTACGACTCCTTCCCCTGGCATTCCTGTGGAACAGCACAGACCCCAGAGAGCTGGGTGAAGCAGCTGATGAGTGCGTGAGAACCCGGGTTTCCATACAGCACCAGGGGGGTGACCAGAAGAAAGGAGGACAGGTCCCTCCCCAGGGGAAAGCCCATGGGAAAGAAGGTCAAAACCAGAAGGAGTCCTCCAAAGACCCACAAAAACCTGCACAAGGAGGGGGGCCCCGAGCCAACGCAAATCCAAAGGGAGGTGGAATCATGGAAAGAATGGTAGGTTCTTTGATCCCTCAAAGGTGGGTAAGTGCTTTGACTGTAACCAGCCAGGGCACAAACAGGGAGATGCTGTCTGCGCCAAGAAGCTCCCCCCTAAGGGGCCATCCACAGGGATTGCCAGTGTAAGTATAGGGGTGGAGAATGGTGCCCCAGAGAGGGGTAGTCAGGTGGTGGAAGCAACCTTAGTGTCCCTGGGTGGGGTGAATATTGCAACCCTTGCTGCCTTACCTCCAAACATGGACAAGTACAGGCAGAGGCCTAAAGTGAATGGGACTGAGGTTGAGGCTATAAGAGACACTGGGGCTAGTGTAACTATGGTCCTGGATGAGCTGGTGCCTCCAGAAAGGTTGTTACCTGGTGAGTTTCACCAGGTGACTTATGCAGACAGCACTACCAAACTCCATCCTATGGCTGTGGTGGACTTGGAATGGGGAGGTGTGACAGGCCCTATGAAGGTAGCTGTGTCAAAGGTGCTCCCAGTCCAGTGTTTACTGGGCAATGATCTTGAAGCCACTGTGTGGTCAGAGGAGGAGAGAGGACTCCATATGAAAATATTGGAGCTCCCTGAGTGGGTATGTGCTGTGACTGGGTCACAGACTAGCCAGAAGGGAGGGGCTGGATGCTTGGACCCTGGAACAAAGGGCCAAGCATCCAAGGACAAGGGTACTGGGCCTGGTGAGCCAGCCCAGGGAACTCCAGAGGTGCAGGCAGAATATAACCCTGATGGGGAGGATCTGGCCTCTGAGGGAGGGACTCCATCCCTGCCAGAGCCAGCGGGGCAAACCCAGGATCCAGGCCGACATGCGGTTGAAGGCAGGCGGCTTGGCTTTCGCAGTTGCTCCCGGTCACCTTTTCTTCGTTCGGACTCAGAAACTTTTATGGAGCTTTTTCTCACGGGGTCCCTCGATGCTCTTCACCAGGCCGGATTCGGTGAGGGTTCGCCGGCCTCGGATTTCTTCTACTCCCGGTCAAACTCTGGAAGTTGGACCTATGGAGCTTTTAGCGGGACGAACCTGGATGGCTTGGCCGGCTCGCGGTTGAAGGCAGGCGGCTTGGCTGGCCAGGTTGAGTCGGTCCCTCTATGGAGCTTTTTTTTCCAAAGTTGCTCCAAAGTTCTCCAAACTTCTTGAACTTCTTCCTGAAGTTCCTCAAGGGGTCCCAAAGTGTCTCAAACTCACTCCAAGGTCGTGGAAGCTCCAAGATGGTCCTTGAAAGTTGAGGACTTTAGTTCCCACAATCCACTTGGACAGAACCCTTACAAATCCACTGGTAGTTCTTCCAGTTGATGATCCTTGGTGGTGATGGTCCAGGTGAGCTCTGTTAACCTGTAGCTTGCAGGGAGTCCACTCTTTAGTTCTTTTGCAGCAAGGTAATCCACAGGGCTGTAGTTTCAGCTGGTGCAGTCTTCAGAGGTCAGGCCTTAGAGTTTTGCACCCCCAGCTTCTCAGCATGGCAACGTCTTCCTTCCTTAAGTTTTAAGCAGCAGATCTGGAGGGCTCTGCCCCTCTCAGATACTTATTCCAAGTTCTCTGGGTCAGGCAGGAGGTCACTCCTGACCAATGGGAGCAGGGTAACTCTTCAAAGATATGACCACATCCTGTAGAGGGTGGTATTATTTTGTCCCAGAGTGCATCAAATCTTCCAAATTCATAATGGCTGATTTTCCAGCAGGGAGGTAAGAGCTGGCTAAACCCACCCCTAGGATGGCTAATTTACTTAGACTCTCCCCCCTGCATCTGCTAATACCTTCCTTAATCCTACCATCTGCCTGAGTTGTAAATGACACTGGTTTCTGCTCTCCTCTTTGAAGACCATGGTTTACGACTCCTCCCCCTGGCCTGGCATTCCTGTGGAACAGCACACTGCCCTGCCAGCAGAGCTGGTTAACCCCAGGGGCTCTTTATCACCTCTTCAAGGCAGCCTGGCTAATCCACTTAACTCTGACCAATCAGGGCAGACCATTGGAAGGCTGAATCTGGACCTACAAACAAGAAAGTCTTATAACTTCTTGTATGTACACTTTAGGATAAATTCAACAATATCATATTGTGGGATTTATTAATACCATTCGGGGAAGTCTTTGAATGGCACTTCTAGCCCTCTCCTATCAAGAGTTATTAGTTAATACCTTCCTACCATGTTAACCTATGTAGCAGGGGATTTGCAAAGGGAAAATGACGGGCCATTTTTCCAGCACCAGGACTTACAAAAACATATTTTATAAGTACTTTGCTTATATCTACAGGACCCCCACCACATGGGACACTTAGGTGAGACTTTAGGGGTTCTGAATCTGTAGAAATATTGCAGATCCTCACTTCACAGTGCTGCTAGCATCAAAGTCGAATTTGGGCAGCACTTTCTCACAATGTGGGGAGTGAAATGTGAAATTTCACTTAACCCAGGGCATATAAAACTCATTTTATAAGGGTCTACCTTATAGATACCTGACCCCCCACCCCTGGGACACCTAGGGGAGACCCTGGGGGTTCCTAATATGCCAAAACATTGTTGGTTATCCATTTTTAAGTGCCCCAAACACCAAAGTCAAGTTTGGGCACAATTTACTTTTTAAAAGCAGCCATGGCACCCAGGGCTGCTTTTAAAACTGACCCCAGGCCTCAGCAGTGCACACCTGCAAGTGCAGAAGGCTGCTGGCCTCTAAACTGCCATGCCCTACTATATACTAGGAACTGATAGGTAGTTTCAATTCCCCTGCCCTATTATATACTAGGGGCTTATAGGGTAGGTCATGCCATTCACAGGGGTACCCCAACCCATAGTGTACCCTAGTGTATGTAGGTGTTTTCACTGTATTCTAAGTGTTTTCAGCATAGCACTGGCCCTGGGCCGGGTTAGGCAAAGCACAGGGTCAGTCAAAGTCAGTTACCACCAGTACCAGTCAGCAAAAAGTTAGGGGGTGCCCAGGGCACAGGATGACTTTGCAACAGTCCCCATGAGAACTGATTGCATATTCAGATGAATTTGAATCTATCTTGAAAGAGTAAGGGCAACGTTCAACAGATCTGGGGAAGGATTACTTTTTAATTCTAACTTTGCAAATAAAAGGAAAAAGCATATCGGCTCAGGATCATAGGTTGCAGTTGGTGATTTTTTCAATACACCAGCATATCACTTATTTCCAAAGTGGTCCGGTCAATCTAGGCATCTACTAAGCATTTCTGCCCTGGTCTCCAAATCTGGCAACCCCTTTACAAGAGATGCTATGGTAGAAAGCATGTTTTTGATGAAAGAAGCACACAGACACTTGCTTAAGTCTCCATCACTAGCAAGCACCAACATGTTATTGTCATTCTGTCTATGGCTCCTGTGCCACAGACTCTTCTATCGCCTCCATTCATCTAGAAGTACAGTTTCTATGATGTGATAGTGGCTTGAGTATCACAATTAGTATCCACTGTTGAAAGGAAGAGCACTTAAGGCACAATGTTGAAGAAAAGTAAATTTCTGTGAGTGAAACGACCATCCATTATGTAACACTTGGAGAGGGCAAAGGTTGCAAGGTCATTACCTCTAACATTGTATCCCCAGATTTCAAGAAATCGGACCAGGATATGCAACAAAATGTTGTGTCACTTGCCAATCATAAAGCTCATATTGGAAGAGAGATGAAAATGCCTGGGGCCACACTGGTAATGGCCTGTTGCTTTAAGCAGGAAGTTAAAGATCACCCAAGGAAGGTGATTTAAGTTAAGTCTCGGAACAGATTCACTATACATATAGGGGCCGATTCCGATCTCGGCCGGTAGGGCTCCGAATCGGATTTGGCTTAACCGGATCCGATTCGGAGCCCTATTTCCCGACCGATTCGTATGTGCGTCCGGACGAGCGAGTACGATGCGAAATCGCCGACCGACTCGTTCGGGCGTCCCAACCGCTCCGACCGACACGTTCCCGGGTCGAACCGCACCGACCGACTCGCTCGGACACGACTCGCACCGCGCAATGGAGACGTTCCCCGGCCGGGTAAGTACGATGCGCGCCGCGAGCAGTCCGACCGACACGCGCCGCCCGGCTCGAAAGAGCAGTCGGAGCCGTACTTCGGGGGTCCGTGTCGGACCCCCTTGTACGCGTAGCCATGCGAGTCGCACACAGGGGGGACCCATGGGTCCCCCCTACCTGTGCGTGTACGGCGCGAGTCGCTTCGCCGCGTACACGCTGTAGGGGGCGCCCTTGCTCGCCTCGCACTGATTGAGGCAATGGGAGCCCGCGTACGTGTTGTACGACCGGCTCCCATTGACTTCAATGGGAGTCCGACCGACTCGAGTACGATAGCATACGGATGCATCGTACTCGTTCGGTCGGGCTGCACGGGTCCGATTCGGTCGGAAATCTCTCCGGGTCCGGCTCGGTCGGAGAGATTTCCGGCCCGAATCGGAATCGGCCCCATAGTATATAATATTAATCTCTGATGTGTTTAGCAGCTATTCCTAAAGAGAAAGAGGAAATATCGACAGGTTGTGTAGGACTCGGGCATATGCACGCCGGCAGTCAGCTGAACTGTTTCATGTTGCCCTCACACATCCCAAAGGGATGTCATGCTTCATCATAGGGCTATTGCTCCTCCTTGGGCTGGTGCTGCAGTGCCATATAGGTCCCCCGAAGGGTCACTTTGGCAGAGATCTTTTATTGGTATGCCGTATGAAGAATGAAAGGTAGAGTCTACGTGGAGTGGTATCTCATGTGTAATGATGTGGGTTAAAACTGGTCAGGGAAGCCACCAACTACATTTAATAACTGGACCGCCCTGTCAGATTCAAACCGTTTATAGGTAAATGCTACCAATGGGGTCATAAAGTACCCTCCACCCATGGGATACCTAGGGGAGACATTAGGGGTTCTGAATATGTACAAATATTGCAGATCTTCACTCCACAGTGCTCCTAGCACAAAACCCAATTTTCTGGAGCACTTTACTGCAATGTGGGGAGTGAAATGAGCCATTTCACTAACACCAGGGCATATAAAAAATATTTTATAAGGATTCTCTTTATGAATACCTGACCCGTCCCACCCCTGGGACACCTAGGGGAGACCCTGGGGTACCTATTATGCCCAAACATTGTAGTTTAATATGTTTTAACTGCCCCAAACACCAAAGTCAAGTTTGGGCACAATTTGCATTTTGAAAGCAGTCCTTCAACACAGGGAAGCTTCTAAACTGACCTCAGGCTCTCAGCAGTGCACCCATGCAAGTGCAGAAAGGGGTGCTGGCCTCTAAACTCCCATGCCCTATTATATACTAGGGACTCAAAGGTAGTTTCAGTCCCCCTGCCCTATTATGTACTAGGGTCTTCATAGGGGTACTCTAATCCATAGTGTACCATTGTGTATGTAGGTGTTTTCACTGTACTCTAAGGGGGATATTTACAAGGAAGTGGTGGAGTGAGGGGTTAGCCTTCATGGCTTATCACCTCACTCCGCCACTTCAGAAATGCAAGGCTGCACCATATTTACAAGGATATGGTGCAGCCTTGCATTTCTCCCTGCGCTGGTGCTACACTTAGCAGTGTAGCACCAACGCAGGCACCCTTGCACCATAGTGCAAGGGTATCTGCTTGCAGGGGAAGATTGTTTATGTGTAGGAAGATGTTTCTAGGACCAACACTCATTCCTACCACAACTGCCAAGATTCTCAGGATCGTCATCGACAGCAAACTCAACATGACTGTCCAAGTTAACGATGTCATCGCCTCATGCTTCCATGCCCTGAAGATGCTGAGGAAGATTTTCAAATGACTCTCAATCAGAACCAGCAAAAACCATTTACGCATGCTCTTGTCACAAGAAAGTTGGACTACGGAAACACCCTCTATGATAACCAGAAGGCTGCACACCATTCAGAACTCTGCAGCCTTACACAGAGATCTCACATCACATCACACCTGTAGGAGCTCCACTGGCTCCAAATACTTAAACAAGCCCAATTCAAAACTACTCACCCACACTTTTAAGACAGTGCCCTTCACTGGACCAGCATGCCTCAGCACTCATCTGCTTCCCCAAACCTTACAGAGACCTCAACTCATCCAGACTCCGACGTGCACACTTCCCACACATGCAGAAACCAGATGCATCAGTCAGGTCTTACCCTATATCACTTCTAAAGCTTTAAACAACCTGCTGCTACACACAAGAGCCTCCTCCTCACTTCTTGAATTCAACAAGAAGTTAAAGATCTGGCATTTCAAGTAGTCCAACTAGACCCTTGGTTTGGCTAGAACCACCCCGGTCAGCACCAGGATAACCTCCCGGGTGATAGTGCACCCTACAAATCTGTATAACATTTAGCATAACATTGAGAGTGAGGCACGTGAACACAGCATGTATGTGAGATTAGCATCTAATACATGACACCTTGGACAACTTGCGTTAGTACCAGATTACATTTTTTTAAGTGATGAGTCACCAGATATTCCCTATTTAATATGTTAAACTGAATATATTTAAATTGTGAATTATGCAATATCTCATGTGGCTGTGAAAGGACTCTGCCATTCAGAGTTGTGTAAAGATCGAGAGATATCATTTTCCCATGCACCACATAGTTTAGTCCAGGATAGGTCCCAGAGTTGACCATCAGCTTTATAAAATCATTTTATTAATCTACTTCCATCACTCATAGTGTGCAACGTCTGCAGTACTGCTTGCATTTGTGGTTCAGTAGATCGGATATCAAATAATGTCTGAAGCATGTATTTGAGATGTCTACAAGTGCGAAAACGTCCCAGTGCCAGGTTGTGATCTTAGTTCAAGTTTGAAAGATCAAGTAATGTGGAACCTTGGAACAAATCCACAAGTGTGCTATATCCAGATTCAGGCTAGCAACGTATTGTGGGTGAAGGCAGCCAGTTTGTGTGATGAGAACCAGAAGAAGTATGTCAAACACATAAAAAGGTTGGGATTTAGTCAATTTGTGGGTCAGTTTCAGGCAGGACAAAGCGGTGTTGCATAGGAAACATTAAACAATATAATAAAAACTTTTCACTCACTGGATAGGCCTATCTCAATGAGATTATGACCTGCCTACCAGGGAGATACTCTTTGAATTAGTGCTGCCAAAATGTTGAAAGTCCAGAAAGCCAAGGCCCCCTTCTCCCATTTGCAGCTTTAAGGTGCAAAGGACTATCCTGCTATCCTGCGCCGACCATCCATCCTAATTATGGCACCAAGCAACCAATGTAGTTGCGTAAAGAAAGAGCAAGGATGGAAAATGGGAACAATAATGAAATAATATATAAGACTGGAAAGCCCTATCATCTTGACAAGTGCCAACGACCAACCACTGCTAAAGGAAGCGATATCCTAAATGGTAAATGGACATAATATCGAATTATAAATATCGAATTGCAGTGATATCGAAGTTGTAATATAGATTGTATCATAATATCGAAGTCATGAATATCGTAGTAAAAAATATTGGGTTTTTTTTTTCATTAAAAAATATCGAAGTATAAAATATCGAATAAGTAATATCGTTAGTAGATAATATCGATTTGTTAGTGTTGTAAAAAATATCAACAAAAAAAATATAGAAAGTGTAAAATATCATTTTTTTGTAAATATTTAAATTTTCTGTATTGTTATTAATTTATTATTAGTTTAATTGTATGAATATTTTTTTGAAATTGTTTAAAAATAATTTTTGTAAGATATGTTTTAGGAGCGGGATGTTGGGTTATTAGGGGATAAGGGTGGGGAGTATTTTAAAAATATTAGTATAAATTTACATATTAAATTAATTTTTTTTAAATTAGAAATTATTTAAAAAACGATATTTAAATTAAAAATATAAAATATATGTTTTGTTTTAGGAGCGGGATGTTGGGTTATTAGGGGATAAGGGTGGGGAGTATTTTAAAAATATTAGTATAAATTTACATATTAAATACAATTTTTTTAAATTAGAAATTAGTTAAAAAAATGAAATTTAAATTAAAAATATATGTTTTGTTTTAGGAGCGGGATGTTGGGTTATTAGGGGATAAGGGTGGGGAGTGTTTTAAAAATATTAGTATAAAATTACATATTAAATTAAAATTTCGAGTTTTGAAAATAATTTAAAATAAGAAATTTAAATTTAAAATTCGAAATTAAATTTTTGTTTTCGGAGTGGGATATTGCATTATTAGGGGAGAAGGGTGGGGAGTGTTTTAAAAATAATTATATGAATTGACATATTTAATTAAAAAATTAAAAATTGCAATTTAAAAAAAATTAGAAAGTGAAATTTAAAAAGAAATTATATTTTTTTTTAGGAGTGTGATGTGTTATTAGGGGATAAGGGTGGGGAGTGTTTTTTAAATATTATTATAAAATTACTTATTAAATTAAAATTTAAAACATTGAAATTAATTTTAAGAAATAAAGTTAATTAAAAATGGAAATTATGTTTGTTTTAGTACTGGGATGTTGGGTTATTAGGGGAAAATGGTGAGGTTGTTCAAATAGTAAAATATATATATTTAGGGGACGATTCCGATCTCGGCCGGTAGGGCTCCGAATCGGATTCGGCTTTACCGGATCCGATTCGGACGCCCTGTTTCCGACCGAGTCGGACGTGCGTCCGGGCCAGCGAGTACAATGCGAACGTATGCGAAATCGCCGACCGACTCGTTCGCGGGACCCAACCGCTCCGACCGACTCGCACGGACACGACTCGCACCGCGCAATGGAGACGTTCCCGACCGGGTAGAGTACGATGCGCGCCGCGGGCAGTCCGACCGACTCGCGCCGTCCGGCGTGAGAGAGCAGTCAGAGCCGCACTTTGGGGGTCCGTGTCGGACCCCCCGTACGCGTAGCCGCACGAGTCGCACACAGGGGGGACCCATGGGTCCCCCCTACCTGTGCGTGTATGGCGTGACCCGCTTCGACGCGTACCCACTATAGGGGGCGCCCTTGTTCGCCTCGCACCCATTGAGTCAATGGGAGCCCGCGTACGCGTTGTATGACCGGCTCCCATTGACTTCAATGGGAGTCCGACCGAATCGAGTCCGATAGCATGCAAACGCATCGTACTCGTTCGGTCGGACTGCTAGGGTCCGATTCGGTCGGAAATCTCTCCGGGTCCTGCTCGGTCGGAGAGATTTCCTGCCCGAATCGGAATCGGCCCCTTAGTGTCCAGAAGCTTCCCTGACTTAATACTGACTGGAGTGGGAATAGTAATTTTATATGTTTAGTGTCCAGCACCTTCCCTGACTTAATATTCACTGGAGTGGGAATAGTAATTTTTATATGTTTAGTGTCCAGCACCTTCCCTGACTTAATACTTAGTGGAGTGGGAATAGTAATTTTTATATATTTAATGTACATCACCTTCTCTGACTTAGTACTCAGTGGAGTGGGAATAGTAATTTTTATATCTTTAATGTCCAGCACCTTCTCTGACTTAATAATCACTGAAGTGGTAATAGTAATTTAGGGGTCGATTACGATGGCGTTCGGAAAAACATACCGACCGCCATGGTAGCGGCAAAAAACCGCCCGCATGGCCAACGGGAAAAACGCCGGATACATTACGATGAACCGGCACAATAATCCGTCCGCGGCGGAGGGAGACAACGAAAAAACGCCCGCACTCGCCGGACCAGCTGAAAATCCGACCACAACGGCCGGATACTCAGCGGAAAAGCCAAGAACCGCCGCCATGCACACGGAGTAACCGCCCGTGACATTATGACAGCCCCGCTACCACCATGGTACCTACCTATGAATCCGACCGCATCGTGCGCGAACAGTGATGAATCCGATAGGCGGCGGAAGGGCTGCAGCATAGCCACCGCTGCTGAGGAACCGCTGCGGAGGATCCGCAAAAAAATGGCGGACGTAGAAAAAACACGAAAAAAAATACAAACAATGCACACACTGAAGTAGACCTGTCCCAATACAAACCAAAAGTGCCCAATGACAACAGCCCCAGAAATTTCAAAATAACCAATCACAGGACAACACACACAACACACCTGACAGCAACATACCAGCTTGCCACACCCCCCATAGCCGAGCATAAAACCAGCCCCTCCCTGACCACAATCCTTTGCTACACTCCACAACTGAAGGTCCCAACCCCAGAGAACAAAGGAGAGGCAAACCTGCACACAGCACCACCACAACACACACACCACCTACACCACCCACAACACCCACAACACCCACACAACTGCACCACAGAACATCTGCACAGCACACACCATGGCACCACACAAAATGCCAAAATTCACTGATTCAGAGCTTGCAGTCATGGTAGATGAAATAATAAGAGTTGAACCACAACTCTATGGCAACATGGTCCAACACACCCCATTAGCCACAAGAACCCAAATGTGGGTGAGGATAGTCAATAAGGTCAATGCAGTAGGGACCACCCCCGCAACAAGCAGGAAATACAGAAGCGGTGGCATGACCTGAAGACCGTGGTGAAGAGGAAGAGGGCCAAGAACCGTCAGCTGGCTGACGGGACTGGTGGAGGCACTCCCATCCCACCCAAACCATACAGTCCGTGGGAGGAGAAGGTCCTTGGAATCCTACATCCAGAGAGTCTTGAAGGAATCCGCGGGGGACTGGAAGCTGGAAAGTACAAACCAATGTATATCATCAAATTGCCATGTACCGTCTTGCACAAATTCAAACCTACAACCCCTAGGCCAAAGGACATTCGTCTGACCCACAATACCCAAAACAGGTCACACAGATGTAACCACCACTCAACCTGATAAAGCACAAAGCTAAACAAAACCAAATGGGATGCGTGTGTACAGACAAAAAGCACTACAACACACACCAGGCCCCCATCTCCCACCCCTCAGCAGGATGGAGCACCCCACCCAGAAGCATGTGTCAGCCATTGAACGCTCCCCCACCACCTAACAGGTAGGTAGCCATCTTCACAGGGATGGGGAATGTGTATCTGGAGGCAGCACTACAACTCCCAACAGGCCCCCTCTCCCACCCCTCAGCAGGATGGAGCACCCCACCCAGAAGCATGTGTCAGCCATTGAACGCTCCCCCACCACCTAACAGGTAGGTAGCCATCTCCACAGGGATGGGGAATGTGTATCTGGAGGCAGCACTACAACTCCCAACAGGCCCCCCTCTCCCACCCCTCAGCAGGATGTAGCACCCCACCCAGAAGCATGTGTCAGCCATTGAACGCTCCCCCACCACCTAACAGGTAGTAGCCATCTTCACAGGGATGGGGAATGTGTATCTGGAGGCAGCACTACAACTCCCAACAGGCCCCCTCTCCCACCCCTCAGCAGGATGGAGCACCCCACCCAGAAGCATGTGTCAGCCATTGAACGCTCCCCCACCACCTAACAGGTAGGTAGCCATCTTCACAGGGATGGGGAATGTGTATCTGGAGGCAGCACTACAACTCCCAACAGGCCCCCTCTCCCACCCCTCAGCAGGATGGAGCACCCCACCCAGAAGCATGTGTCAGCCATTGAACGCTCTCCCACCACCTAACAGGTAGGTAGCCATCTTCACAGGGTTGGGGAATGTGTATCTGGAGGCAGCACTACAACTCCCAACAGGCCCCCTCTCCCACCCCTCAGCAGGATGGAGCACCCCACCCAGAAGCATGTGTCAGCCATTGAACGCTCTCCCACCACCTAACAGGTAGGTAGCCATCTTCACAGGGATGGGGAATGTGTATCTGGAGGCAGCACTACAACTCCCAACAGGCCCCCCTCTCACACCCCTCAGCAGGATGGAGCACCCCACCCAGAAGCATGTGTCAGCCATTGAACGCTCCCCCACCACCTAACAGGTAGGTAGCCATCTTCACAGGGTTGGGGAATGTGTATCTGGAGGCAGCACTACAACTCCCAACAGGCCCCCCTCTTCCCTCAGCAGGATGGAGCACCCCACCCAGAAGCATGTGTCAGCCATTGAACGCTCCCCCACCACCTAACAGGTAGGTAGCCATCTTCACAGGGATGGGGAATGTGTATCTGGAGGCAGCACAACAACTCCCAACAGGCCCCCCTCTCACACCCCTCAGCAGGTTGGAGCACCCCACCCAGAAGCATGTGTCTGTAAGTAAAAACCAAAGTGACACTGCACAGGTAATCAGACAGTGCATGCACACCACCATCACTCAACAAAAGCATTGAGAGACATGACAACATGAGGCTCTACTTCACACAAAAATAGAAAAGAAAAGCACAGCCATTGACAGGATGCAGACAGCTCAGCGTACGTAACTGTGACAGAAACAGAACTGTGACTCTCAACAAATATGTCCAAGCAAACGGGCCTCTGACATGCATCACCCAGACTTCCCTCTGTAGCGTACATGGGTGCTGATCATGAAGGACCATGGGAAAAACAAACTAGCATGGTCTGCTGTATAAAGAAATACAAGCACAGGACATGTCAACGGTATGCATGTGATGACAATGGCTAGTCCATGCACACAGGTAATGTCTGCCAGGCAGAGTGATCAGCAAAGATGCTGAACATCAACTTGTAGTCATGCCAGTTGTCAGATGACAACCTCACATTGAAATCACCAATACTAGACGTGTGGCATGCTAACCAATCACAGGTCACACCATTGTGAAATGATGAATGTAACTCCACTTCATGGCATGAGGCACATCACTGTGCAGACATACAATGTGTGAAAAAGGCAACTGTGTGTAGCATAACATGTAAATAAGAGACATCAAACACAGCAACCCTGAGGTGTGTAAGGCAATTACCATCTACTTCCTGTCCCACAGGTGACCAACAACTGACTGCAGAGGACGACAACCTCAACCAGCACAGCCAGTCACCAGCTCCCGAACATCTCCCCTCGGATGTAGACTCCCTGGATAATGAGGAGGAGGAGGACCAACCCGGACCATCTGGTGTGGCAGGGCGTAATGTGTCCCAGGACCCCACAGCCCCACCACCCTCAGCAACAACATCAACGCAGAGCCCTGCTGCAACGACTTGTGCCACCACCACCTCCACCACCACTACCACTACCACTGCTGCCTGCAACACTCGCCCTGCTCCACAGGCCAACCAGACCACAACAACTGCGGAGGTACGGGAGAGTAGGCCGGTGCCCACAGGAGGGAGGCAACAGGGCCGTGACAGCAGGCCAGGTGTGAGGACAAGGCTGACCCAAAGGGAAGAAGACCCTGGCACTGAATCACTGGCACACATTCACAGAGTTGTGGGGGCCTATGAACACGCCCAGGGACAGTTGAGGCAGGCTCAGCAGGATGCCCGTGAGCAACAACAGATGCTGCGCTCAATTGACAACCGCATGGGCCAACTCGTGGCCTGCATGGGCCAAATCAGGGACCTCCTGGGCCAGCTAGTGGGGGTCCTCAGGGACAGGCATGCGGCACCGCCAACCCCTACAGCTCCCTCCGTTGTGACGCAGGATGACAGACCCCCATCCTCCCCTGCGTCCAGCGAGCATGGGGACTCATCAGACACCACTGGCCATGCACCTGTTTCCCCCCCTGCCAAAAGAGCAAGGGGCCGCCCGAAAAAATCATTGGGAGCATCCCGTGGCAAAGCACCTGGCAAAAGCCAGTCAAGTAGCCAGCCATGATGGCACCCCTCTTCACCCTGCTGTGTACCCTGCAGACTGTCCCCACACACAATGCGTGGGAATGGCAAATGACTGTTGAACTGTGTTACCACACTGATCTAGTGTATACTCTATTGTCTCATCTACCATCACTGACAAATCTGTTATTCACCATTCACAAATCTGTAAATATCCACATCTACATCACATGTATCCACTGTAAATAAACACTAATAACGCACCAATGTAGTTGTCACTGTTCCATGTTCATCACAGTATGTTAACTCACACACATGATTACAATGTCACAGGAGCAGGGATACTCCGCAGGCAAGTAGAGGCTGAAGGGACCTAGGAAAACACAACAGAACATCAGTTGCTACTCAGGTGGTGGACTAACAACCATCACACAACACAGCACATCAAGGTACGACAATCTGCACATGTCACAAGGAGCAACTGTACCAACATAGACATCAAGTAGCTGTGTCAAAAGATCCCTTACCATACACATCTGCAGCCAGCACTGACTCTGCAACATGCTGTAGTCACAAAACTCACATACACATATTCACCAAGCACAACATCATCAGACAACAGCCAGTATTGACATTGCCACTGACCATCAAGTGAAGTAGTTGTTGATGAGCTGCTGATGCTGTCCAACACCTTCTTCCTCTCCACTATCCTCGTCACTTGACGTTTGGGTGTTTGCAGGTGGGGGCTGTGTCTGGTCATCATCATCCTGGATTAAGGGGATCCCCTTCCGCACGGCCAGGTTGTGTAGCATGCAGCATGCTACCACTATCTGACACACCTTGACGGGTGAGTACTGCAGAGCCCCTCCGGTCTTGTCGAGGCATCAAAAACGCGATTTCAGGAGTCCAAATGTTCGCTCAATGACCCGACGTGTCCTCCCATGGGCATTGTTGTAGCGCACTTCAGCTGGTGTCCTGGGATTGCGAAGTGGACTCAGCAACCAAGGTCCGTTGGAATATGCAGAGTCACCTAAGTGTGCAAGACACATACAGATCGAGTGTCTGACATGTGTCCGAGGACAGCATGGCACACAAACAGCACACGACTCGACCCGTTGTACTCACCCACAATCCATGCCCGCTCCGGTGCCAGATTGGCCATCAGCTGTGGTAAAATGCTGTTGCGCATTATGTGTGAATCGTGGGCTGATCCTGGAAACTTTGCACAAACGTGTGAGATGACCATATCTGCCTGGCACACCACCTGCACATTGATGGAATGATAATGTTTCCTATTATGGTAAATATGCTCCCGTGCTTGGGGTGGAATCAGGGAAACATGTGTGCCATCTATTGCACCAACTACATTAGGAACGTGTCCAAGTGCATACAATTCGCCCTTCACATCCGCCAACTCATGCCGCCTGGGGAAATGTATGAATTGGTCCCTGTGTTGCATCATAGCCAACAGGACATCACGTAGCACCATGCTGAATGTTGGTTGGGACATCCCCCTGCAATGCCCACAGTTTGCTGGAAGGATCCCGTAGCCACGAAATGTAGGAATGCCATCACCTTTGCCGTTGCCGTGAGTGCTGTTGGGTATGTCCTGCGTGGAAGCAGGTGTGGCTCCAATATTGCACAAAGTTCCAGGAGGTTTGTCCGATCCAGACGGAATCGCCTTATGATGTCGGTATCCTCCATGTTAGCCAGCAGGGTGAAGGTACGAAACACATTAGGTCGCCTCCTAGGTGAGATGAAAGGGTACACGTCATAGCAACATAAATTAGGATGTGCACAAATTCATAAAGTCTGTCCTGTCACTGCGCTAACATTGACTGTCATCCCTGAAAGCACACAGTGCAATTCAGTGTTGTCCCAACATGAGACAGATTAATTGTACAACTGTCATGGATGTGCACAGTCAGTAGACACAATACGTACACTGTCTATGTGAATGCCAAGAGTCACATATCGAGCTGAGGTGGACTCAGCCTTGGGTGTACATGACACAGGACATGTGTGAAGCAGAGACACTGCTGGCTTCCACGTTGCTGCTGTACCTGCCACACCTCCTTGGCCAATAATTGCAGGGGACACATCAACAACACAATGTGGATAGATCATTGGGATTGTCTTTGTACTCAGTGCCACTTCGAACACACTCAAATTCAATGACATTCACATCCCAAACCCATACATGTGCCAATGTCATCAGTACACAGGCCATGTCTGCTGCTGACTTGAATACAAAGTCGGACAGTGACAGATGATGTCACGCCTGTGCAGAGTATGTGTACCACTGTAACAGGCCACCATTACCCCACTGCCCAATACTCTCTACAAGCACACAGATAGCCAATGTGGCACACATTAACAATAGATGAGGGACGTGATCAGCAGGGCTTGTATGCACCCTTAATCTTCCCCCATTTTGGACATTTACATGCAGCATCAAGGAGGGACTGCCCAAGGACACATGTGCACCACAACACATACCATGGTGATACACATCCAGCTGTTTCAAGACACAACAGTGCCACAACACAAACATACAACACTACATGGACAATGCCAAGCCAGTATGCCAACAAGTCTACGCATGAACAGACTGTATGCATGACATATGGACAACTGGCTCAGACACCTGACACCAGTGGATGTAATTTTACACCACATGTCCCAAAGGACATGCATCCTGACCCTCATTCCACACAGGCTGTCAGGCCCAACACAGCATACAATCAATATCCCACATCTAACAAACATGCTGGCTGTGCATGAGTAGTGGGACACTGGTACCTCACATTGACCAAATGTCGGAGTTGGATGAGTGTCACAGGCACAACAGTCAAGGTACATCTCACCTGTCTTGGGTGCCCACTCCATCCTGATACACCAGCAGATGTGATCCACCCACACAGTGCTGGAATAGATGGTGAGCAAGGATGGCTAGCACCCCATAGAATGCACATACACTAGTGTTGGTGGCAACACACTGCACACGTGTGCCACTTGTGCTGACCATCCAACATTGCAGACAATTCCCGCTAATCAGTGCACACACATTGCACAGGCAAAACTGGACACCCATAGCCTGTGGACAAATGTTGCATACTATATTCCATACAGTTAGCACAATCCACAACCGTGCATGCAGTCCATCTGCCAACGCAACATTCCTGATGTTAACACTGGACATGCACTGGTGGCAGGTGAGTAGCACCGGAACACAGCACAACACTCAAAAACATAGTTTAGCTAAGCACCATTGTTGAAATGTACATGTCACTGATTCACATACAACAGTCCAAACAACATGAGCACAGACCTGACACTACCACATAGGTCCCTGTGGTTACAGGTGGCAGACATGTAGCAAAGACATCTGCTCTGGCCGTCTACCCAAGTGACAAACAATAATAATGCAACGGATGCCAGGTGTGGTGCTGAAGTACTCGTCATCCTTTAGCAGGTCGAGCCCCCCCTGTACATGTGGACATACACTGCAGGAGTTGCCAGTGTGTACAAAGACATAACATGCGGCATGTAATTGGTCTTAGCAATGACACAACAGGGTGACATCTGTTTCCAATGATGACAGTCATGCTGAATAAATGAGTTCATCTGGGTTTTCAGTGTAACACATGGGCTCAGGTGTGAGATAGTGGTCAGCATGGGTGGCAGATACGACATTGTGTGTAAATATTGCTCAACATAATGGAGTACAGTGTTCCATTTGGTGTGAGACGTTACACAGTGGCTGACAGTTGTGACAGGAGACCATATCAATGTTATCCAGTGCCATGTGCCACTGTACGTATCCACTGTGCGTAGTACAGTAATGACCATTGATCCACACACAACAAGAACTGTCCGTAGGTGCCTTAAACGTGCCCCATAAACACAATGACGCACAAAGTGTACGATGTGATGCTGCATATTCCCCATAGCGGACGCACATACTGTCCGTGAATTGGGTGGTGGAGCATGCCAACCACCATTTGAACCTGTGTCGATGCCCACCACTGACGCAAGTGTTTCATGTGCTGCACATGACACATTGGTGTTAGTGATGGCCCTCTACATAGCTGCAGATGGCGTTTGTCATGCTCCACCAGCCACATCCCGGTCACCCATGTCACTCTATGGCAATCAAACAGCGGTAGCGCCGGCCAGGACCCCGCGGTGTGTCACCGCCATGAACCATGCCCTTGCAGCCAATGGGGACCGCTATCGTGGTGGCGTGCTCCGCCCCCAGCGGATGCGGAGATAGGATGCATTTGTAAGATGCACCACCGCGGTAGCGCCGGCCAGGACCCCGCGGTGTGTCACCACCATGAACCATGCCCTTGCAGCCAATGGGGACTGCTATCGTGGTGGCATGATGCAGATTCAAAAATCGCTGTAGGCGTGCTCCACCCCCAGCGGAGATAGGATGCATTTGTAAGATGCACCACCGCGGTAGCGCCGGCAAGGACCCCGCGGTGTGTCACCGCCATGAACCATGCCCTTGCAGCCAATGGGGACCGCTATCGCGGTGGCATGTTGCAGATTCAAAAATCGCGGTAGGCGTCCTCTGCCCCCGCGGAGGCGGAGATAGGATGCATTTGTAAGATGCACCACAGCGGTAGCGCCAGCCAGGACCCCGCGGTGTGTCACCGCCATGAACCATGCCCTTGCAGCCAATGGGGACCGCTATCGCGGTGGCATGTTGCTGATTCAAAAATCGCGGTAGGCGTGCTCCGCCCCCGCGGAGGCGGTCATTGGATACCTTTGAAGAAGGCTGACCTGGAACACCAATGGCAGAAGACTATGACCACTGAAACGAGTCCAGGGCCCTATATATGTGTGGAAGGGAGCACCACATTTCCACTGCTCACAGAGCCTGCTGCCTGGGACCCCTCACCTGCTGCTGCCTCCAGGGACTGCTGCCTGAGACCCCTCACCTGCTGCTGCCTCCAGGGACTGCTGCCTGGGACCCCTCACCTGCTGCTGCCTCCAGGGACTGCTGCCTGGGACCCCTCACCTGCTGCTGCCTCCAGGGACTGCTGCCTGGGACCCCTCACCTGCTGCTGCCTCCAGGGACTGCTGCCTGAGACCCCTCACCTGCTGCTGCCTCCAGGGACTGCTGCCTGGGACCCCTCACCTGCTGCTGCCTCCAGGGACTGCTGCCTGAGACCCCTCACCTGCTGCTGCCTCCAGGGACTGCTGCCTGGGACCCCTCACCGCCCACTGCCGCTGCTGACGTCTCATGTCCACAGTGATGGCTAGGACGGAGAAGATCCGTGCCAGTCCATTTACAAGCGAGGAGCAGGATGTCCTGGTGGACGAGGTGCTGACACAGTACCCACGGCTATATGGTGGCCCAAATGTTGTGGTAAGTCTCCAACAGTGGGGGTGTGAGTGCAAGGGGGCACACATGTAGTCGATCAGATGGTGTATGTGCCTGAGAGTGTGGGGTTGTGTAATGCACTGGCTGACATGCTGTTTCCTAGTTGTTAAGGGGGTGTATGCAACCCACACATTAAATGCATGGACATGAAGGGTGGATGGACATGTGTTGTGTACACATCCATATGGTGTGACAGCTATCTGGTGATGCATGTTTCAGGACAGTTATTGTTCATGAGACTGTTTGTGTGGCTCCTCGTTGTCCATCTCTGTGTGATTCTACCTGGCATGGACTGTCCACGCCCAATGTGACAAGGACACATCACTGACTGTACAGAGTGTGATACGTGTGTGGTTGGCATGAGTGTACATCAATGACCCATATCTGCCGTGTGGAGATGAGTCTGTGTCATGCCACTATTCAGAGAGAGAGGTTTTACCATGAGAGTGTGTCACTGATGTTTTCCCCCTCTTGTCTCCCATACCTGCAGCTCAAGGTACACCAGCGTAAGGCCGTGTGGAGGTCCATTGCAACCAAGGTGCGGGCTCTGGGAGTGTCAAACCGCTGGCGCACCCACTGCCACAAGAGGTGGGACGACATAGCACGACTGGCAAAGAATGTTGCCGAGATGACACTGGGGATACTCCCTCGCAGTGGCAGGTTGTCACGACGCAACTTGACACCACTGATGTGCCGCATCTTGGCTGTGACACAGCCTGAGCTGGATGCACGTTTGAAGGAGCATCAACAGCAAGCTAGGGGTGAGTATTCTGTGAAGGTTGATTTTGTCTGTGAGTGGCTGCATGTGTACCAAGCCTGTACCTGCGCTGGTGTACATGATGTGGTTACTGTGATGCAGTGGGTTGTAAGTGGCCCCTGTGCTGGGTGTGGCAGTCACGGATTTTACATACATGCACTTACTGATGTTTTTCCAATCCTGGGAATTTCAATGGCATTGTGGGTGGTGTGCTGCAGGCCTGGTCCATTGGTGTTAGTGTTTTTACGCCCCAACATGCATGATGTTGTGCTGTCTGCCCATCACATGGCTCAGCTATGCCGTGTTTAGATGTTTGTATGCACTGTTTGAGGTAGTGAAGTGTGTCTGCATGGTGAGATTGCACGGGGTGGCCTGCAACATGTAGACTTTGTCATCCTCAGTGTTGCTTTGCTTGAATATGTTTGTCCTGTTGCTGTCACTTTGCTGACCCTACATGTCTCTCTGTTATGCAGCATCTCCCGTGGGCACGGAGGGACAGGGGACGGACACCAGTGGTAGTGAAACAAGCACAACAGCTGCACAGGATCCCAGTGACACAGATGTGACCAGCGCCTCGGAGGGGGATATGAGTATGCTGGAGGAATCACAGCCCGAGACACAAAGTTCAACATCATCTGATGACGGCGGTGGTGCAGACATCTTGGAGGACACAGGGAACAGAGAGTCTGCTACATCTTCCAGCACACAGCATGCAGTGCCCACCCTCCCAGCCACTTCCTCTGTTGCTGCCCGTGTTCGTACCACAAAGAGGGGAAGAGTGTCCTTCATTCCAGGCACCGCTGCCCCTGCCCCTGTGCCCCCTGCTGCCATCAGTGCAGAGTGTGTGGACCTTATGCGCCAGCTGTGTGTGGGGCAGACAGGGCTCCTCAATGCATTGTCAGACCACGACCGCAAATTGGCACAGGTGTTAGCTTTCATGGAGGGCATACATTCAGATGTGGGTGGGCTGCACCGCACTGTCCAGACAATGTCCTCCACAATGGCAGCTGCACTTCAACTGGCTCAATCTCGTAGTCCAATTCCAGTCCTTTTGTCCACCCCCATGCCAGTGGCGACGACTGACGACGGTGACCACGCTTCACACACCTCAACGTCACGATACTGCACACGTAGCACACAGCAGCAGCAGCCCAAGCGGTCAAGGTCACAGACACCTTCCCCTACGAAGAAAAAAACAACCCCAGAGCGCAAAGGGAAGAGCCCGTCAGGCGTTGCAAAGGCACATGATTCAAGGAGGAAGTACTCAGGGTCACAAGCCTCAGAGCAATCCCCGGCCACAGACTCTGTGGTCCCAAAAACGTCTCGCAAAGGCATGCAGACACTCTCCATGCCCACTGTGAAGGTGGGGCCTGGCAAGGCTACACATAGTAAGGTATCCAAGGCTGTTTCACCAACTACCTCTACTCCCATTCCAAGTCCAGTGAAGCAGGGACAGGAGGGCACTGTAGGGGGCACACAGGGTAAAGAGGGGATGGAGGGGCAGAGGCAATGCCAGGCTAAGCGTCCTTCTGGATCCAGCACATCCCCAAAGGGAGGTCCAGCGTGTGCACCTGCGGCAGCCTTGGTGATGAGTGTGCCGTTTGTGTCCACACCACTTCCCATTGATACCAAGACAGGCAAGCCATTTAGAATCCCCAAGAAGTGGAAAGGCACCTCTCCACTGTCTCCCTCCCACACTGTGTCCCACGTCGGCCTGAGTCCACCTCCACGTGCCACTACACCACCTGGTCCAAGCAGCCCTCCAGCGTCCAAGGCCACTGATAGCTCTTCCTCAGCTGGGTGTCTCACTCCCCAGTCAAGTGGTCCAACAGTGCCCGACACACAGTCAGCTCCCAGTCAGACTGACAGCCAAGTATGAATGTTGATCAACGTCACAGACCTATCTCTCCCACACCGGTACCTGTGCTGCCCATCGTGACACACCAGACTGTGTTGCTGACCATGGCGGAGTTTGGTGACACACATTCCCTGTGCAGCTTCTCATTAACTCTGTCAGCACCTTGGACTGGCCACTGGCCTTGCAGTTTGCCCCCTGCCTGTGCAGCTTCTCATTGACTCTGTCAGCACCTTGGACTGGCCACTGGCCTTGCAGTTTGCCCCCTGCCTGTGCAGCTTCTCATTGACTCTGTCAGCACCGTGGACTGGCCACTGGCCTTGCAGTTTGCCCCCTGCCTGTGCAGCTTCTCATTGACTCTGTCAGCACCTTGGACTGGCTACTGGCCTTGCAGTTTGCCCCCTGCCTGTGCAGCTTCTCATTGACTCTGTCAGCACCTTGGACTGGCCACTGGCCTTGCAGTTTGCCCCCTGCCTGTGCAGCTTCTCATTGACTCTGTCAGCACCTTGGACTGGCCACTGGCCTTGCAGTTTGCCCCCTGCCTGTGCAGCTTCTCATTGACTCTGTCAGCACCTTGGACTGGCCACTGGCCTTGCAGTTTGCCCCCTGCCTGTGCAGCTTCTCATGTTCAGGCTCTGCATCTTGTGCCTTGGTCTTGTCTGATATTGTTGCCTATCAGTGCTATTTGTGAATAAAAACAGTTGCTCATGTTGTCAGTTGTGTCATTGTCCTTACTGAATAAGGCTTTTCCTGTATGTCTAACATTTACTGGGCCATATGCTCTGTGTGCCACTTCAACTGTGCCACTGGCTTGTTTGACTTATCATTTTTTTACAGGGGTGACGGGGACTTCAGTTCTTCATGACTCGGATACTTGTGGGGTCAGTGATGTTGTTTTCGGTGACATACCAGACTCATGTTCCTTCCTTGTTGCTGTTGGCTATGTTTTACTGCATCCTGGTATGTGGGCACTGCAAACACATAGAGGGGTCATATACACGGGATTGCAGGCAGGCTGACCAGGCTCAACATGTATGTGCGTTCTTGCTTTCATGTATGCCTAGCAGTGTAGATGTGTAGTCATGTTGTGATGGGCAGTCATCCTAGTCACAACGGTTACTTACATGGTGTGCATTTGGGTGGTCAAGGGTTGTACGGTGTGTTGGTTGTGGCTTTGTCATGTGTGTTGATGTGTGTGTTAATGGCGTGTGACTCATGGCTGTGTGGGACTGTTGTGTGTTTGTGTGCACACACTGCTTGTTGTGCATTCAGTGCTGTGGGTGTATGTTGCCTTGTGCTGTCCTAGTGTACATCCCCTGATGTACTGCTGTGTTTGCTATGTGCTTTGTGGTGTTGTGCATCTGTTGTGTGTTTGATGTGTCTGTGTTGTTCTGTGATGGTGCACTTCTTGTCTGTGTTGTGGTATGTAGCCTATGCATTTTTCCTGACTGATGAGGTGGTGCACTCCTGTTGTGTGTGTGCTCCCATTGCCTTCCCCTAGTTTGGCTGCACAGGTGATGTGTGTTATTTTTGTGGTTCTGTATGTGTTTCTGTTTTGAATTGTGTTTGCCATTTTTGTTTTGGTGCAGACGTTGGTACTGAAATCCCTGTGTGTGTGTGATGTTTGTGGATGCCCCCAGGGGGTTTGATTGTTTGTCTGTATCTTGTCTGGACATTATGTAGGCCCTTCTGTGTGTCTGGCATTGGGGTTGTGTGCTGCAGATATGAGGGGGTATGTTTGGGGACTCCTACTTGTGTTTGACAGTCATTGAGTGTGCCAATGTGCCCTGTGTGATACTCATGTGTACTTGCTGTTCACTGTTTGACTTGAGGTCCTTCCTTTCATCCCTGTCCCTATACATGGGTTACCTTGCTGTCTCCCTGAGTTGTTGCACTGAGGTGACTGTTGTTTGACTTCACTCACTGTGCCAGCCATGTGCTTGGATGGGGTGTGGATGTTGTTCTAGGTTCCTTGTCCTGCATGTGTCTGTTCACCTGGTTGTTGGTTGTCTCCTTGCCCTCCCATTTGTGTGCACATCATTTTTGCTTTCCTCTATGTTGTGCTCCATTGCTGGTGGCATGTAGTCTGTGTATGTGGCTGTGTGTCGGTGTGGGGTATGTCTGTGTGAGTTGGCAGGGTGTGTGTCCAGTAGTCTGTATGTTCCTTGTGTGTGTGGATGTTAATTTTGTGCTTGTATTCAGCTTTCTTGCCATGTATGTGGTGTTGTGGTGTGTGTGTGTGTTGCCCTGGGCCTGTGCCTCTGTGCTGTGTGTTAATCTACACCCAATGCTTCTGTGTCTGTCTCCCTAGGTGTTAGTTGTGTGCTGCTGGGTGTGGATTTAGCTCGCTTGGTGTTGGACATGGGGGTGCACAGGGGGGGATTGGCATGTTTCTTGCTGTGTGCGGCGGAGCTGTGGGTGGTGGGTGGTGGTGGTGGCCTGTGGTCTTTCTGGCCTGACCGTTGCTGTACATGCATTCTGCTTTGTGCGATGGATTTCCCGCATACTCACCGCTGCGGTGTCGTCAGCAACACATTACATTATGTTCGCGGTAATTTGGTGGGCTTGATGCAGGGTGTGAATTGGTGCCAGATGAGACATGTGTGGGTACACTGATGGATGTGTTCCTGTCCACACCAGTGTGTCTGGTGTGGCCAGGTGCCCTGTTTCAGCCCGTGGAATTTGTGTTCTGTTTTGTGTTGTGTTGTGTTTTTTTACGTACCTGCGGCGGCGTCCGCGGCGGGCGATGTTGACCTGGTGATGTATCACGTACAGCACCGGGAGGACGTGTAGTGCTGGATCCATGGCGTTCGGCTCCGGGTGGAGGGCTCCGGAAGTCTTGTTTCACGCTCCGCTGTCGAGATTCCGCCGTGTCTGGAAGGGCGGTTTCTCCCCTGCGGTTCGACGGGTTGTTTGGCGCATCCTAATTTGTTGAGCGGACGGGACGTCATTACGCACGGCGGTGAGTCTCCATTGGCTCCCACCGGCGCGGTGGCGGGCGCAATTTCATGGCGGTCGGCGTTGCACCGCGGAGGTCGGGAAATGGGGCATATTTGCCCTTCATAACATGGCGGCCGTGAGGACCGCTGCTGGCGGGCGGTAAAAGGCATTTTTCCGCACCGCCGGCACCGTGGTACTGACACCGACCGCCATCGTAATCGGCCCCTTAGATATGTTTAGTGTCTAGCACCTTCTCTCACTTAATACTGACTGGAGTGGTAATAGTAATTTATATATCTTTAGTGTTTAGCACTTTCCCTGACTTAATACTGACTGGAGTGGGAATAGTAATTTATATATCTTTAGTGTCCAGCACCTTCTTTGACTTAATACTGACTGGAGTGGGAATAGTAATTTATATTTGTTTAATGTCCAGCACCTTTCCTTATTTAATACATACTGTAGTGGGAATAGTAAATTATATATGGTTAATGTTCAGCACCTTCTGTGATTTAATCCTAACTGCAGTGGGAAGAGTAAATTATATATTGTTAATGTTTAGCAACTTCCCTGATTATTGTTTAATTGTATTGGGAATAGTGAGTGATATATGTTCATGTACAAATATATTTTTAATTTATTTATAATTTATCTAAAATTGTTATATTACATATATGTTATTTGCTGATTAATTATAAATTTTATATAAAGAGTTGTAGGAAAATTACAGTATGTGTTTTTATATGTGAAGAAATATAAGAGTGTTTTATTATGTGCAGTGATAATGTATTTTTATTGTGTAATTGATGTATAGTTTATAATTTACTAATAAAAAAAACATTATGCTTATTTATAGTAAATTAAAATGGTACATTTATCAAATTAATATATTTAAGTAAAATATTGAATAATAATATATACATATAAAAAAAATTAGACATTTTTTATTTTCAAACAACCTTTATTTTTGTATAAGTAGGTAGAAAGACAAAAACATATATTTGTTATTTATAGTATGGAATACAAATTAATAAAAACACAGAAAATATGAACATTTTTATTTAAGGAACATAAATTATTTTACATACATTTATTAGTTAATGGAATTTTTAAGGAAAAGAACATTTTATGATATAATCATATTTTATAACACAAGTATTCATATTTTGATATACAAACCATATTTTTTTATTATTTTACAAGAGTTGTTGGAACATTATAATATATTTATATAAATAATATAAACATTTTTGGCATATATATACATAACATAAAGCATTGTATATTTAATTATTATTTAATATTGTAACATTATAATGCTGTAGTGAATATTCTTTAACATTTTCAAAAAATCATCAGCTTTATTACATGTAAATAAAATTTTAATTAATATTATTAGTATATAAAATATTAATAATATTAATTATTACATTGTTGTATTGCATGAAAAGTTTTTTTTTTAAACAGGTAAGTTTCGTTTTAAATTTGTATATAATTAATATGTATTTTTAATAATTAATATAATTTAAAAAAATACATATATAATTATAATAAAAATAAATATATTTTATATTAATTATTATTATAACTTTACTAAGTATAATAAAATATATACTAATTTTTAAATATAAAGAAAAAATTGTACAACATAAGAAAAATATATGTAACATTTACACTTTACTATAATGCATTTTTTTAACATTATTCCTTTTTTGACATTTATTTAAGCAGCCATTTTTATTTCACAGGGACTATTTTGTAACCGCGTACTGTTATTTTGGGTCATTCAGGACCGGAGAAGCTCGCGGTTGGAAGCTGCGTCGCGTTGAGGAAGGTAAGGGGAATTTTAATTATTTTATCTAACTTAATACTTATGTTTGAGTCTAGTTAGGATGTATATATTGTATTTATTGTTAGCTAGTCACGTTTTTGATGTGTTGTAGGTGTTAGTTATATTTTAGTGAGATGTCGTGAGTTAGTGTTTGAGGCCTAGTGTAGACAGACGCTAATATGACTAAATATGTGTTGTTTTGTTAATATAAATTAATGTTATTGTATTTAATGAATGTATTTGGGTGAATTTGTGTGGGTGGGTATGCTTTCAACATTTTTTGCAGGTTACTTTTAATCGACTTTACGTTGGAGAGACAGACGCGTTTTAAAAAAAAAGAAGTGTGTATTAGTTTGTTAAACTAATATTATTATCACACTTTCTTTTATTTTTCAGGATTTCCTGGAGCGATTTTTATATTTTTATATCTTTTTCGGGTTTTTGAGGGTTTCCGTTGCTTGGATTTGGCCAGGATGGATTTATATTGGACCTGTTGGATTTTTGCATTTTTTTGGGGCTTTATTAAACATTAACATGGATTAACAGACAGATGTAAGGATTATTACTTGTTGGAATACATCTTCTACAGCTACATAAACCGTAAGTTTATTCTTTTGTATTAATTTGGGTGGGAAATGTTATAATTAATTGTGATATATAGTATATTTTGATAAATATTATTTATTTGTAAATATATTTTTTTAATTAAAAAAATATATATGACAATTAATTAATATTTGTGAAAATATAATATTCATATATGTGTGTAAAGTGTTTGTTTTGTGAACGAAAAAATGTATAATAGCTGTGGAAATGTAGTTTATAATATGCTTTTGGCTATTAGGGATAGGTAATCTAGGCCTCTTGTTGATGGGTATAGGGTAACCTGACTTTGCAGTAGCTCAAACATTTTTTTAGTTTGCTTAGTTAATTTGGGACATATTTGAGTTACAGATTGTTCCATCCGTAATTCTTGATAGCTTTGTTCTTTTTGTATAGATTGTAGTAGTTTTTGTAGGGTAGGTTTACCTCTGCTTGCTGTTGCTTGGAAGGCATTATGCCATCCTTCAACACTATTATTTGTTTTGGCTTCTTTGTTTAAGGTACTTAGGTACACATTCCACCAAGGAATGTGGAACTTAGGTTGCCTTCTATGCCCTGATCTATGCAGTCTTCCCACCCAGGTGTCCTCAAAGTAGTCTAGTAGTGGGCTTATTTTGTCTTCGTTCCTTTTGTAATAGGGGCTCTCTATTAGAATATTGTAGTGCTGTGCTACATCAGTTACAGGTACATATGCTAGTGCTATTAGCTTTTTAATTTGGCAGGCGAAAGTACTGTTTGTAGCATATTGTACACTTAGGGGCCGATTCAGGCCGGAAATCTCTCCGACCGAGCCGGACCCGGAGAGATTTCCGACCGAATCGGACCCTAGCAGTCCGACCGAACGAGTACGATGCGTTCGCATGCTATCGGACTCGATTCGGTCGGACTCCCATTGAAGTCAATGGGAGCCGGTCGTACAACGCGTACGCGGGCTCCCATTGACTCAATAGGTGTGAGGCGAACAAGGGCGCCCCCTACAGCGGGTACGCGTCGAAGCGGGTCATGCCGTACATGCACAGGTAGGGGGGACCCATGGGTCCCCCCTGTATGCGACTCGCATGGCTAGGCGTACAGGGGGGTCTGACACGGACCCCCAAAGTGCGGCTCCGACTGCTCTTTCGAGCCGGACGGCGCGAGTCGGTCGGACTCCTCGCGGCGCGCATCGTACTTACCCGGCCGGGGAACGTCTCCATTGCGCGGTGCGAGTCGTGTCCGTGCGAGTCGGTCAGAGCGGTTGGGTCCCGCGAACGAGTCGGTCGGCGATTTCGTGTACGTTCGCATCGTACTCGCTCGCCCGGACGCACGTCCGACTCGTCGGGAAACAGGGCTCCGAATCGGATCCGGTAATGCCGAGTCCGATTCGGAGCCCTACCGGCCGAGATCGGAATCGGCCCCTTAGGGTTGATTTTTGTAGATGTCTCCAGAGACTCTGGTTAAAATGATAATAGCAACCCTGGATTGCTGTGTGTGGATAATTTTTCAGTATAGCATTTATCATGGCTAATTCAAAATCAATAATTATTTTTGAAGGAAAATAATTATTGCTTTCTTGTTTTATTTTAGTGAGTATATCTATGTAGGTAGTTTGCTGCTTATTTGGTAATAGGGCATAGATGAATGGAATATTTGAATGTTGGTACAATCCATGCACTGTGTACAGCTGGTAGAATGGTTTTGGACAGACTTTGAAAGTTCCATCCATCATCCAGGTGTCACATTGCTGTAATTTAACTAAATTGTTTGCAGTAGCAAACATAATTATTCTTTTATCATGGCATTTGTTATCAAAAAATATAAATGGTTCTTTAGTGTGAGTAATGCTTAATTCTGGGGGAATAACTACTTCTGCAAACGTTTTAGGGGCAGGTATGGTACTTGTAGTTGCTTTTTTTTGTCTGGCAATAGTTCTTTTTAAAGAAGCTATGGAGGGTAATTGTCCTGATGCATGTTGAGGTACTTTTAATAGTTGCTCTTTCAGTATTTGGGTGGTTGGTTTATCAGTACTAGTGCTTGCTTCTTTAATACTTTCAAGAGCATCTCTAACCTCAATCTCTGTTATGTTTGGGGGTGATTATGTTCTTTTACAGAAAGAACAGTAGTTTCATGAGTAGTAGCTCTTCCATAGCATTTGTTAGAGTAGTATTTGCTACACTTCCAAAACATTTTAAGGCCAATTTGTTTCTCCTGTGTATAGACATACCCCATATAACATAATAACATTTTAATTTTTTGTGACATTACAAATTCTGCACCTTCAGTCATGTTGTTTTGTCTTATGCTAGGGAAATTAAAAAACAAATGTTTTAATATAATAAATACCACATATTTATTAAATACAGTTACATTTCAGTGAATATACTTACAATGTTTAGTTTGATGTAAATAAAATCGTCCAGGAAATGATTTCAAGCTTTATTTTCTATTTTCTTGATGTATTTTCTGTTGAGAAGAGAAAACAAACATTTTAATAATTTGATTACATTGTTTGTAGATGATAGGGATTTTAGGGGAAAAGGGATATTTGGGTGGGTATTTAAGGGTGTTTAATAATTGAAAATTATATACTTACTTTTTAATTGTATTTAGTTGGTTAGTGTTTATAACATGATTTTGGATGTTTTTGCAGTTGGCTGTAGAGGAGATAGATAAAAAATAAAATATATATTAGTGAATTACATTTGAAAAATATTTTTAGGTAGCTTGGAAAAAAATATAATATACTTACATTGATTGTTCTTTTATTGGTGAGGATGTTGAAAATATTTTTCTGGCTTTGTAAGATATCTGTAGAGCAGATATAAATGTAAGCAATGAAAGATTAGTAAATTAGGTCTCAGAAATAATTAGGGTTGAAGGCTAGTAGTATGGTTATATTTTAAATACAGTTTTACTTACTTAGGTGTCCATTACGATACCGGGCGGTATAAAATCCGCCATCTACCATAGCGGCAAAAAAACGCCCGCCTACACCGTGTGAATACAGTCCGAGCAATCACGATGGCGCGAAGCGAAAACCGCCCGCGGCGGAAAAAACACACAAAATACCGCCCGTTCATGTCCGATACTAAGTCCATCCGTCCGCCACGGACGCAAATACGCACGACAACACAAAACCGCCCGCCCTGACGACCGAGACACCGGCCGTGAAATTAGGATGGCACCGACATGAGCGCGGCAAATCCACAAAAACACCGCCCGCCATCGTAAACAACAGTGATGAAAATGGACACGGCGGAAGCCATGGCGGCCACGTCCCTGCACAGAAACCATCCGCGGACCCAAACAAACACACACAACATGGCCAACAAGTCCACACAGCAACCCACGCACAAATACCCAAACACAGTACACATCCCGAAAACACATCCCCCCTGGACAAACAAATAAACTACAAATCCCAGAACACCAGCCACAACACACCTGAAAACAACAGACCATCATGACACACCCACATAGGTAAGTACAAAAGCAGCCCCTTCACAGACCACAACCCCTTGCAACATTACAAACTGAGGACGAGAGCACATAACACAGCGAGACAGAAAGGACAGCAGCACACCACAGACACGCACCCATCACACCCATCACCACCATCACCACCACCACCACCACCAACAAACACCGGCCCCACAAACCCCCTGCACATCACACACCACACACCGCACCAGCACCACAAACACCAAACCACACACCATGGCAGCACACAGAATGCCCAAGTTCACTTCCACTGAGCTGACGGTCATGGTTGACGAGATCGTCAAGGTGCACCCACAAATCTATGGGAACCAGGTCCAACAGACACCACTAGCCACCAGAAACCGGTTGTGGAGCAGGATCGTAGACCAGGTCAATGCAGTCGGGTATGTGCCACGCAACAGAGCCGAAATCACCAAGAGGTGGAACGACCTGAAAAGCGTGGTCAAAAAGAAGGAGGCCAAAAATCAGCAGCTGGCCGCCAGGACTGGTGGAGGTAATCCCGCGCTATTCAAGACCTTCAAGGCGTGGGAGGAGAAGGTGCGAGGCATCATGCATCCGGAGAGTCTCACCGGAATACCAGGGGGAGTGGAGGCTGGTAAGTACAAACAAATGTATACCAGCACACCGCTATGCACTCACATGCACTACCACTATGCCATAGCTCCGAGGGACAAACACCCCCATGTCCAGTACACAATACACAAGACATCACTCACACATGCAACAGACACTCCCACACACTCAGCCCAAAGCTACCAACTAACAAAACCATGGGGGCATGTGTACAGTCAGCCAGCACCGCAACTCCCACCAGGTCCCCTTGTACTCCAGAAGCGCCAGAAGGAGCACTCCCCACACCCATGTGTCAGCCATAGCTGCACTAACCGACAAGTAACAGGTAAGTAGCCGCAACACAAAGGCAGTGGGTGGGAGGGGGGACAGCTGAAGTACAACACCCACCAGGCTCATAGTCCCACATCGCAGCAAGGTGGAGCACACCCCACACCCATGTGTCAGCCACTGCAGTGCACACCTTCAGCCGACAGGTAGAAATCTCACCCTACATGGAGGGGTTCCTGTGGGTGGTAAGCCAGCACCACAACACACAACACTGCCCCCACTCCCACAGACCAGCAACATGGAGCACCCCTCCCTCCCATAACCATGTGGCATCCATTGCATTGCGCACTCAAAAACAACCTATAGGTGGAAAACTGTACAGGGCGGGGTGTCTGTAGGCATGAGGACTGTATTACGACTAACACATGGGACATGTCACGTAGCAGAGGAACACGCAGCACTGCTCCCTGTCACAATCATGTGACCAATGTGCACACGGACAGGTATTACAGAGTTATACCCCACATGACCCATCACAAATACAGCAACAGCGAAGGAGCCATGTCTGCATGCACAAGTCCCACTGGAGCACAGACCCACACGGCGGGCACTGTGCCACTCATCACACACATCAGCAACACCATCGAAGTCTTGTCCATGTAGTTCTTACTGCCTGTTACCCACACATCCTACAACAACACCCATGTAAGTCCAACCTGTAGAAGTAACAGCGTGGGACCACAATAATGCACATACACACCACTGGACCCATGAAACACACAGGCACACAATGCACATTAAACATATCATCCATCTCATCTGTCAGCCCCTGTGTCATGAAAGGTATGTCATCCGAACAGCTGGCCCACATACAGTAGTTATGCAAAGCGAACTTCCCATGACAAATAATGTGCCTGCAGTGACTGGAGCGCACGTCACACTGTGATTAACAACATAAATAATATAGTCAACACCCCAAGAGCACTGCATTGATGCACATGGCCGAGGGTAGCACGCACACCAAGGAATTGGCCCATCTGCAATACGTCGTGTGGCACACAACCATCACTCACTCACAACAATGCTTCCAATGTGATGTCCATATATGATACCAGACAGCAGATATGCCGGGAATGTTAGACATACACACACCTTTGTCTCTGCCCTGTCATGTAGCCAAAACACATGTCCCGTTCTGCACCCATATGTCACAGTATGTACCCCAAAACCATATGTCACCTCAAAAGCGTTGAGGGGGCTGTACCACCTTTTGCCATCTGCGTTTCTAAGCGTTCCATTTGAACCCCAAAACCATATATCACCTCAAAAGCGTTGAGGGGGCTGTACCCCCTTTTGCCATCTGCATTTCTAAGCGTACCATTTGAACCCCAAAACCATATTCCACCTCAAAATCGTCGATGGGTCTGGAGCCCCCATACACCCAAGCCACAAAATGTAGGAGTACAGCAACACACACCGATTGTCATTGCCAATCCGTCCCATGCCACATGATCACATCACACAGTTCCAATGCCTTGCCCAGGCATACACACATCGTACATCAACACACACGCCCCTGGGAAACCTGTGCACGACAGTGCACAGACTGTGAATGTCAGACAACAATTACAAACTTTGCAAGGTGCAACACAATAACCTATCTCATTCTCCCCACAGGTGCCGAACTGCTGGATGCTGGAGAGGGAGACAGCAGCCAGCACAGCCAGTCCGCAAGCCCCCGAGCCGGACTCACGGATGTAGAGGATCTGGACACCTCTTCGGACGAGGACCACCCAGCAGGCCCATCTGGTGTGGCAGGGCCCTACTGCTCCCCAGGGCCACTCCTACCCACCAACCCATCACCCAGGGCTGCTGAGCAGTCCCAGACCCCTGCTGCCACGGTCGTTGCGGCCACCACCACCGTCGCAACCACCACCACCGCCGCAAAAACCACCACCGCCGCAACCACCACCACCGCCGCAACCACCACCACCACGCCATCCCTGGCCACAGCCCCTGCGCAAGGGGTGGCACGGCCGTCGGGCTCCACCCTGGGAGCCAGACCGAGGACCGTGGTGAGCAATGTGGCCAGTGGGCCGGTCGGTGGCAGCAGTACTGGTGGGAGGAGCAGGGTCAGGCCAACGCCATCTGAGCCTGGGAGCCAAGCCCTGCCGCAAATCGCCAGAGTCCTTGGGGCCTATGAAGAGGCCCAAGGACAATGGGCCAGGTCGGCTTCCGACACGCGGGAGGTCCTTGGGGTGTTGAGGTCCATGGACGCCCATATGGGCCGATTCGTGACCCGTATGGACCAACTTGTGGACCTCATGGGCCAGCTGGTGGTGGTGGTGAGGGCACAAGCAAGGCCAGCAACACCACCTTCGCCACCACCTGCTGTGGCGCAGGGTCGTGCAGCATCGAGTTCCCCTGCGTCCACAGCCAGTGAGCACTCCTCAGCCACCACCAGCAGCCCACCAACACACCCCCCCTTCCAAACGTGGAAGGGGCCGTCCGAAGAGGAAACAGGTGTCCAGAGAGGACTTCGCACGCACCAAACGCCAGTGAGTCAGCCAGCCACCTTGACCACCTACTGCATTGACTTGTAATACGATCCTACCCCACACCGCCATGTGAATGGCATGTGTCTGTTGGACTGTGGACATAGAACTTCATGGGTACACCATGACCATCACGCAGCCATGACCGTCAACTCATTGTCACTGCATGCACCACTTTTGTTAACACCTTGCACACAATAACATGTCACCGCTGAAAATAAATACACCTTTATCACATTCTGTTGTATCTGCTCTGTGTTTAATTAAGGAGGTGCAACCGTCACCATGATCAGAAATGCATCTGGAGTGTGGTATGTCGATAGGCCAGGAGAGGCTGTAGGGACCTAGGGGTGAAAAACAGAACAAGAGTCCATTGAATGTGTGTGTCACACACTCATCACACAGTACTTGTCATCAAGTTTAAGCAATGTACACACATCTCACAGAGCAACAGGGCACAATGCTACAGCCACTGTCAGTGGCATACTACCCTGGACATGGACCATTGCCACACAGCACAAAGTGAACAATAGGCCGCCGTGACAATGCACACATACACCTACACAACTACAGCACCATCAGACGTCGTACATGCTCACTCACCGTCAAGTGAAGTAGCGGGCGATGTGCTGCTGACGCTCATTCACTGCTCTCCCTCCACTGTCACTGGACACGGCCTGGTCTGCAGGCGGGGGCCCTGGCTGATCACCGTCATCCACTATTAGGGGGATCTGCTTGCGAATAGCCAGATTGTGCAGCATGCAGCAAGCCACTACTATCTGGCACACCTTCTGTGGGGAGTACGCCAGTGCGCCCCCGGTGCGGTCCAGGCATCTGAACCTGGACTTGAGGAGGCCAAAGGTCCGCTCCACCACACGTCTGGCCCTCCCATGTGCCTCATTGTAGCGGACATCAGCTGGGGTCCGAGGATGACATAATGGGCTGAGCAGCCAAGGCCCATTCGGGTAAGCAGAGTCACCTGGGTGTGAGGAACACAGAGATTCGTTGCTATACCAACTGGACACAAGACAGCATCGCACACCCAGCACGCTACACGAGTCCACATACTCACCAACAATCCAAGCACGGTCCGGTTGCAGATTGGTCATCAGACGTGGTAGGATGCTGTTGCGCATGATGTGCGAGTCATGGGCCGATCCTGGAAACTTCTCACACATGTGTGTAATTACCATGTCCGCAAGGCACACCACTTGCACATTCAGGGAGTGGGTGTGCTTCCTATTGCGATAGATGTGCTCCGTGGCCTGTGGTGCAACAAGGCCAACATGGGTGCAATCAATTGCACCAACAACGTGGGGGATCCGTCCAAGGGCATAGAAAGCACCCTTCACTGCCGCCAAATCACGAGCCCTGGGGAATCTGATGTACCTGTTTCTGTACAGCATCATAGCTGATAGTACATCCCGTAGCACCTTGCAGAACATGGGCTGGGACATCCCACCTCCACTGCCCAATGTGTGTTGGAAAGACCCAGTGGCGAAGAAATGCAGTGCAGCCATCACCTTAGCCGTGGGGGTAAATGCAGTTGAATACACCCTGCGAGGATGGAGGTGGGGTTCCAACAAGGCACATAGGCGATGCAGGGTGGGTCGGTCCAGACGGAATTTCCGGATTACCTCCACATCCTCCATGTCTGACAGCAATTGGTAGGGGCGATGTATGTTTGGTCTCCTCCTAGGAAAGATGGAAGTGGACACATGTCAAAGCAACACACCACAGGGCATTTCCACATACACACAACTAAAATGACTGACCAAGCAATTGAATCACAGAACAGCTGACAAGTAGGGACAGCACAGCCACAATACACTTACACAGGTCCCCTTACCAATAGCAATGAGCAGTGACACACAGCATTGCTATGAGCATGCAAATGGGGATATAGGCCTTACAAACTTGTAAGGCATGCTGATGATATCAGACTGCATATTTGGGAAGCGGCAACACCACGGCAACATAACTAGCTGCTGTGCCTGACACAGCTTCCGAGGCTGGGTGAGTATGGCACACACCAACAATGCTATGGACACAGGCTGGGCGGCAAAAACAAGTGGTTCCTGTTGCACGAGGGGATATGAGACAGTCATTGATGTCCCTACTTCACCCTATGTACAGCACTGTACGGATCAGACCTCCGATAAACATTGACTGGTGTACACATTGACAGCTCCATGACAACACAGCTGTGTGATTGCAAATACACATCACAAGTAACACGTAACGTTGCACGTGCAAAGTGGGAGATGTACATAGTGATAGATGGCATGTGTGTGCATATGCATATCCCATGCTCCCATGCCAATGTGTACATGATGATGTGCCAACAGACATGTGAAGGCTGAGCACTGGCCGTCCCTGCCTATGCACACAGCATGTTGTGGCCCTGTCCAGTGTGGACCTGCTCCCACACAAAATTCATGGCCACACCTGCAGATGCATTGCGCACATTATACTGTGTAGTGCACATGGCATCAGCGGACTGTACCCGCCATGGGCCAGGCCCTTACGGCCAACTCCAATAGCCCTCGCGGTTGCACCCTGCGTGTTCCACAATGGAGGTAAGCGTCCCGGGCCAGCTGGGAGCAGGCCATCGTCTGCAATTGAAGCTGGCAGACATGGTACACAAACTGCAGCAGCTTGGACCCACTGAAACTGCCCCAGGGGGATATATGAGTGTGGGAGTGAGACCGGCATTACCACAGCTACCTGGGACTGCAGCCTGGCATCCCTCAACAACACCTGCTGCTGCCACCTGTCCACCTTAACGTCGATGACGCTGAGGATATGTCCAGGTCCACTCACCAGCGAGGAGCTGGAGATCCTGGATTCCGAGCTCCACGCACACTGCACATGTCTATTCCTTGCAAAGGTTGTGTATGAAAGACAACTACAGTGTGTGTGGGAGTGCATGTGGGGGACACACATGTCGTTGATCTGCAGCACCATGAGTCAGAGCCTGTGGAGTTCCAACATGCACTGCTCACCATGCTTACTGCAGGTGGCAGGGGTATGTGAGCTCTCGAGCGCTTTGCCATGTCTGTCCCTCCCGAGTGGTGGTACATGGCAACTTCATGTCAGACATCCAGTGACACAGCCAATTGGCAATGCAGGTCTCAGAGCACTTGTTGCTCGTGTGAATGGCAGGCTGGGGCCATGCTGCCCTTCTCAGTCCCAGCAGGCCTGGCCTGCACATTGACTGCACAATGCCAGTAGGTCTCAACACAGACTGCCAAGTGGGTTACATGTGTCTCCTGTTCAGGACCCTCCGGATAAGCGCTTACTCAGCACTGTCGATTGGACACACCATGGCTCGTGATAGGGATGTGTGTGAGAGATAGTGGCACTGAATGTGACCTTCGTTGCGGGGTGGGCCATGCACAGGGCGAGTACGCTGATGGTTGCGCAGTGTTGGTCACAGTGGGTACACCCACACAGATGTGTTGCCTTGTGATCTTTTTGTAGGTCCACCTGACAATGGACAGTAGATGTGGGCAGACTACACATTGGTCGATGTGCTGTCTAAATGCATCTGCCTTCACACCAGGCACAGCTGCCCCTGCACATGTGACCCCTGCTGCCCTCAGTGCTGTGACTGTTGAGCTGATGCGCCATCTGTGCGTGGGGCAGACAGCTCTCCTCACTTCCGTCATTGCCCATGACATCACTTTGCCGCAGGTGACATGGATCATGGAGGGCCCACATGTACGCGTGGGTGGACTACACCAGACTGTCCAATGGTTGTCACCCCCAGTCAGTGCTTCGAATGGGAAGAATGTGGTGCAGGTACTCATTTAAATGTGTCGAGTGGGCGGGGCTAGGTGCGGGGCTACATGCAAGACATGTGAAGTTTATCGGCTTATCTACTAGTTGCAATACACACGAGACACGTCTTGTTCTGACCAAATCAGGGTCATTCCTTAAAATAACTGAAAGTCAAACAGTCATATTTTAACCTCTCCTCATGGCCTCCCCTCGCTCACCCCAATATGCGTTTGCATCTGAGAAGCCAGCGCGTGCACAGGCAGCTCCGAGCTCGCACCAGAGAGGCCAAGGAGTGTATGTGTGGGTCCAGTTGAACAAGTGGTCTGTCTCGCGGTATAATCAGTGGGGGGACGCCGTCCACCTGCGTGGTGCCCCGACTCGAGACCCGGGCAACATTGACAATGCATGACAGGCTCCGCAGTCCGGATGCACCACCTGCAACACACAGAGTCTGTAGCTGCCCCAGCGGCCCAGGCCGCGTCCAACTGGTGCTCATGGACCCACACATTCACTCTTTGGCCTCTCTGGGGCGAGCTTGGAGCTGCTTGTGCACGCGCTCGCTTCTCTGTTGCAATGGCATGTAACGTGTGTAAAATAGGCAATGAGTGGGATGGTGCGAGCCACCTTCCGTGACGTCACTCCTGCTCATGATGTGTGCGCCCCCCCACTACTTCCATTTGACTTGTGCCATACTGCACATTGAGGATGTGTTGCCTGCTTGATGTGACCAGGAGGAGCGCGCCATGACCTCTCACCCACCATGCTCCACTGCCATCCCGTGCCCTGGATTGCCTGTGTAGGTGGACAATGTTGGGGATACACCTGGTCGACAGGGGATGTGAGCGCCTTGGCAAGGGCCTGGCGGACGCACAGCAGTATCCAGCATGTCCACAGAGGGTGGGCTGACGTCTACACCTGATGCAGCATTGATCGTGTGCCCGCCTGCTGTGCACACACGAGTTCACATTCATCCCCAGACAGGTGGTCTTTACAAATGCCCAGGAGAGCGGTAATCTACTGCTCCGGAATCCTCCCAACACAGTGTGTTTCAACATTGGATGTGCGCACCTACCCGTCACACCCACCCACATGAGCCAAGCTTAACTCCCGCTTCACATGACACATGTGTGTCTTCCACAGTTGTGCTACTCTCTCATGGGCGGGCCTGCAACTGTCCCGTAGCGCACACACACAGCACTGAGTCGTACTGGCATCCTGTTAGATTGGTAGGCACACTAACACATCTCCTTCTGAGACAGTGGTGGCTGTGATGGATATTGTGACTGCCACGGCAGTGTTGGATGGCCATGGCAGGGCACACTCACACACATTGCATCCGCAGCACTTCGTGTCACTACTCGGCACATCGAACTGGGCACTGTCCCTGGGGTTGATGAGTAATGGCGCCTGTCGATGTGAACTGTGACTGTATGCTGTTGCTCCTGTAGTCTGTTGTATCTGATGATTGGAGTTGTTGCAGTGTGTGGTTGGTTAGGTCGGGCAGATGCCGTGTATGTGACCTCAGCAATTGCAATGTCCGGTCTCACATTCTAATGTGTTGTACACGTGGCAGGGACTTCACTTCTTTCAGACCCTGCTACTTGTGAGTGTGATGAATCTGCTTTCCGGTGCAACGTATTGACTGCATGTAATTGGTGTTATTTCTGTGTTAATGTATCCGTGTCATGTTTGCGTGCATGCAATGCACAGGGTGTGAGTGTAGCCACAGGTGGACTGGCAGCATGCGCAGAGTATGCGGGCATGTGTGAGCTTACTTGCTGTGTGGCCAGCAGTGTAGGTGTATGTTAGTCATGTGATGTGCATTGTGGCTGGGCACATGGCTTACTTTCAATGTGTGCTTTTGGGAGGTGGTGGTGTGTGGTGTGCATGGTGTGTGTTTGTGGTAGCGTTGGTGTGTGTGTGTGTGTCGTGTCCATGTCGACTACACACATATGTCACCCAGGCCCATGGTGGATGTTTGTAACCGTGTTGAGGTCTGTGAATGTGATGAGATGTGTGTGTTGTATGTTGCACAGTATGCGGTGTGTGGGTGTGTCCTTGCAGTTCAGGCTGCCTCCTACTTGTTATGATTCAGACGTTGTGTGTGTGCAGGGTGTGTGACCGTCAAGATTGTGTCTAGTCCAATTGTGCATGTCAGCATTTCAGCAGTTCTTACTCACTGTGCAGTGCTGCTCACCCACACTGATGTCGTGTGTGTGTTTTGTCAGGCATTGCTGGGGCATGCTTTAGCGTGGCTCCTACTTATGGTTGCTGAGTGTGTGGTCAGACTGTGTGGGTCATTGTAGATATGTGTAGGACTGTGCTTTGTAGTGACCAGGCCATCAGTGTTAATGTGATGATCTTTCGGGCAACTTCAGAGTCTGACGAGTCCTGCTCCACGGGCTGTGGTATTTCCCTGTGGCCACTGTTGCGGCTACTCATTTGCGTTGACATCCAATGACAGTGGACTACATGGTCATCTCACGACTGCCGTGTACTTCACACACTCTCATCCTCTCTCATTCGTACTTGTGAAATGAATCAGCAGAGACACATATTTACTTCAAGCCATGTATTAGGACTTATGTCCTCTGTGATGCAGTATAGTGGACACTACTGGCAGCGAAATGCATGTGGAGGATATACTCAGCATGATTACACATAGCATAGGGTGTAGGGGTACATGTGATTAGTTGTTGACTGTGGGATGTGGGCTTCAGAGTTACAACTGCTTAGCCGTTGCTGTGCTAATGTACATTTGCTAATTACTGAGGAGCTGTTGACTTTGACACAGACAGTATTCATTTTGCCTACCAGACCGCTTGACATCATGGGCACAGTACATCTCAGTTCCATGTTACAGGTTTGCTGCTATAGTTACTCTGACACACGTGAGTGAGAGGTGACATCAGGGCATGGGCCTACGTGTATGCAACAGCGTCCCACTTGTTGTTGCAATGTGGTGGCTGCTGGACATGACACAGTCACTGGGGTCATGTTGTTGGGGGATGCATTTGATGTCCATGCAAAAGTCCTGGCACGGAAGTTCAGAGGAAGGTGAGGTGACAGATCTCACATACAACAGCCGACCGATTACTGTCCACTGACCGGTGCATATGTTCATGGGCGCAGGATACATATTATGGCATAGTTGTACGTGCAGTTTTGTCCATGTGGTTGCCATACACAAATCCCATACCTCTGCCTCCCCCTGTTCATGCAGAGTTACTGGATGTGGTGAGAAACAGAGTGCATGTCCCGAAAATATCCGATATCATGGCAGTGGAGTTGATGGTGTGGTGTTAGTTGCAGGTTATATGGTATAGTTGTTGTACAGCTAACTGCTCAGTCCGTGCGAAAGCCAAGCATGGGTACGGTGTAGGACATCAGTGTACAATTGGGGGTATTGCGTCGGGGCCCGACGAATTGACAGGTTGTCAGGTATGCAATACCTTCCAGCAGGGCTTCCATGGCATTGGTGGTAAACATGGATGCCATCCAATGAAGCGGATGGTGGCTGTCAAGGTGTTGGTCGTAAGTTGTCCCTTGTAGAAGCCTGATGGGACATGTTGGATGACATTCGATGAAACTGTGATCCAGAATACGTCGTGTGGAGGCACAGTGGTCCCATTGCAGTGTGGGTCCGATTGCAGCCACATATGCCATGCCCCCATAGACTGAACAGATCCTGTTGTGGACATCCAGGGGGTTGAACAGTTGTACCAGGTCCGCCTTTGGACATGCCGGGTTGGAGAGACATAAATCCACAGGACGGTGGAAGGGACACCTCCGACAGTAGAAGACGGGGATGACGCAGCTGAACAATGCGATGCGGTAAGTTAGTCGGTAACTTACGTTCAGCAAAGCCAGATTTTCACAGCCCAATATCTGTAGCAGGTTCTGGTTGTACAGCTTCATCTGTCCGGCGTAGTTGGGTAGCTGTGGTGCAAGTGCCATTTTGCTACAGGGCGATGTGATGGCGTGCTCCGGCTGTCTGTGCAGTCTGCAGAGTGCAACCTCCGACGTTGCTGGGAATTCTGTAATGGTCGTACGGAGGCAGGACTTGGGCTATGGCTTGGGCGGAGGACACAGGCCCTCATCCCACATGCTTCTATGAATGGTCAAGGTCAGTGGTGTCTGACTCCTTCCAGATAACTTGCATGTGAACCACATGGGGGAGTGGTATTATTTCTTTTTTGTGTTCGGATTTTTCTTTCGTGTTGTGCGCTATCTGCCCAGTGGGCGGTTCCCTCTGCATGCCTCTGTTCGGCTTTTTTTGGGGATAATGACTGTATTGTCCTGCTTGAATAGTTGAGATGTGGTTTCGGTGTGGGTATGGAAGGCCATTCGGTGCTATCTCCTCTCCCGTGTGTGGGCGGCACGCTGCGTTTCCGCTATACGTTGGGCCTTGTGTGTGGGTGTTATTATTGGAACCACCTGTTGTCGGTCCCCGGGGTCTTTGATGTTGCGTATTGCATGTCTTGGTATTGGGTTCAGGGTGGTATCTGTGTTTTTGTGTGGTACTGGTGTACCTTTTGCCAACGGGGTCCATATTCTGCTGGGTGATGTTGCCGCCGCTGTGTGCTTCGCCATGTTTTGCACACAGGGGTGTGTCCTTATTTGGCGTGACATCACTCACATGTTCGGGTCAATTGTGTGACGTCAGGTTGGCAACTGTGAGTTGCCGGTTGAGGACATGACTGAGGCAGGAATGCGACGTGACATGTGCGTTCTGGGTGGGGCTGGTGTGTGTGGTGTTTGGTTGTGACCCTGTGTTGTTTGTGTGCGGCGCATTCATGGCGCTGCCGTTGGCCTCTGCGTTGTGCGCATGTGTGGCTGCGTCATCGCCGCTGCGGTGCCGTGACGGGGACGTTAGTTCCTGGTCCCAGGTGGTGTGTGCCCGGTTGTTACGAGTTGTTTCTATTTGCCCGGTGTGACATTTGTGGGTGTCCACGCAGGGGTGTCTGGGGGGGGCCATGTACAGTTTTTCCGCCCTTGCACTGTGTGCGGTGTTTGCATGCCCTTGTTGTGTGTCTGCCTACCTGCGTCTCCACGGTGCGTTGACTCCTAGGTGCTGCATCAGGTAGAGGATGGCCTGGAGTGCTGGATTCATGCTCGGGGTGGGCCGCCTTTTTGGTCTCCGTACTCAGCGGTCGGGTTTCCGCCTTAGTATCTCGTGCGGTGTCTCTTAGCCGGGGGAGCTGTTTGTTTGCGGCATCGTAATTTGTACGCCGGGCGGTACGTGATTTCGTCGGACGGTGTGTCTCCATTGGGCCGCGCCGCTACGTGAACGGGCGCACTTTGATGGCGGATGGTGTCGCTGGCTTACGGGCGGTGTTTGGCTGACTTTTCACATCCTAATTGGGCGGGCGTGTGGGCCGCGGCGGGCGGACGGTAACTGGTGGTTTTTGCATCCGACAGCACGGCGGTAGTGCTTCCGCCCGACATCGTAATGGGCCCCTTAGTGCAGTTTTAAAGATTTCTTCAGTAATGAAAGTTTCTTTCAGGAAACAGTCGGGCAGAGTTTCACCTTCTTCTTTATTGTAGGTTAGAAGTGTAAAAGAGATGCAAACATTTCATGTTTATATAGTGTTTATTTAATTGGTTGCTTTATGTTATTGGTGTATTTTAAAATGTGAGTATTTGATTCGTTCAAGTTAATTGTTTTTATTGTTTTGGCTGTTTGTTTCCATATAAGGAAACGCTAATTAAGAACTTGTTAGTAGGAAGTTATTATTTTTTCGTTTTTCTTTTTTAAAATATATTAAAAATTGTTTTGAATGTGACATGATGCAAGCATTATATATTTTAAAGCTTTTATTTTATTACTGTAATTGTTCGTTTAGAAAACAATTTCAGTTTTATATATTGATGTGTTTGCAAATGATTATTTTATGTTATTTAAGTGTTTTATATTGTTTTATAATGTGAATTTATATTTGGTGCTAAACATATATTTAATTGACCAGTTTTTCAATAGTCGATATTGTTAAAAAGTCGATAATATTGATGTCTATATTTTGGTATTCGATATTTTTGATATTTTGTATGTGTTTTAAAATTAAACGATATTTAATTTAACGATATTTTGTATTTCGATATTGTGGTGTACGATATTTTTTATATACGATATTGTGTACTCGATATTTTTGTATTTTTTTAAATAAGTATTGGTAGTTGATATTATTGTAGTCGATATTATGACGACGATATTTTGTCAATACGATATTTTTGTTGACGATATTATGTCAGTGATCCGTCCTAAATGTCACTTGTGCATGTCATAAATGGACCGTTGGGCCCAGGCTGCAATCACTTAAGCCCTGAGGTGAATAAAAAATATTCACACCTAAGAAATGAAATGATACAACCACCTACAATAATTGACCATCAAAGACTGCTAAGTGAGACAAGAGACAAGCAGCAAGAGAAAACATACAGGACTTTGACAGTTGACTGTCAGGTCACAAGTCTGAGCAAAACCATCCAGTATCTGCTTAATGTTGGTAAGGTCCGCAGTAATGACCCGTACATACATAAGGATATCCTCGGCACATACTGCATGAGATATCCCTCATAGTGGCACTCTACAATAGGCCTGTGTGACAAAGATAGGATTCCTTGGGGTGCATGCTAATTTAATCAGTTATGGTGATCCAGATCTTCTAATAAGGCTGTGATACCTTGACATGTTCTTTGTCTGCAAACACACAATCAAGAGGATATAGCTACTCCCATTGCAGAGGGGAGTACACCCAAGGTGCACTGGCAGTGACTATACCAGAAAATTATAATTCGTGAAATTTAAATCCATGCAAAATCTTGTTTTATTCAAAGTCTTAATCAATCTTCAGACAATTGATCACAAGATTCTTCATTTATATGGAGTAATTTATCATCGTCCTTCCTAGGCAATCAATCTTTATTGTAATCAGATACTCAAAGTACCTCTTCAATCATTTCTTTTTTTCGAACAAGTTCATTTATTACGTTTTTTGACCTACATAAAGCTAGGAACCTCGAACCTTGAGAGATCCTTCTTCAGGGAGAATTTAACTTTAAACAAATGCATTTTCATGTAATAAACAATTTAAGACAATCACACGCTACCCTTATCTCAAAGGTTAGAAATGCAAAATGAACCATAAGTGAAAAATCTAAATGCAGTTTTGTTAAGTGTGACGACTTCATGAACAACGACTAAGACATTATGCTGAAGATAGCTTAACGATTGTGCATGATTAAGGAAGGTGCTCAATTAGGTTCCTATACCACAACAACACGTGACCATATCAAAAAGATGCTCGTGCAGGTTTATGAAACGTCTCTTCTTCATACCCTTGCTGCAATTGTCTGTTTACCAACTGTTCACTGTATATAAAGGTGGTGCTAGAAATTCATGCCATGGTGCTTCCCAAGTTTGTTCCTCTCACACACACACCTGTACGCATAACAGACAGTCGCAATTGTGCACAATTAGTGAAGGTGAAACTGTAGATTCAAATACCACGACAATCCGTGACTGAATCTAGGAGATGTTTGAGCAGTTTGATTAGCTGTCCCAACTTCACTTTCGTTGTGTAATTATCTATTTATGAGTTGTACACTGTATGTAAAGGTGGCCGTATAGTAAGTACTACATGAAACCAATTGCCATGCGTACGTGCAAGCACTTCATGCCACAGTGTTTTGGAAAATTTTCTCGTATAGCACTGCCACCTTTTAACTCTAAGACACCTGAGGGCCCATCTCACCTGTGGATAAGAAATCGCTTTGGGCACATTGGGACATCCTACACTTTCTTACTCGGTGCCATGAGACAGAGGAATTTATTCGGTGGGATTACAGGGCATGCTTTTGGAGTGCCATGATTTTATAAAACAGGTTATCTCACATTTCTAATGCACTTTTCCTTCGCATGTTACCCAATATTGGGGCATATTCACAAGGAGCCATCGCCGAATTAACGGCACTTTATCGCAGCCAAAGTCGTGATAAATGTACCCCTCCATTCACAAGCCGGTGTTAACAGCCCACAGCACCAGTTTACCCGCGATAGCAGCTGCAAAAAACATCGCCACAGAGGACCCCCGCAAATATCGCTAATGAGATGCAGAGTAGGCGTTCCCGTGACAAAAGTCGAGACAACAGCACACCTCAACATTCACAACGACCAGCCACATCCGCGATAAAAACACCAAACAGGCGATAAGGTGCGTTAGCACCAGGAAATCTACACCTGCTCTGACCTGGTGTAAAGTAGGATGGCAGCGAGCACAACAAAAGGGAGCACAGCCCAGGGCCACATCCGAAGGGCAACAGATGCCATGGAGCCACTCATCATGGGGCCCAGACACCCAAGAGGGCCACAACACCCACCGCCACCACCCAGGACCCCAACCCATACCTGGAACACCCCCCCCGGACCACCACAGACGCAGCTCAGACAAAGACAGCGGAACCCCAGGAAATGTACCAGCCGCACAGACCCAACATCTGACAATGTCACCGTCCACTACAGGCTGAAAGGGACAACCAACCTAGGCATCCTGACCATCATCGCCTAACAGGCCTACGGCAACAACACAGCGGACAACCAACATCCCACCCCACACAAAGCTGATGGCGTGGCTGCACCTGTTGGCCCCTGGGATCCCCCATCCAACACCCGCCAGAGTCAGAGGAGTCTCACAGCCAGCCTCATCCAAGTACCCCACACCTGTCCTGGACATCACCATCACCCTGGTACCCCAGTCCCCATACGTACAACACTATGCGCAGGATCCGCTGGAGACCAAGCAAGGACCGTATGCCCAAGCAGGATGCATGCACGTGTTGGGGGCAATACACAGCACACATGTACTACCTGTGCCCCCTGGTGACACAGCACACAATCACCGCAACAGGAAGCACAACACTCACACCAATGTGCAGGCAACAACAGAACACCGTGGAACACCCAACAATGTCGCCTTCAAATACACAGCCAGTGTGCATGATACCTACATCCCCGACAGTCCATCATCAACCAGCGTTCCCAGGATGGCAACAAGGGAAATGCACACCCCTTTGGCAATATACAAATGAACACCCCACACACCTCAACTCCACAACCATGCAACTCACAACGCTGGCAATGCACACGTCACAAAATCACATGCAACAGGCACAACAATATGCCCACCCACCAGACACGACAGAACAACTTACAATGTCCACATGGGCAAGCCCTGAACATGAGCCAGCAACGGCATGGCACCTCAGACACATAATAGCTAAATGTGGGGAGAGGTGGCAACCAGGCATGTGTGAAGGATGCAGTAGAACCATGATTGGGAAAGTACACAATGCCAAGAGTGCCGGAGATGTGCTGGACACCTCGCAGTATGCAGGACACACCCATATCCATGGCGACATACACCGCTTGTGTATGGAGTGTAGTGGACAGTGGACGCCACCATGTCACCCCAGCCAGTGGGGGACCTTGCGGAAATGTTGCCTGTTACGCTCCCCCCTAAGCGTCAGCGGAGTGGGATGGCCCGGCATACGCCACGCCAGCGTAGGGGTGTGAATAAAAAGCACGTAGGCCTGGGCGCGGTCCTCTTCCGGAAAGACCCACAACCCTGCCAGGGCGGCGCCTCCCACCCTGCCATGAGGCCGATGCCATCCTCGTGAGCGGAGTTGCCTGCGATGCTGTGCGCCTGCCGGACCCCGGCATGCAGGACCACGAACCCGTCAGGCCAGCCCCTGCGCAGCCAGGCCACACTGATCACCTTCCGACACCGGCGTGTGTCAAGGAGGGCCAACCACATGCCAGCGCAAGCCCCAAGCCCGAGGCCCGAGACCTTGGCAGCCACCTCAGACCATCACGGCCGCCATGACACAGGCCCGCTTTATTCCTTTTTCTTTGACGTACTCCACTGCCGCCCCCGGCCTACTCTTCAGACCAGTAGGTCCCAGATGTGAAACTGTGTCCTGAGTCATGAATGGCAGTGACCCCAAATCTGGGACAGCGGCCACAGCACCAGACCCCCCGATCAGTGAGGCATAGTTCCATATGGGCATCTTGTGACACGTGGTGCCACTAACCCTGTTCAACGCCAGCCGGCAACACGTGGTGCCACTAACCCTGTCCAACGCCAGCCGGCTACACGTGGTGCCACTAACACTGTTCAACACCAGCCGGCTACACGTGGTGTCACTGAACCTGAACAACGCAGGCTGGTGGGGCCATCCAACCTATGCCGGAGACACTCGGTGAATGGGCCGTGCTGACCGCTGCCTCAGGCCTACACCATGGTCAGGTAGGTCACACATTTGGAACTGAGTCTTGATTACACCATGGCAGTGAACATCAGTGATGGCAGAGAACAATTCACTATACACCCTCCGATGTGGTGGCAACAAGTCTGTGCATGGCATCACAACCACACGTGTCTGTGGGCCTACGTGGACCACTGCCCTCGGCCTACGCTGCGCACGAGTGGGATCACAGATTTGGAACTGAACATCGGTACTTCAAAAGGCAGAATGCATTTCTTTGCATGCACGGAGGGGCGTAAGAGGATGACACGTTGCAGTCCGGAGGGAACAGGATCAGCGTCATGGAGGTGATTGAACACTACCGACAACTGCCACTGTGTCACTAACTCTGTGCATCTTAAGCCAATGACCCATGGCTGTGGGCCACTGCTGACGCTGCCTCCGGCCTACACTGCGGTCCAGTAGATCACAGAGCCTTGATTTGGCATTCTTGGAGTTCACATCTGTGTGCCGGCATCATCGCAGACTGCATCCCCTCACAGCACCTGTGCCACTACGTTTGTCCCCGACATTCATGGACACTCACTGGTCGTACATTGATGGCGTTTGAGTCCATGGACTAGGGGCTAGTTTTCATCCTCATGTAGCTGATCCCGAATTGTTGGTGCAAACGAGGGTTGCGCTTTCCACTCCTCCATTTGCTGCTTCCAGATGACATCAGACCTTCCGCATCATGCCCTGGAGGACACCTTCCACTGTCCCCCGTAACCCTCCGCAACATACACCTCGGACATTGATGGGGACCCGCTCAGGTCGCATGGCCCATCTGACTGCACCGCATGTCACCTTCCCGTGGCTCGGTGCCTGTGCCGACCGCAGTGCATCTGGGGCCACTAACTCTGTGCTGCTCAGGCCTGGGACCCCTCCTCCTGGGACATTGAATGGCCTCTGGAGCGATGGTCTTGGGGTCATCAACGCCATGCGTCTGTGGCCATGCGCTGTCCGCATCCTCCGGCCTCAACTGCGGGCCACCAGGGCCCACGTAAAGCATCAAGTCTTGACTGGCCCGGACGTCGCATCACCGCAGGGGGCACATGCCACCACCACAAGGACCACCTCCAACCGCCATCTGCCAGAGTCGAAAGGGTGGTCCTGGCAGACCTACGGAGTTGCTCAGACCTTTCATGGATGCCATCATCGGCCTGATACCCTGCTCAGCACTCCAGGTGCCAATGACTCAGTGCACCGCAAGCCATTGTCCATTGCTGATTGAGTTTTGTGCTGTTGTGAGGTTGCGCAGCAATGTCACCTCATGCAGTGGGGAAGGCCTGGGACCATGATGAGGAGGATCTGTCAAGTGTGCGGATGGGAGAAGGCACAGACAATGGGAGGGCAGGTGGCAACAGCCCCAAGGCAGGAATGCAGACTGTTGGTGGTAGTCAAGCTACACACCCGGATCTAATACTGGGTATTGCGCTGTGGACTGCGGCTGCAACTGTCACCTCAGGCAGTGTGGGAGACCTGGGACGCAGATGAGGAAGTTGATGCAGGTGTAACACACCCCACTGCATCTGCATCAGGACTAACCCGAAAGGACACAATCCTAGCAATTTCTTCACATGAGCGCGCTCTTCTCTAGTGCCCCTACCTCAGTGCACTGCAACTCATGGAACCTCCTGACTGATTATTGGGTGACCTCTGTCCTTACTCCGGATCCCTCCATGTTTCTCTGCATTTGACTCTGTTATGCTGATGTTTTCTGTTTCCATTACACTGGTGTCCACTGTTCAGGTTGTTGCCAGCACCAAGCACTCTGTGCGGGCTGGCTTATACTCACCCCACACACATCCAGCACAGGCGTCACTGTACATGTGGCCCTGCCAATAAAGGGGCCGGGCACACATGCCCGTAGCCAGGTCAACATGATGTGTGCATGTGTCTCTGTGGGGGTGTGGGTCTCCTTTGTGGGGTGTAGGTGGTCCCTGAAGGGTATTGGACACCCACGTATGTGTTCTAGTTCACATTCCATGGTTTAGGCAACACCCACACCTGTTGGGCCACCTCCTTTTGGCGTTCTGACACCTGGCGTTGGGGTGCCATGTGTGGGTGGGTGAAGTGTTGTGAGGCAGCCGTGATTGCGGGTGCTACATGCTGTGTGGTCTGTTGCAGGGGCTGGGTTCTCCTCTGAGTAGCTTGTCTGCCCTGGTCCTGGTGGTGGGTTGTGTGGGATGTCCATGGGCTGTTGTGGGGCGTCGGTGTCGGGGGTGTGGTGTTCGTCTCGGGCATCACTGATGGGTTGTCTGTTTTGACCTTCTGGAGGTGTTTTTTGTCCCTCTGCATTGTGAATGGGAGGGGCATGTTGGCATTGTGTTGGCGCCTTGTTCTTGTCGACATGCAGACTGTGTGACAATGTACGTTGTGACTGTTTGGGAGGTGGTGGCTATTTGAGTTGGGACAGTGTATATTTGGCCTACATGGCTGATGTGGGGTTGTAGAAGTAGATGTGCATCTCACAGTTCCCTGCTCTGTCCATTGTGATTGTTCTGTTTCTGCACCTGGGTGGACCCAGTTGTGTCCCCTGTTCTGCAGTGTGGGTGTTGCACTTTGTGCCACATTGTCATGGTATGTGCTGTGATTGCTGTGTGTGTGTGCTGCAGTGTGCCACGTGGATGGGGGACATGTCCCTGGGTAATTGTGGGTGTGCAGTGTGCTACACCTCGTTGTGCATGTGTGCCATTCTGCCCATCACCCCCCATCTCCCCAGTCCCTGTTGGATCCTCACCCTGTTGTTGTTGTGTCGGGTCCTCTCGAGCTGTGTCCGTACTCCCTACTCCTTGCACCGTCTCCACACTGATGACTGTGGCCTGGGTTTCTTCCAGCTCCTCCTGTGGCGCTGGACTGCCACCTCCTGTCGCCATTGCTGCCTTCCTGTTGGCAGCGGGTTTGTACCTGGTTTAGGTTGTCACGTCCTGCCGGCGCCTCTTGGCCTCCTGGATTGGCCTCCTGGGCACTCCGACTGCGTTCCTGGTGGTCTGCTTGTGGGTCAGTTGCTGGTAGTGTTCTGTCGCCTCCGTGGCCTTGGTCTTGTTTTCCTGGGGTCTGCACCCCGTCTTCCTCTCCCTTTTCTCCTTGGCCTTCCCCGAGCCAGTTGTTCCTTGCAGGTGGTCTGTGGGGGTTGTGGGGTTCGTGTTGCCCTCTGCCCTGGGTCAGGGTGCATCCATGTTCCTTCGTGCTTTTGCTTGTTTCTGGTGTGTTGTGTCTGTGGTTTTTATGGTGCAATTTCCCGCCAGACGCGTGCGATTTGCATGCCTGAGGCTGGTTTTCGCTACTTTTTGTACCGCGATTGGCCTCATCGCATGATTTCTCGTATTCGTGTTTCGCATTATTTCGTCGTGGCGTTGATTTTCACGCTGACATTTGACGCGTTATCTGGTGACTATCGCATGGTACCGCCTTGTTGTGAATTCCACGTTGACACGGGGTTATTTTCCCGCGATGGGCTGCGATATTGAAAGTTGCGTTACGCTACTCTTGCGGTAGTTATCACACGTTCTTGTGAATATACCCCATTGTTTCCTAAACTGCAGCACAGCCTGAGCATCGCAACACTTATGGCTTCCAGCAGCACCACAATGCCATTGTGGTGCTGCTGGAAGCCATACATTTTTGTCATATATATGGGAGATGTAAACTCTCACTTCCATCTACATATGACATTTTAATTCCATGGAGTGGTGCAATTTCTTTACCATTTCCTCCACATTTCTGTTTTCCCCTATATAGATCTGTGTTGCCAGGACATGCTTCCTTTTACCTTTGGCCAAGGGTGCTCTTAGTAGTTTGTTCTGACCAATACAGGGTATGCTTCAGGACTGACGGCCCTGTGGGATATAAAATGCATTAGAAGAGGCAGAGAGAAGGCAGGTTTGGAAAAAGGGGGAATTAACTCCATGGTCAGAGAAAACGATGGAGAGGTCCACAGACAAATGATTACAAGTGGTGTCTTAAACTCATGCCTGCATATAGAAAGGCAGGATCCCATTAAGAGGTTGGAGGCAATATTCTGGTTTCTAAGAAGTGTCAACACGAAGGGACTATGACTGTAGAGGTCAGGAAAGCAAGGGAAGGGATAGAAAGGAATAGCTATTCAAATATGTATATCTGAATTCAGTTTCTGTCCTTTCACGGACAACAGAGTAGTAAAATACATAACCTGAGAAGCAGAATAGAGAGAAGAGAGAAAAGCAAGAAGAGCAAAGGTGACTTTTAAGACAAGGGGTGTATTCATGCTGCAATGTTTTCTTTTCAAATGCAGCTAGTTTTCCTTAAAAGAAACCAGTATGTGTTTCAAAAATAAATATGAAACATTTCAGTTTCATTTTTAAAGACTTGGCAGTGACCGTGGGACCACTGTCTGCTCTAAAAAAACGTTTTTGCAACCATCAACAAAGAGGAAGGCATTCCCTGGGGACCTCTTCCCTCCCGCTTGCGACTGGCTTACCAGCTGCTTGAAGTAGGCGGCAAACTTCAAATGTTTTGCAACCGCTTTCTGTTTGCAAAACATTTATACATAACCCTGCGACTCGCTATTAGGAGAAGATGCCCTTGACACGCCCCTTCCTGATACCAACTTGCAAACTCTATTTAGAAAACTGCACACACCGGCTCTGCAGGGGAAGGCCTGAGGAATGTTTAAAGGGCTACTTTATGCAGTATGCAGCTCCAAGACACAAACTGAACATAAAACTGATTGGGGACAAATACATTATTAATTTAAAACGTGCATTAATTAACTGTAAGCAATTATTATTCTACTTGGCTAAATTCCAAATATTCCTCCGGTAATAACCGCTGCTTTTGATTTAATTATACTCAATGCCTCTTCTAGTAATCCAGTTTAAAAGTGCATTTTGTCTAATTCTGATTTGCTCATTATATGTGATGCACTGGAACATGTGAGATTTGCTGTCTAATATTCTTTTTGTCTCAATTTTTTATCTTGCTGTTATGTTCGTTTTGACTTGATTACCTACATGCAAGCATAAAATGTGCAAGCACAGGCATTACATTCTGTATGGCGCAAATTAAGAATAAATTGTGAATAAACTATTGACATTCCTGCGGAACTGTACCTTTTAATGGGTAAGTGACCCACGCAGGTGGTGGATGAGGGATGTCATGAATGGGATTATTCATTTGAGAGGCGGCACCCTTACCAGCTTAATAAATCCACTCTGATTAGGTTAAAACACAGCTCTGAAAGAATCTCTCCACCCATGATGCCTATGCCTCAGAGAATTGTATGTTAGGCACAAGCAGTATCAATAATTAGGAAGTAAAGAATACAATTACCAAACAAGTTTAGAAAAGCATAGAAACATTTAATGTGCTCAAACACACCAACATCATTAAAATAGATTACAATGCACTAGAGATATGATTTTTAAACTTTTAGGACAAAAAGGAGCCAAGAAAAATTAGAATGGCAATCAAACATAACATTTTGTGGTTGAGATAGACCTTGGCATTATTTTAAGCTGAATGCAATGGAGCAGAGGACAGATATGCCAAATAGATCAGCCTGGTTAAAGTTTTTACCTTCTGACATAGGACCTACATTTAGAGTTTGGTAGACAGGGTACCCTATCTGCCAAACTCTAGGTCCACCTGCCTCATTTAGAGATGGGCAGCTCTTAAGTTGTATATTCATGGAGCACTAATAGGCTCCGTCGATGGAAAGCATGATGGAGTAGGGACTGTCGCAGGAAGGACTTTACACGACCCACTCTATTTAGCAATAACCTGGCAGTGAGAATTGGAAAAAAAACAATAATGACCTTCACACCCAAGGTGAAAGCTCCCAGGGTGTGATGATCATTAGTTTGTTTGTTTTTTAGTAAAAAAGACTCTAGCTTTGGAAGTTTTCTAAAGAGGGAGTTTATACTTTAGAAAATTTGATGAACAGCTATCAAAACCAAAAGCAGTCCATCAAGCTTTTTGTTCTGTGCCTTTGAAAGGAATCAACATGACGTGGTTCATTTCACCCTGCAGAACTGACCACTGAGCCAGCAGTCATCTCCATATTTGATGACCAGTAGGCTGTCAGAATGGCAGAAGCAATATTTTTTCTGACAGGCAAAAAAACATTTTTTGAACCTTAAATCAGGCCATAAGTCTATTTTATGGAAGTCTGACTCTTCGTGCTTGGCAAGGACGAAGGCAGTGACTGGCAAAGAGTCCTCAAATTCTTTTATGTCTTCATCAAGCTGTTGCTGAAACCGTTGGTTTTGGAACCAAAGCTCAGAATGGGACAAATCTGTATTTTGTAGCTGCTGAGGATGCTTTTCGAGTCAGACAGATTTGCCTTCATGCCCTTGTCCAAGATTTTACCTTCAGATGTAGGGTCTTAGTCTGTGTTTTGTGAATGCAAACATCAAATATTCAGTCTACTGTACTGCAAGGAAATGATAGCAACTGGCACTTTCAATATGGTGGATAGGCGGGCAACCATATTGGAATGACACTGGTTTGAAATGACCACAGGAGTGTTGCACAACAAGCAAGCTTCGTAATCAAAATGCATATAGATACGCCAAGAGAGAAAAATGCATTTTGGATCAAGCTGATTTTTTCATGGTGGCTCTTCAACTGGACCACAGCCCCTCTACACACATAGCACTGCTAACCAAAAACATCACTTTCAAAAAATATTTACTCACTCCATGTGAGTAGTGCTGCTGTGTGGTTTGTTGAACGATTTACAATATTCCTGAAATTTAGCACTTCAGGAATTAAGCATAAAAATCTACAAAGATATTTCAGAGTATTCTATTAGAGGATCTTATTTAGGATTGGTTGGAGTGAGAAGAATGCTGTAAATGGTTTCCTTTCACCATTAGAGGTGGAACAACCACTGGGTTACCATTGGCATAGCCACAGTTGGCTCCACCATTGTTTTTTTCATAACACATTTTATTGGGTTTATACAGGAAAGCAGGGCTGCAAAGACCGAGGAGTACACATAGGATGAGGAAGTAATTATACCCATAAACGTGAACGAGAACCCTGCGCAATTGAGCCCACCCAACCCCCAAACAGAAGATGACAATGTAAAGCTCCCACAAGTCCAACATCAATCATGTGTAATGTTTCCCTGCTCACCATCCCCATATCTCTGAATTTCCACCTCAAGTAATGAGCGTACTGAGCTACTGGGTGCCAAATCAATCCCCTGAAATCAGCCCATTTTTGCCAGATTTTGGGGTGCTTCTGAGGACACCCCTCTGCCTGGTACACCGCAAACTCTAGCCCCATACAATGATGCAGCCCCTTCCATGCTGCAAGAGACGGTGGGGATTCCACCTTACCCTCCATGGCTCTGTCCCTTTTTGATTGTGTTTGACCAAGAAATATCAGCAACCGTTTATATCTGTTCCCCTCTATGCCATCTATAGTATGAAGGAGAATTAGTTTTGGGCCCAGGGGATGGTCCAAAAGACAATCTTCCCCAGGAAGGTTGTCACACCGCGCCAGTACCTGTGCACTGCCATACAGCTCCACACAGTATGAGGAAAGGTACACTCCTCCGCCCCGCATCAATGGCATGCCAGGAAGGCTATCACTTCCAAACGCCACAAACAATACCTCGTGTAGTAGGATTTATGAAGGGATTTGAGCTGTATCAGTTGGAGGTGGGTCAAAATTGAAGCCTCACAGGGTGCCCCCAATGCCTCTGTCTAATCATTGTTGTCTAGTTCGGCAAGGTCTGCCTCCCATGTTGCTCTGAGGGTTGGTAATGTGTTTGAGCCAATTGTGACTAGTGTTGTGAGGCCCCAGGTCCCCCAGGAGGAGCTTACCCTCCAATGGGCTACATTCTGGAAGGTTTGCAAAGTTCCTAAGTTAGGGAGTAAGAGTGTGATGAAAATGCAGATATCGGTGGAATTGTCTGCGCTGGAATTGGTAATCAGTTTTCAGCTCTTAAACCAATTTCAACACTGTACCTCACATTACATCCCCTAGAGTGGAGATCCAAATCATGTCCCACTCCTGAAAGCCCTCCAGTTATACCACCTGCCTTAACCTTCATCCCACAATGGCGTCCACTCCATCAGCTTCCCCCACCAGCCCATCCACTGCAGAGAGCTCCTCCACACATTAAAAACCACCTTCATAGCCGATGAGAGAACTCACACTCCCCCCCCCCCCGGCATACAGGCAGTCCAGTATGTGGGTGTCGCCCATTGCCTACCTCTCAACTGCATATGCTGAGTCACATTTTTGGCCATACTTTTGCTCAAATATGATTTTACCTTGAAAAAATTCAAGATAAGATGCGTTTGTCAAAACAGAAACAATTGGTTTAAATTAACGCAGCGGCCAGGACATCAGGCAACAGAGTGTCTGAAGACTGTCTCAAAGCACATGTGTTTTGTCCATCCTTTTATACAATACATGAGGCATCATAAAATTATTTGTGCATTCCTTTGGACACAGAATTTTGGGTCTAGTCACAGAGTCAAATATCTGATTGTGTGAAACGAAGCACGGGTGGGTCTAGACCTTCCGTGGACACAATATGGGGCCAGTGGATGGGTGTCCAGATGTAAACTTGAGGAGTATGTGATCATTGCGTATAGTGTGAATGCTGTGCTCTGATTGCTTGTGTGGTCCTAACTTAGTGTGGCATCTGACTTTATGGTGTTTTTGGGAATGTGCGCCCCTCCAGCCAAACATGTTTTATTGGGGCTAGTCTCCTCAGACCATTGCAGTGTTGCTGCCTATCTGTGGGATCAATCTGGGTTTTCCTGTTCGCGCATTTGTTAAGGGTTATGTGTCCCCCCACTTGTGATCTGTCAATCAGTTGTTTCAGGCCTAGGTCATAGGGCCTGCGGGATCACATATTTCTGACTTGGGATTGAGGGGGTGGTCATATCGGGTGAATTCAACAACGGAGATGTGAGTTTATTATTATGCATACATATATCATGTTGTACATCAACATAGTATTTATCAATATTAACATTACCACCAATCATTTACAATCAGGAGGTGGGACATGGAGTAGTATGAGTATATGTCGGCTGCGGCGATGCCACCACAATAAGTGGATTGAAAACAGGTTCTGAGGGCAATTGGGGCAGCCTTCCCCATTGGAATCCCCTGAGATCGGTGACCACTTGTCGGAACCATGACTGGTGGATAGCGAAAGGGTAGTTTTATAACTAATATAGAAATCAGGGCAGGGAGATCATCCTAAATGATTGTCAAACTGCCCGTCAGTGACAACGGCAGGAGCAACCAGACCCCCACCTCCTCTTGTCGTGTAGTTCCTATGAACCTATATAGGATCTGCGTGTTTAGACAACATAGCCTGTGGGATTGGTGTTCAGACTGATTCCAGACACCCCCACCGAGTATGTTCGCCTGTATACCAGCTAGCTCACAGTGCCACTAGAAACCCCTCTTACCTAGGAGAGAATAGTTCTTGACAACTATTGAACATGACAACTCTGTCCCATCAGGGATCGTGGAAACAGTACAATACTTTTTGTTCAGTCACTCGTGCTCACTTTGTCTCAGAGAAATACACAGAATAAACGGTGGGGACGTTTTCAATAAGCATTTATTGAACCAGCGTCATTCTAGTGTAAAATAGGTGTGCTGAAACAACCATAAGACAGAAACAGATATAAATGATTATAAGCACCAACACAGTAAAAGGATGGTAGATTTCTACCATAGTGCTGATAGAGCACCATGTTTCGTGAAATTTGTAGGGGTGCGTCATAATCACCTTTAGTCCGCACCCGCATATATCCAGTTATGTATTAATGTATAGCCAGTAAAGAGTAGCTCTAAGTCGTATTATTAGAGTGAATAGATGAGTAATTGTGCTATTAGAATCATGTAAACGCAGTGCTTAATTGAAACGCGTTTAAAATGATGCATAATGAATTAGCTCATGTATAATTGAGATGTAGTAGTTAACGTGTATTATATCATGTTGCACGTGTAGTTTACTGTTTCGCATATGAAATGTATGAGCCTATGCTTAAAGAAATAATTAAGAATTGTGTGATTAAAATGTGTAAAGGCCTGACTGCATATACGTCAAGGAAAGGCCTGTTCGTTCTTATGTTAGCTTATTTTGTAGGCAGGGAAGGTGTTCTCTTGGAAAGGCTCTCTGGGCACAGTTGGTAGATTTGTACAGAGGGAAAGTCTGTTGAAATGTATCTTCTGTTGCAGGTGCAAGGACACATGCCTCGTTAGTGAAAGGCTGGCTCTTTGTTTCAAGAGTTAGGGTGGTGGGAGGCATTGAGATGGGAGTATACTGGAATGTAGGGATGATACTTTCAGCGGAGAAGGTGCCTGGGACTCAAGGTCGCTGTAACCGTCCTGGATGAAGTAAGAGTTTCGATGGAAAAGTACGAGAAGGAAGACCTGGCCGAGGAGGCGTGAAAAGGGCGTGTTCAATTGTATGTGGATTTTCTATTAGGGACAGTGCCCCGAGGGGGGAGAGCAGAGAGGAGGTAGAGGAGACCAGAGAGAAGGGCAAAGAGAGAGATCTATTAGGAAGGAGCATCTTAGAACGAGCTCGAAATGCTAAGTGAGTGTACTTCTTAGGAAGTCTTCACAGCTGACACCTTTTCTTTTACTCTTGCCTGGGGAAATTCGTTAAGTAGGTATGTCACCTTAGTGGTAGAGTAGGGACAGTTAATGTTTTATGTTTATTTTAGGTAAATGAAGAATAATATAGAGTTTGGAGCAGTTATTGTTTGTTTAATACTTTTGGAGCTAACGATTCTTCTTATTCTGAGTCGGATGAGACTCTTGCGTAGGATGATGTTTGTATTAGTGCCCATCTATTTCTTTAACCTCGTGTTGAGGTGCTTGCATGTGCAGTTATTCTTGGCTGTAATAAACCCACAAAATTGAGTTCGGAGTCAGTGGTCTTTCAAGGTAAACTGGATTCTAAATTGTTGCATAACCGAATTGGATTTTCTTCCCTTCACACTATTCAGCAGGTAAAAAGATTCTGGCGACCTGAGGATTCTTAGTGATGGTGAGATAAGATAAGAATCCCGCTTTATCAGTTGGTAGCAGAGTAGGATGGTTTCCTCTGATAGTAAGGGGAGATCTAGATTAGGATAAGAGATTATTTGCCCCATAGAGCCCGAGTAATGATGATCCAGTGGATTGGAGGACGACGGCGGTCGCTGAAAACTGACGGAGAGTGACGGTGCGGCAGAAGTAGCAGTTTGTGGTAGAGTGAGTATGAACAGGGTGATGCTTGTTAGATTGCGGTGTTTAATTGTTGTGTGATGTCTTGCGGAGATGGAATGAGAGTCGTGTGATTGAGGATCGGACCGTGAGCGCGCGCGGGCCGAGAGATTTGACTCGATATCCCGGGATAATAGATTGTGGTGTAGAAGACACCCAGAGCTGAGATTGTTGACCAGAGGTTGTGGGAGTCATGAGACGTTGTTGACTAACCCACTGAAGATGGGGAGCGTATCCATGAGCGTGTGAATAAATAACGCTGGTCGTAGGTTATAGTGTGTAGAACATTGATTGTTTGGATCCAATTGATTGTGTCAGAGGTGATTGTCCAGTCGTTCGCAGACAGACAGTTGCCAGATTTGAGGTCAACAGTTTTGAGAGGCTGTTCGGTCGTTGGTGGACCGACAGTCAGAGAGGTGATTGTCACAGACAGTTACTTCAGAGTGTGGTTGGGACACGTGTGAGCGAGAGAGGTGAATTGTGAAGGAGGGGAACTGCTGCGAGTGGAGGAGGAGTGACGTCAGACAGTGCCGCGCTGCGATAGGCCGGTTGGTGTGAGTCGCGCTGGCATTGGTGGATTGAAATCAGGAAGTAAAAACAAAATCTTGTGCGTGAACGGAAATCTGCTTCATCATGAAATGTTTTAAAGTTTTACGAGAACTCTGTAGAGGTGATAGACATGTGGTTACTCGGGGAGGAGAGGAAGCCCCTCCCGAGGATACGCCAGCACATTACATGGCTAAGAATGTAGGATTACATACTATAATTTGGCTTGAGAATTGGCATAAAATGACAGAAGGAGAGTGAGAATTGACTTTCCCACGCTATGGTACTTTCAGGTTGGAAGTGTTGTATCAGTTGAAATCTGTGATGTCTTCCTTGCGACCACTACCTAGACCCACACAGTTTGAGGCACTACATGCATGGATTAGAGCAGCGTATGACAGGAAGAGAGACAGAAGTCAGGAAAGGGTGAAGAAGTCGATCAGGGCATTTCAAGATGCGAGATGGGATGCACTGGAGAAAAGGTGGAGAGTGGAAACAATTGAGGGGGATAGATTATATCCATTGATAGAGAAAACGGGAGGTACGCAGGAAAGGAGTGCAGAGGAAGATGACAGTGATACGGATGACAGCTTGTTAGACAGACTGCTGTCAGAGATACCACCTCCATTAAATCCAGAATATAGCAAAGGAAATTCGATTGTGGCAGGAGGGATGGGCGAGTCACAGAATCAGACAAATGTGAGAGTAGTGGGAAAAATCTCCACAGGAACGGAGGGAGTAGGAACCCAGGCTTCCATGGGGAATATGCGGTTGCCGGACTCCCTGACGGTACCTGTTACCATTGGTCCTATAGTATCGGTGTATGACCCAGATCGAGTAAGTGAAGGAAGTCTAATGCAGACGACAGGGAGAGAGGGGATCAGCGTTGGAGGGAATGGTGTAGAGGAACAAATGGTCCGTTCTCCGAAGCCCATAGAAGCGAGTACGCCACTACCAGCCACCGCAGACTCCTCTAGTGGACAGGTGGATGTGAGACCGGTAAGACCAGGGTCTTTGGTCGAGTCCAGATCAGCCATGAGAATGTGGGTACCACCTGTAAGGAATCAGAGCGATAGAATGCCAGGAGATGTGGAGCAAGACAACTTAGGAAATAGACCAGGCTCCAGGAATACGACAGAAGAGAGCAAGCCACGAGAACAAAGCAGTGATTATGACGAGCGGAATGGTGCAGCTTGTCGAGAAATGTTGAGGAGTGCCGTGAAGGCAAGGTTGCTGGATGTAGTGAGATTAAAGGCAGAGGTAGACAAAATGATTAGTGGGAACCTGCCTTTGGAGAGAATAGAGATCTATGAGCCAGACGAGCTGCTTTTTGTAGCAAAGGATGCGACTCGTAAAGCGAGGGCCGCACATGAGAAATTGACAGAATTGGCCAAGAAATATGAGGTGGATATGAATAAAACGAAATCGTTGCAAGGATCCCATAAGTTGCAATATAGTGATCAAGAGCTGGAGGAGAAAAGGGTCACAGGATTAAGGACGCATACTAAAGACCTGATTGTAGGGATGCGTATATGGGTAATGCTAAACAAATGGGAGGAAAGGTGGTCGAAGAAGAAGATTGCCAAAAAGATTGTAGGAGAAACGCCGCCTCCGGGGGGAGGGACGACGGGCGTAGGGAATTATCCTTTACGAGAAGTACAGAACGGAGGGTACGTGCATGTGCCATGGAGTAGAGGTGACTTGGCTGCATTTACAAATGATTTTTCTCGGCTGAGCATTTTGTTAAAATTTCGAAGGTATTGTGGATTGATTTGAACACCTTGTTTGATATAGTAGTACCAGGAGACTTGTGGACAGCTTGTAAAATTGCAGTTGAGTGGCCGACCTTCGAACCTGAAAGGGATGCTGTTACAAATGGTCCGTCACCCATAGTCATGAAAAAGTTTGAACAATTTATTACATGGTTGAAGTAGAAGATCTCACCTCAAGACATTGATTGGGTCAAGATGGATTGAACTGTGCAGGAACCCAAGGAGACAGTGCATGAATATTACGAAGACTCTTGCAAGCTTTTAAACAGTATAGTGGACTAGATACCTTAGACCCCAAGGATATGGGACAGTTTGTCTCAAAGTTTGTCTTAGGATTGAGATCAGAGGTTAGTCTCATGATACAGCACCATTTGATTTGTTGGCAGAACAAGCCGGTAGATGAAATCTTGCGGTATGCGAGGTACTGTAGTGATGAAGTAGACTCGAAGCACCGGAAGCTAAAGGACAAACTGATGCTTGTTCAGATGCAAACAGCTCAGGTCCAGCCTAGCGGAGGGACGCTGGGAAGAAGACAGGGAAACTACCAAGGGAACCAAAATGGGCAAGGTCAGGGAAAAGGGAAACCTATAGATCCCAAGACGTGGCGACATTGAAGAAGAGCACTGCGTGTCATCTTTGTCATCAGATTGGACATTGGAAGTGCGAGTGTCCCTTGAACCCAGCCAATCAGGTGCAGCAGGAGGTAGAAGTGGTTCAGGCACCCGTGCCGGAGTTAGTCAATACTGTGACAAGGTCCAGATCAACGAAAGGGGGGACGTTTAACCTACAGGTGCAGGTCCCCCAGCCACCGAGAATTTTGCAAGGAATGCGGACTTACCAGCAGATGCCCCTTTTCGAAGGGTATGATGAGTACAGCCCAGACCTGTTAGCCTGACGGTGCCTGAGGGGGGAGGAAGACTGCACACTTGGAGCAGTCTTGGAGGTAGACCAGAGAGGACCTTTTGTGGAGGCAGACATTGATGGTCATCCTACCACTCTTTTGGTTGACACTGGTGCTACCCGGTCTACTGTAAGATCAGCAGTAGTCCCCAACCTACCCCTCTCGGGACAATCGATCGAAGTTGTTGGAGTGGCGAACAAGAGGATAACTAGCCCATTGACTGAACCGATTCCAGTGAGAATAGGCTCTTTCCGAGCTAGATACCAGTTTGTGGTGTGCGATACGAGTCCAGTTTGTCTGTTAGGAAGAGATCTATTGTGTAAATTGAACTGCACTATCTATTGCACACCTAGGGGAGTGGAGGTTCAGACAAAGGATGACGATGCCACCTTCATAGTTGCCAATCAGCACTTGTGTATAGAAATGTATCCAGTGGTGACAGTGGAGGAACTTCCACTAGATTTGAGAGATTCTGTGTCACAAGAGGTGTGGGACTTCACGGGAGAAGAGATCGGACTGATCAAGGGGGTTGAACCTGTATAGATCCAGGTTAAGCAGAATGCCGAATTCCCTAGGACGCCCCAGTACAATTTGTCACCCGAGACGATTGCAGGGATTAGACCTGTAATCGAGTCTATGATCAAGCAAGGCATTCTGAAGGAGATAAGAGGTAGCCCATGTAATTCACCCATCATGGGACTACAGAAACCGAGCGGGAAGTTCAGGATCGTGCAAGACCTGCGAAAGGTCAACACGATAGTTGTCCCATGTTGTCCAGTGGTACAGAATCCATCAGTGATACTGTTTCAGATCCCATGCAAAGCCGAGTGGTTTACTGTCATTGATTTGTGTCAAGCATTCTTCTCGATACCGCTCCACGAGGAAAGCCAATTTCTTTTTGCTTCCCAGCTGGAAAATCGTGTGTTAACGTGGTGTCGTATCCCTCAAGGGTACACAGAGAGTCCATCGATCTTTAATCAGATCTTGAAGAAGAATCTTGAGAGTCTCGTATTGCCACAGAACTCAGTTCTTGTGCAGTACATAGATGATCTACTTGTGGCATCAGAAACAGAAGATGCTTGCAGGATAGACACAATAGCCCTACTGAATCATTTGGCAGAGAATGGACACAAGGTGTCCCCGAACAAATTGCAGTACTGTCTGAACGAAGTACAGTACTTGGGTCACAGATTAGAAAAAGGCAAGAGGAAGGTGTCACCAGATCTAATTGAGGCAATAATGAACATGGCAGTGCCCACCACTCAGAGGGCAGTCAGGATGTTTTTGGGAATGGTCGGCTATTGTCGTCAGTGGATTCCCAATTTTTCTTTCAGAGCAAAGCCTTTGCAGAGGCTCACGCACAAGGATGTGAGCGATCAGGTACCATGAGACGAGGAGTGCTTGGTGTCATTCCTAAGACTGAGAGAAGGTTTGTGCAGTGCACCAGCTTTGGGAATGCCCGATTACAACAAGGCTTTCTCACTGTTCTGTTGCGAGAGAGAAGGTTGTGCATTAGCAGTCTTAGCTCAGAATCATGGAGGTGTCCGTAGACCAGTTGCCTATTTTTCAGCTACTCTAGATCCAGTAGCTTCTGCGTTGCCCGGATGTCTAAGATCCGTTGCTGCAACAGGTGTCAGCATTGAAAGATGTGAAAGCATTGTAATGGGTCATCCTCTGACAGTTTATGTGCCACACTCTGTTGAATTATTAATGACCAGGACAAAGACTCAGCACCTAACGAATAACAGGTTAACGAGGTATGAGCAAGTCATACTTGCCGCAGAGAATGTGACTCTGAAAAGGTGCTCCGTCTTAAACCCTGTGACATTAATGCCCATACCGAATACAGATGATGAAGATTGTGCGGACCATGATTGTCTCGATGTGACTGAACTGTGCACCAAACCGAGACCTGGCATTGTCGATGAACCACTGACTGACCCAGATGAAATTTTCTTTGTCGATGGTTCGTGCTTAAGAGACAGTGTTGGCCAACTGAGAGCAGCGTTTGCTGTATGTACCATTTCAGGAGTGGTTGAAGCTTCTTGCCTAGAAGGAGTACACTCCACGCAAGTAGCTGAGATCATTGCCTTGACTCGCGCCTGTTTGGCCGCTGATCAAATCCGAATCACGATCTACACGGACAGCCAGTATGGGTTCGGTGTGGTTCATGACTTCGGACAGTTATGGTCACAGAGGGGATTCTTGACATCATCTGGTTCACCCATTAGGGCTGGAGAACATGTAAGACAGCTGCTAGATGCATTACAATGTCCGAAGGAAATCGCAGTTGTCAAGTGCTCTGCGCATGGAAAGGGGGATGATTTTGTCTCTTTGGGGAATAACTATGCGGATGAAGTTGCCCGTTTTTGTGCAGAACAAGGATGCATATTTACAGAGGGTTACACATGAGAGAGCCAAGAAAGAACCGAGCTCAACATGATGTTGGCCATGGCAGACACTTGGGAGGAACTCAAGCGGCTGCAGGATGAAGTTTCAGACCAAGAACGGAATGGGTGGGTCAGAGCAGGATGTGAAAGAGGGGATGTGGATGTTTGGGTTTCCAGTGATGGGAGGGCGGTATTACCAGAGAATCTGCTGAGCCCGATGGCGAGACTAATACATGGGCCGATACATCTTGGTAGAGATGCAATGATGCGTGTGTTTAGACAGACGTGGTATAATCCACGATTTCGTGCGATTGCTGAAGCAGTTTGTCAAAGGTGTGTTACGTGTCAACAGATGAATGCTGGAAAGAAGACTGTGGTCACATTGAGTCACATTGGAAGGTCAGGAGGACCCTTCAATAGGATGCAGCTAGATTTTGTAGAGATGCCCAAGTGCAATGGGTTGAGGTACATTTTGGTGGTGGTATGTGTATTCTCACGGTGGGTGGAGGCTTACCCAACACGCAGGTGTGACACCCTCACAGTGGCTAAGTTATTGTTGAGGGAACTCATCCCGAGGTTTGGTTTTCCAACCTCTTTGGAATCGGATAGAGGAACACACTTCCACAGTGAAATCATGAAGCTGCTTTGTGCGGCATTGAATGTTGATCAAAGATTACATTGCAGTTATCGACCAGAGGCTTCTGGGATAGAGGAACAGGTTAATGGAACCTTGAAGGCAAGAATGGCAAAAATGTGTTCGTCAATGTCTCTGAAGTGGCCTGATGCCCTGCCGCTTGTGCTTATGAGTATTCGCAGTGTCCCCGACAGGAGAACTGGGTTGTCCCCCCATGAGATCTTGATGGGGAGGGCAATGCGGTTGCCAGCAGTACCAGCTACAGCTTTGATAAACATCACTGATGACTTGATTCTCGATTACTGTAAAGGACTATCTGATGTGGTCCGTTCTGTGTCCCAGCAGGTACAAGCTGCAGCTGTTCCGGCCTCGAGTGATCTGTGCCACAACCTGTGTCCAGGAGACTGGGTGCTTGTTCGGAAGCACGTGAGGAAGAGCTGTTTGGACATTCGGTGGCGAGGCCCGTACCAGGTAATACTGGTAACGAACACAGCAGTGAAGTGCGGAGGATTGCCGAAGTGGGTGCATGCTTCCCATACCCGCAGAGTTTCAGCACCCTCTGAAGAAACAGCTCCTCTCGTGAATGAAAATCCAGCTGATGTGGCAGGGCCACATGAGAGGACAAGTCAAGCTGTGAGGGCCGCTGATACAGCTGGTTGTGCACCAGAGCAAGCTGAAGAGGGTTCCGACAACCAGAACCTCGACTCTGACTCGGATGACGGAGGTGTTGCTGTGGGTGGAGTAGAGTCAAATTCAGCAGAAGAAGGAAGTGGTGCACAGGGTATAGAAGTGGAAAGCGGAAGAACGACCAGAACCGAGGAGGCTTGGCCTGAGAGACAGAGGCGACTGAACCTGAGGTTGGCACCTGAAAGAGATCTTGCTCCAGTGTCTGAAATGTCTGAATCGGAAGTGAGTGATGGAGAGCAGGCTCAAGAGGCTCGGAGGAGGTCGAAAAGAACGAGAGTACCTTGCCAGAGATACGCTACCCCGGAGTGGACTTACGCAGTGACTGATGCCGGGGGTAGTTAGTTCGGGGAGGCTGAGGTCCGTGCAGGTGGTCAGCAAGAGCCCGAATGTGGTGTTGAAAATTGTGCTGTTAGTGCCAGGGCTCGAAGTCGAAGGAATACTGACCCTCACGGTTCCGAATCCCCCGCTTCTGAGTAAAGTCCGAGAATTGGTTCTGCATCGACTCGAATTTCCATCATTTGGGTTTGAGCCACCTTCACATGAAATGATAATTCTTCATCTTGAACTTTTGTATCATGTTCTAGAAGCGCTTGCATCTGACCTCATTGTGGATTGAGTATAAACTGTTGTAAATGAAAGCCTAAAGAAGAAGATAACCTTGGTCCGAGTGGAAGAAGAATAAACTTAGGGACTTTCCACAGAACAGGAACGAGAGCTTAGGGAAGTCTTTTTCTGGACTATGTAAATAAGAAACTGTAGTTGAAAAGGGGATTTCCAGAGGTTTCGGAGTGTTGCTCGAACTGGTTAAGCAAGTCACGTGCGGAGAAGACAGAGACTTTTGAGTGATCGTTGCAAAAGCCAAGAACTTTGAGAACTTTCGAGATCATGGAGGCTGGAGATCCACACCGTAGATCCAAATTGATTGTAGGCACATTTATAGGGGGTGTGATAGTTTCTATAATCATAGTAGTTGTAGTTTCATATGTGGCTCCACACGAGCTAGCAGTGAAGGGGGTGCCAGGGACTCCAACACCCACTACACCTAGCAAAAAGGAGGGAAACATAGGAGCTGACAGAGCTTTGCTAATAGAAGAGAGTCGTAGATTGCATGTAGATTTGTCTAGAAGTGATTTTAAGCTTAATGCGTATGCCAAGCTGCTATATGAGTATGTAGATGCGATGGATGCGAAAGATTGTTATGTGTGTATGCAGTTACCAGCTTCAGTGGATGAGGGTATTAGATATCACCATCTTCCCCTGACGTATGGAATTTTGTGTAGTTTGTTATTGAGTGTGTTTTATGGGAGAGGGTACTATGAGTACTTCTTTTCCAACTATGACGCCGTGCTTTCAGAGGTTCCTGCCCATAAACATTTGAACAAGTATGATTATTACAAGAAGGAAGATAGACTTGGAAAGTACTTCATACCGACTTCAACTTTAGATACAGCTTATGCCCATAGACATAATTTAACATGTGCATTAACAGAAGTAGAGAAGAAATTCATAGATCAGGTAGAAGATAGATATAGAAAGCTAACACAAACACGTCACACTGGAGATAGTCCTGTAGATTGGACAGACGAGGAGAGATTGCACCGAACAAAGGGAAGTTATGGTCCTATAGCAACTGGATATGGGCCAAAAGGGAAAGTTGTGTGTGAGACGGGTGCAGACTTATTATGATAAGGTCTCAGTGGGACAGAGCGAGTGTGATCATGTTTTCACTATGGAGGATTCAGCAAAGAACTTTCTGCAAGGTCCTGTACAAGTGATACCTACGGTGTATTTTGTGTGTGGAAGGAATGCTTATGTGAGGTTGCCAGCGAACTGGTATGGTACGTCTTATTTGGGAATAATATTTCCAAAGATCTTCCATGCAGAGGATTTGGAGCTTTTGGAAGGTGGAAAGCATTCGAGAGTGAAGAGAGGTACGAGTGCAGGAGCTGTAGTAGGAGATATCTTTGGAGCAATGATACCAAGTTTGGGAGTGATCTTGAATGACGTGAAGATCCGGAGATTGGCGACTGTGGTTGATGAGTTATCCATGAATACAGCAAAGTCGTTGATACTTGTGGATGGAGAGATGTTGTCGATAAGGACAATGGTTTTGCAGAATCGTCTTGCTTTGGATGTGTTATTGGCAAAAGAGGGCGGAGTCTGTAAAATGTTGAAGGTTCAAGAGTGCTGCACTTATATACCAGACCACAGCAAGGATCTGGAGAAATATATAAGTAACATCACTACGATCCATACGAAGATAGCAGATTTGACTGAAGAGGGAGTTTGGGAGAAAGTTGGCAAAGGATTTGGTCAAGTGGGAAGCTGGTTTGCGAATTTGGGAAAGGGATTCCTTGGCTATGTTCTGAGACCTCTCATCATTGTGGTGGTTTGTGTGGTTTGTCTGTGGGGTCTGATCAGAGCATACAAGTGGTATAGAGCAGGCAGAGCTGAGAGAGCTTTGAGGGAAAATGAGACGAGAATGGCTAGACTGCAGGACAATCACTATCTAAATATTAAGAGTTTGGAGAGATTCCGACAGGGGAGAATGGCAACAAGTTCTTTTTAGGTCGGTTCTTTCTCCAAGGGAGTTGTAAAAGTGTGATGACAGGAGTCATCAAAGGGGGGAACTGATAGAGCGCCATGTTTCGTGAAATTTGTAGGGGTGCGTCATAATCACCTTTAGTCCGCACCCGCATATATCCAGTTATGTATTAATGAATAGCCAGTAAAGAGTAGCTCTAAGTCGTATTATTAGAGTGAATAGATGAGTAATTGTGCTATTAGAATCATGTAAACGTAGTGCTTAATTGAAACGCGTTTAAAATGATGCATAATGAATTAGCTCATGTATAATTGAGATGTAGTAGTTAACGTGTATTATATCATGTTGCACGTGTAGTTTACTGTTTCGCATATGAAATGTATGAGCCTATGCTTAAAGAAATAATTAAGAATTGTGTGATTAAAATGTGTAAAGGCCTGACTGCATATACGTCAACGAAAGGCCTGTTCATTCTTATGTTAGCTTATTTTGTAGGCAGAGAAGGTGTTCTCTTGGAAAGGCTCTCTGGGCACAGTTGGTAGATTTGTACAGAGGGAAAGTCTGTTGAAATTTATCTTCTGTTGCAGGTGCAAGGACACATGCCTCGTTAGTGAAAGACTGGCTCTTTGTTTCAAGAGTTAGGGTGGTGGGAGGCATTGAGATGGGAGTATACTGGAATGTAGGGATGATACTTTCAGCGGAGAAGGTGCCTGGGACTCAAGGTCGCTGTAACCGTCCTGGATGAAGTAAGAGTTTCGATGGAAAAGTACGAGAAGGAAGACCTGGCCGAGGAGGCGTGAAAAGGGTGTGTTCAATTGTATGTGCATTTTGTATTAGGGACAGTGCCCCGAGGGGGGAGAGCAGAGAGGAGGTAGAGGAGACCAGAGAGAAGGGCAAAGAGAGAGATCTATTAGGAAGGAGCATCTTAGAATGAGCTCGAAATGCTAAGTGAGTGTACTTCTTAGGAAGTCTTCCCAGCTGACACCTTTTCTTTTACTCTTGCCTGGGGAAATTCGTTAAGTAGGTATGTCACCTTAGTGGTAGAGTAGGGACAGTTAATGTTTTATGTTTATTTTAGGTAAATGAAGAATAATATAGAGATTGGAGCAGTTATTGTTTGTTTAATTCTTTTGGAGCTAATGATTCTTCTTATTCTGAGTCGGATGAGACTCTTGTGTAGGATGATGTTTGTATTAGTGCCTATCTATTTCTTTAACCTCGTGTTGAGGTGCTTCCATGTGCAGTTATTCTTGGTTGTAATAAACCCACAAAATTGAATTCGGAGTCAGTGGTCTTTCAAGGTAAACTGGATTCTAAATTGTTGCATAACCGAATTGGATTTTCTTCCCTTCACACTATTCAGCAGGTAAAAAGATTCTGGCGACCTGAGGATTCTTAGTGATGGTGAGATGAGATAAGAATCCCACTTTATCAGTGCTAAAACAATGAATACAAGCAGGTATAAAAATACATGACAATAAAATGCGTACTCCTACGATGCGACCCTAACTAGATGTACCTAAGTGTACCTAGCTTGTATGTAGGTGTAAAGGCAAGAAACCCTATAGTATAAAGTCAACCCCATTACCTGAAGTGAGAGACTGTGGGACCGTCTTGGAGTCGAGATGGACACCCCGCAAGGGATGTCAGACCACTGCGAGCTGGAGTGTCTGTGTGTAGGAACCTCAGCATCTTGCGTCAGTGTGTCAGCATGGAAGTCCTTTTTCTCCTCTCCCCGCCTCAGCAAAGATATGGTGTATATATACCCAAAGTGGTACCCTCAGTGGTTCTACCTTGCTGTGTCATGTCAGACTTAGGATGACGACGGAATGACCCTTATATATAGTTATTATGCTGGAGATGGTAGTCCTGCTGAGTTTCCAAGAATCCTCATACATAATGGATGAAGCTAGTTTTCAGGGAAAACCTCATGTCCTGTAAGCAGTACTGTAACTAGGTAAAAGGTCAGTCCCAAGAACCGTTATGTAGTGTAATGGTAGAGGAGAATATAGGTGAAAGGTTAGGTGGTTACCTGAGCCGATATTGGGGTACCTATATGAAATATAACACTCTTTTATGTGTGCCAATGCAGCCCCCAAATTGCGAGACCATGCCAACATTGCGTCTGGAGAGACATACACCACCAAATATTTAAAACCCTCTTTGGCTAGAGTCAGTCCCAGCGCGTACTCTAGCCATTTACGAGGAATATTATGGATTTCAAGACGTTCATATAGAGACCATAGGTTTTGTGGAAAATATGCATAATCTGCATGATTTAGGGCCCCGATGTTTCCGGATTGGTACGGAAAAACAGGATGTCATCTACGTGCAGGACGATCTTATCAGACAGCTCTGCACTCTACTCAAAGCCCCTCACCTGTGCATCCATCCTGACCCATGGGGCCAACGGTTCCATGGCCAGCGCGAAAAACAGTGGTGATAAGGGGCACCCCTGCCTCGTCTCTGACGGATTGGAAATGGGTTGGATGAGGCACCCGCAACCCTCACCCTTGCTGATAGATAAGTACACAAGAGCTGAACATAGGACACAAATTAGAGCCCAAGTTTAACCTCTGGAGCAGGACAAACAAGTAATCCCAGCTGATGGAGTCAAATGGCTTGTCTATGTCTGCTAGTAGCACCGCCGCTGGCCTCCCCAGTCGGCCAGCAAGAGGTAAGGCATTGTATACACGTATAATATAATGGCGCGTGGTCCGCTTTGGCATGAAGCACTCCTGGTCAGCGTGGACCAGGTCTGGCATGTACTGCACCAGTCTATTGGCCAAGGCTTTGGCTGCGAGTTTCACCTCTAAATTCAGGAGGGTAATCGGGTGGTATAAGGATGACCACAAGTTCTGCATGTTGCCAGTCTGGGGGAAGCAACGCAGGCTCAAGTGCAGAATGGCTCGCCCATCATAGGTGTTTTCCAAGTTGAGGCATAAATGCTTTAAAGAATTTGCATGGAAAGTCATTTGGACCCGGAGCCTTTACCGGCTGCAGTCCTGCTAGGGCCAGTGAGAGCTCCTCCTCACTAATTACCTCATCTAGCTGAGTTTGTGCAGTGTCTGAAGTAGCCCGGGGAGGTAAGTCATCCACAAACGCGGCAATTTGATCTTAGGTCAGTACCTCCTTCAGGCTGTACAACTCTCTAAAATAGGTGGTGAAGCTCGTAAGGGCTCTTCAGCAGTCACTCCTGCGCATCCCAGAGTATGGGCATAGAAGATTGATATTGGGTGGCTTGGCACAGCCAGTGTAGTATTTTGGTCGATGTGTCTCCCCATTGGCATAGTCGACTCTGTGCTGCCTGCCAGGTCTGCTTGGCCTCCTCCAAAAGCAATTGATGGTACTGCTGATGAGCAAGTCCCAGGTGTCACCATGCCACATGTCCATCAGCTAGACGGCCGCGGTCCTCGAGCATCCACATCTGCTATTCGAGCCCCGAAAGGCCCTTTTCCTGCAATTGGCGCTCCTTGGCACAACAACTGATATCTACTCCATACAGAGTCAGCTTAAAGACCTCCCATAACACTGCTGTGGAGGGCATCGCGTCAACATTGATGGTAAGATACTCTTCAATGGAGTGTGCAATATGTGAGCGATAAGCAGTGTTCCGTAGATTCCATGTTGAGAGGCACCAGCGGAAGGTCGGCCTCCCAGGCCCTACATGAAGTGGAAGGGTTACCAGGGAATGATCAGACAATACCTTAGGTAAGATGTTGACATCTGAGTCAAAAAACAAAGTCTGCAAATTATACACTACTCTCAGGCGTGCCAGATATAGAAGCCTGTATTGTAAGTTCAATTCCCAGAGGCGTTGCTTGGTCGATGTAAAAGACTGATGCTGCATCATTTTCATGTAGTCGGGAAATATCATGATACATTGGGACTGGTATGTAATCTCACCCTGAAGCCTGCATTTTTAAGGATAGCGTCTCTGTCCATGTAATTAAGGATTCTGCCAATCACTGGCAGCGGCCTCACTTCGGTGGGTGGGGGCTCCTATCAACGCCCTGTGGTGCCCGCTTCACCACGAAGCACGAGGAGAGGCATTCTGTGGGCATTGCAGATTGGATCCATTGTGTCAAGGAGGGGCCCTCGCAGCATTCTGGAAAGCCGACAAGGTGCAAGTTGTTGTGGCGAGAGCGGCGCTCAGCATCCTCCAACCACACAGCCAGCTCCCTCACAACCACTGTAAGTGTGTTCACTGTCTGCTCCAGGGTCGCCACTGAATCTTCAACACCAGACACCCTTGTCTCTGACTCTATGTTCCATTAAAGTACCTGTCTTAGGTCCTGGCAGAGCAAAGTTACGTCGGAGCCCACCGCACCTATCTCGGCCTCGAGCATATCGCTGGACTGTGTGATGGCCACCAAGGGAGTCGCATTATTGGGGGTGTCCGCTGCCGGTCTGCTAGCCCTCGAGGCCTAGGCCGAACACCCAAGCTGAGCATTTTTGTCAATGGTGCTTTTTCTTGACAGCCGGGGGTGCCTTATCCCTTGTCATGATAAGTGGTGATCCCAGAGGAGATCTCAAGGCCTCCCATGTGGCTCCAGTCCCACAACCGACCAGCCAGGCCCCCTATAGACAAGCACGAGGGGCAGAAAAAGAAGTGGGCAGCCGAGGACCCCACTGCAGATTCCCTTCACAGAGAGTTCAGCGATCCCAACAAAAAACAAGTCGCCCCACTCCAGGGTATTGGTGGACGCCTCGCCGCAAGCCACACCCAGACCTAGCCTCGCCGCTTCTGCAACAGACTCTCCCATTCTCAGTGGGGCTCCCTAAAGGAGTCCCACACCAGTTGATCTGACATCTAGGCGGTGTGTTGGGGAGTAAGCCAGTGCCCCGGGGGGGGGGGGAATATCCTCCACACCACAGTGGCGTGCAAGCACCAGGCCAGGCTGGGCCGGTGCATTCTAGCAAAGGAGTTTGAATGGCCAGTGTCTCTCAGCTCTGTCTTACAAATCCATGGATGAGTCACAATGCAGCCGCACGGGACCCCACCCGGCTCATTCTCTCATGCCTGCCAACCCAGCTGGACTCCACAGGGGGCCCGTCGCAAAGGGAATGTCAGTGTCCGTACGGGAAGCCCGTAGTCAAAGTGGCGCCACATCCAAAGCACCCCGCAAGGCAAAGCGAGCAGGGCCCTCAAGCCGCTGATCTCTGCTCAGGGACAGCTCTGCCTTCTTGACTCCAGCAGGGGTTGAAGTACTCAGTCACCGGGCGAAGGGGGTCAGGCGTGGCGTATCCCACGCAGGCCTTCCTCACTCAAGGGGCAGCTCTCCAGCCCCACTCACTAGGCCCCAGATCCACACCCCATACCTGCTTAGGAGCTTACAGCATCCTCTGATGTCCTAAGCCACAGGCATCTGCGCCCGATGTGCAGCCAGCCCTTACGGCACTGGGGGGAAGGGTCAATTCACACAAGTTGTCGTCCGGCACTCTGGGATTGCAGGGCAGTACACCACTCCCCTTGCAGGGCCAGCCCAGCCCCACAGATCCCAGGCCCAAAACGCGCTCATAACAGCCTCAGCCCCTGACTGGGCCGTACCCACCTGCTGTGGCAACCCAAGGCCAGGTGCCCACTCCTCCAGTAATTTAGACACAACAGGTGGGGAAGACGAACACAGGGGGAGCCTCCAGCATGTCTCCCCTCGTAAAGTGCAAGCCTCCCACTCCAATGCTGTAGCGTCACTTCCTCCACGATAGTGACGTATTATGATGCGACTGCTGGGAGCTCTAGCACAGAGCGGCCAGCATGTTTGCCAGTCATGTCACGCCCCCTGGCTCCACCATTGTTAACAACTAGCATAGGAGTCCGTCCACAGAAGGTCCACTGGGTCATAGCAGCCATCACTCTACCTTATTGAAACAGGGAGACGATAACTAATTTTCTCCACCCGTGACTGCCACGCGGTGCAAGGCGGATATGGATAATCTAGAATAACCCCAATAGGCAGGGAGAACTTTCCTTGCTAGCCAGAACCATTTATTTTTATGTTAAAGAAAGCAAACTTCCATAATTTGGGGAGTTTGTTTTCTCTAAATAAAATAGTTTTCCATTATGTCCCTTTAAACATGACACCCACTTGGCAAACCCTCTGTGCAGTATAGGGAACCACCACAGTGACGCTTTATTTCACAGCACAGCAATAACCATTGGACAGAGAGGGATCTTTCAATAGTGCATACTGTCCTCCACCAGGATCATGGAGAGCATGACTCCTGCCCAGGTAGCGCTTTGTGGACCGTCTACCAGCAATTTCTACAACCACAAAGTAATTGCTTTTTGGCTTGCAAAGGTAAAAATCTTTTTTTCTTTCATCTGACATTCATTGGTGCGTTAACATTTTCAACAAAAACATTTAATATTTTCAATGGCCTGCAAAATAAAAGGTTTGAATATGTAATGAAACATTTTAAGCCATTACATGAAGTACTCTGTTTGAACTAGAGAGCATGACGCCCTTTCCCTGGAAGCCCATGACATACAACCACTATAGAAATAACTCTCTCTATATCTTCATGTTCACATATTACTCACGTTCCCACCCCTACTAATTCATTACTTAAACAGAAATGAAACAGAAATCGCATGCATTAAGTCTCTTACGGCTTAATAGCATGCGCTGTTCTCTCTGACCCTCTATAATTTTCATGAAATGTCACCGAGAGGCTATGCACGGAATACATTTATTAAACGGTGCCGTCCTCCGGTGACAGAGAGGAACACGATTATTACTGCATTCATATTGTGGCTGCGTGTATTTTTTAACAGGAAATTCGATTTTTGTGTTTATGACATGATTGATAAACACTGCACAAATGGGCCACCCATGGGCTTTAAGGTTTATCATTCCAGCGTGTTCAGCAGAATGTGAGATGCATAAAGTAAGAAGCTAGCAATACTGGCAAAAGACAAGTGTTAAAATGTGAATTCTCAAATAAGATAATGATTTAAGAAACTGTTGATATTTCGGCTAACAATGTACACAGTGAAATGTCTGAAAATATACGGGGTTTCTGGTAAAAATATTGCTTCTTAGAGCATAAAATACTATTTGTAGGGCAACTGCAAGAAAGACGAATCACAGAGCAGCGTTTAATACACATTGGGCCATATGTACAAGGACTGGAGAAAATTATCACTAACGTTAGTTAGCGGCAGTTTTCTTACCACTGTGTACCGATGAAAACTGTCGCCATGTTAGCGACGTATTTATAAGCTGTTGCTATATGGCGATAGCTTCAGGGATCAGCGGCGAAAACGGCCGCTAACATTAGCGTGATGGCGATAGGAATTCCGGCGTTAGTGGGCGAAAACCAACGAAAGGTCCATTAGCGGCAAAAAAACGCATGTTAGTCAGCCCAACATGAGGTTTTTTTGCCTCTATTGGAAAAAATAGCCTATCAGTTGACTTCCAATAGAAAATAGGCAAAAAAAACAATGAAATGCAGAATGGAGCAGCCAGGGCCAAGTGCAGCACACATCAACAACCCCCTCAAGCCACCCAACATCCAGGATGACCAGGGTGAGAGCCTGGATGCCTCGCAGGACCTGCGCCTGGAGCCTGAATGCCTAGCTGGACCTGCGTCTGGAGCCTGGATGCCTCGGTGGACCTGCGTCTGGAGCCTGGATGCCTCGCTGGACCTGCGTCTGGAGCCTGGATGCCTCGCTGGACCTGCATCTGGAGCCTGGATGCCTCGCTGGACCTGCGTCTGGAGCCTGGATGCCTCGCTTGACCTGCATCTGGAGCCTGGATGCCTCGCTGGACCTGCGTCTGGAGCCTGGAGTGGGATGCGGAGGAGCTGTGGAGTTATGAGCCGTGGCGGTAGACATTGAGGCGTGGCGATCGCCCGTACCTGGTGGTGAAATCTGGCAGGTCGCATGGAGACACATTGCTGACTTGTGTGAGAAGACTGCCTTGAGCCCCTTGGAGCTGTGAATGGTAGAGGTACTACTGCGCACCAACGTAGGAAGGTCTGCATCGCATACTACGATCCACCACTACACCGGGGTGCACGGAGGGGATTACCAACAGTGGGTGGCACCTCTCTGCATCGCAGGCCGGATGATGTTGCGCTGGCCGGACTCTGTGGAGGGTGAGGCCTCTGAGCTGCGCTGAACTTGTGTGGCGGGAGCGCTGCAACTTCACGCCTGAGGGGGCCCTGCTGCATCAACTGCATCGGCAGGTTCACCAGCGGACTTGTCGGCGATTGCTGTACCCAGGCTTGTGAAATCCCACCTGGCTGAGGCTCCTGCTGGCTGAGTCACAGATTTGGAGAGAGTGCTGCGTATTGCATCACAGTGCCAATGTCCAGGTAAGGAGAAGGTGGGACGCGTAGCGGAGGAGGCCCGGGGTCGAGTTGCCCAGGCCTAGCACCTGTAGATGACGCACCCCCAGTGGCGGCTCATCTGCTATAGCGGAAGAGCGTCGCCCCACAACTTTCAAGCAGTGCAAGAAGAGGAAAAATCATCAAATGATGATAACTTCCTGATGTAATCGTGCTATGTTTCCTTTGTGGGCGGGAGGGTGGGTAGGGCTACTCCACTCACGGAGCAGGGCAGAGGCGGAGTGGCATGCCCACTCAAGTGCGCAATGACTGTTTGGTCGGCCCACTCAGGTTTCTCAAAGCAGTCATGCGCACTGTCCTGTTCGCAATGCAGGCTGCATTGCAGCCTGCATGGAGAACATGCCCACCCCTCCAGCCGCTGGCTGAACGCCTTGTCCCGGCGCCAATGACCAATCCCAACGCCGCATTGCAGCATTGTGATTGGCTTAGGGGAGGGAGCCTGGCTGCCTACTTCCTGTTCCTGGAAGCAGACTCAGGAGAGCAGGAGCAACGAAGACACAGGACCCGGCCTCGAGGTAAGATTTCTCTCATTTAAATATTTACAACACCCGCTCACACACACATCCTCGTGTTCACGCCCCATCCAGTGTCCTTTCCATCGTTTCCCACCTCCCAGCTGTCCAGTCCCCCCCGGAGCACTTCTCAATGGCAGCCGCTGTGCGGCCATGCACAGCGGGCGTACCACTGCTGTGCCAAAGGTATATATGAAGTTACGACGCATACCATTACATCGCATTCCATTACAATGCATACTAATACTAGGCATATTGCAACAGTAGGGAAGGTGTTCGATAGCGGAGATGTAAATATTACTATTCCCACTTCAGTGAGTGCAACTAAAACTAACCCTTGCACCCCAAAGCAAACCCTGAACCCTAAAATTCATCTTTGAGCCCCCAAAACACACCCTAAAAATCATATTTGACCCAAATGCACACCCCAATTTTCATACTTGACCCCAAAACACACCCCAAATTTCAAATTTTATCCCATAATACACCCCAAATTTCATCCCTGAAACCCATACCCACCCTAAAACTTAAAAATATCCCATTACTGACCTCACAATGCGTTGTAATGGAATGCGATGTAAAGGCACCTGCCTTGTTGGGGCTGCGTTGTAAAGGCATTACGATGTAATGCCTGTGTTGTAATGGACATCTCCCATGCCAAAGGCAAGCCATAGGCATGCCCGTCTGCGTCCGTCTGCCCCTGGAACGCGCTCAGCACCAAGCACCCTTCCTCTCGGACAATCCACTGCTACGACACCAGCACCCTCATCGCCATCAACCCGGACGCCAAATCGCCTGCCAGGACCAACCTCTGTTCTGGACCGGACATCGCCATCGCCATCGCCATCACTGACGGCTTCTAAATCACCCACAAGGACCACCCCGACCGTCCAGGAAGAGTCATTGACATCACCTACAGAAGCACACTCCGACTGACCACGCACTCTAATGACCCAACGGTGACCATGGAACACCTCAACTTCCAGATCTGGACCAACCCCAAGCCCATCCTCTGTGGCACCCTCATCTGCAGGCCATGGACCACCATTCTCCGATACCATTGTAGACCTCATTGCACCCCAGGCTCTCCCATCCACCGACGACATCCTACTCGGTGAACTCAAGTTCCACCTGGACAACCCCAGTGACCAGAACACCACCCCCTCCTGGGGAAGCTCCCCAACATCAGACTCAAGCAGCTAGTCACCGCAGCAAGCCACATAGCAGGACACACGGTCGAGCACGTCTCCTCCGCCAGCGTGAACTTCAACCACAGCCACACCACCGGACTCTCCTGGACCGACCATCATTGTATACATCACGTCTTCGCCATGCCCACCGACCACCACCGCCATCATCGCCCCCCAGCTGGATCAAGGCCATGAAGAACGTCTCGTCAACACCCTCAGCACCACCACTCCGCCAACGCTTACAGACGATGACACCGCAGCACGCAACCACCACCGATGGATCTCCAACTGCGCCGACACCCTGGCACCCCTCAAGAATGGCACTGCATCAGTACCTTACGCCTGCCTGATGGCAGGCATAAGGGTGATGCAGTGCCACAGGGATAGGCTGGCCCCATGCATTGCTGGAGTTGCGTCATGGTTGTGACACAACTGCAGCAATGCGTGACTTTAGCGCAGACAGATACGTCAGGATTCCAGACGTATCTGTCATTATTTGCGTCATGGAGCGCTGTCCAGTGAATACAGCGCATCCATGGTGTCGCAAGAAGGGGGTAGTGAAAAGTTTTGCAATGCTGTCTTGTCGCAGCGCTGCAACACTTTTCATGACTGAGGCCCAGGAATGCACACTATCTTATTGATGGTGCGCATTCCTGCCCTGTAGTTTTGTTGCAGGGCAGCGCAGCAACAGTGCTTGCAGTGCTGTCCAGCACCAAAACCTGCTGAAAAGAGGCCCCAAGTGTTATCTCCATTTTTAAGACCAGCTATTTTCTGGTCTTAAAATACTGCCTCTAACTGCAGTTAACAGCAGTTTTTTTGGTCCTCCAAAGTTCAGGAATCCCCTTGGAAATATCGCAAAGTGGGGTTAGCGGCCGTTTTTGCATGGGAACGCCTCCCCTGCATGTCATTATCGCTAACAGAAGTGGCGATCTTTATAATGGACGTTTTTGACGGAAAACTGCCGCTAACAGAGGTTAGCGGCAGCTTGTACATAAGGCGATAAAAATCTCGCCACAAAACCGTCGGAAAAGTGCCGCTAAGCAGCGTTAACTTTTTGTACATATGCCCCATTGTTTGCCGAATATAACATCGGACGAGCTCACGAAAACGTCCTGCATTTGCGCAACAGTAAACAGTATTTAGCTGTGTCTACAGCACAAAGGTGAGAGAGTATTGTCTTGTAGGAGATGTATTCTTGAGGTATACCCTGCATTACTAATATCTACACTGAGGCAGTCAATCAATTGTTAAGCATGTGGTATATGTAATTGTACAGAAATGACACATATTATGTTTGAGAAATGTATGTAATTTACATACCGCCCATTGTTTGCTCCTGTTTTCAATTGGAATTAGGATTCCATGGACATTTGGCGGGGGGCCGTGAGGGGCATGCTCTGTTCACAACCCTTTATCTCCCAATTTACAGTTGTGCAATTTGCACACTGACTGTTTAATAGTTTGCGACTTGATCGATGTACAACTGTACAGCATTTCACATTTTACATTGTCGGGTGTTCGTAAAATGATTTTTCGAATGAATATTAAACAGATCACAATTCAGGAAACAACAAATTCCTCCCCCTGAATGTGTATTCCCAAGTGGGAAACATTATTTATTTTATTTTAAAGCTGCCTGTGTCCATTAAAGGGACTGGGTCTGCATTTTAAAAAACGTTTCCTATTTTGGAAGATATTGGGGAAAGCTGGCAGTGGTACCCTGGTCGATAGCCTGCTCCCCAGAGGTCACCTGACATGATTTTAAAATGTGAAGGGATTTCAATGACCCCATGTTATTTGCGAACCAGTTACTACCAACTTTGAGATATCAGTAACTGACCAATGGTTTGCAACCAAAATTGTTGCAAAGCATTGATACATACCATACCAATTCACAACTAGGAAGAAACACCACTTTTACACCCCTGCTTAATTGCAGCACAGTATGAGTCACAAAATCAATTTTTCGAGACTGAAATTCTTTTCTGACTCACAAAAGGCATTTAGTACATAGGAACTATCCCCTTTGTGGTTGCAATCCTTGTGATTCTGAGAATTTCAGACTTTGCGACCACCAATTATCTTCATACATTATGTTCATTGCTTTTTGAAATCCAAAACTTCACCCCTGTTTCAGCGCTCTGACTTGAACCCAGTCAATTAATCTCACAGAACAAAGAAACTTTCTGGTTTCTACGTACAACTCAAGGAACATTGAATGAATGAATGAATGAAACATCTTATAAAGCGCACGAATACCCGGAGGCATCTTGGTGCTGTAAAGATCAGAAGAGAGCAGACGAGGGCCAAGACTTAAAGGATCATTGGTTAAATAACTTTCCTTTCTGTGCCCCCTTGCTGCCCCTGATTGTGATCGTTTTTTCCTTCCTGTGCCCCCTTGCTGCCCCTGATTGTGATCGTTTTTTCCTTTCTGTGCCCCCTTGCTGCCCCTGATTGTGATCGTTTTTTCCTTTCTGTGCCCCCTTGCTGCCCCTGATTGTGATCGTTTTTTTCCTTTCTGTGCCCCCTTGCTGCCCCTGATTGTGATCGTTTTTTCCTTTCTGTGTCCCCTTGCTGCCCCTGATTGTGATCGTTTTTTCCTTTCTGTGCCCCCTTGCTGCCCCTGATTGTGATCGTTTTTTCCTTTCTGTGCCCCCTTGCTGCCCCTGATTGTGATCGTTTTTTCCTTTCTGTGCCCCCTTGCTGCCCCTGATTGTGATCGTTTTTCCCTTTCTGTGCCCCCTTGCTGCCCCTGATTGTGATCGTTTTTCCTTTCTGTGCCCCCTTGCTGCCCCTGATTGTGATCGTTTTTTCCTTTCTGTGCCCCCTTGCTGCCCCTGATTGTGCTCGTTTTTTCCTTTCTGTGCCCCCTTGCTGCCCCTGATTGTGATCGTTTTTTCCTTTCTGTGCCCCCTTGCTGCCCCTGATTGTGATCGTTTTTTCCTTTCTGTGCCTGTTTCCCGCCGCTGCGCCCCTGCGGCCCGGCCCCTCACTGCCCATTCGCTGCCCCATTCCCTGCTCCTCCCTCCCACCTCCCCATTTATGGCGGCCGCTGCATGGTGAAGAGAGCGACCCCTGACCTTGACTGGTAGGTCGCTCCCCCACCACACAGCTCCGTCTGTGTGCCCTGCTGCTGCCCCTGATTGTGCTCGTTTTTTTTTTCCTTTCTGTGCCCCCTTGCTGCCCCTGATTGTGATCGTTTTTTCCTTTCTGTGCCCCCTTGCTGCCCCTGATTGTGATCGTTTTTTCCTTTCTGTGCCCCCTTGCTGCCCCTGATTGTGATCGTTTTTTCCTTTCTGTGCCCCCTTGCTGCTCCTGATTGTGATCGTTTTTCCTTTCTGTGCCCCCTTGCTGCCCCTGATTGTGATCGTTTTTTCCTTTCTGTGCCCCCTTGCTGCCCCTGATTGTGATCGTTTTTTCCTTTCTGTGCCCCCTTGCTGCCCCTGATTGTGATCGTTTTTTTCCTTTCTGTGCCCCCTTGCTGCCCCTGATTGTGATCGTTTTTTCCTTTCTGTGACCCTTTGCTGCCCCTGATTTTGATCGTTTTTTTCCTTTCTGTGCCCCCTTGCTGCCCCTGATTGTGATCGTTTTTTCCTTTCTGTGCCCCCTTGCTGCCCCTGATTGTGATCGTTTTTCCTTTCTGTGCCCCCTTGATGCCCCTGATTGTGATCGTTTTTTCCTTTCTGTGCCCCCTTGCTGCCCCTGATTGTGATCGTTTTTCCTTTCTGTGCCTGTTTCCCGCCGCTGCGCCCTGCGGCCCCGCCCCTCACTGCCCATTCGCTGCCCCATTCCCTGCTCCTCCCTCCCACCTCCCCATTTATGGCGGCCGCTGCGTGGTGAAGAGAGCGACCTCTGACCTTGACTGGTAGGTCGCTCCCCCACCACACAGCTCCGTCTGTGTGCCCTGCTGCTGCCCCTGATTGTGCTCGTTGTTTTTTCCTTTCTGTGCCCCCTTGCTGCCCCTGATTGTGATCGTTTTTTCCTTTCTGTGCCCCCTTGCTGCCCCTGATTGTGATCGTTTTTTCCTTTCTGTGCCCCCTTGCTGCCCCTGATTGTGATCGTTTTTTCCTTTCTGTGCCCCCTTGCTGCCCCTGATTGTGATAGTTTTTTCCTTTCTGTGCCCCCTTGCTGCCCCTGATTGTGATAGTTTTTTCCCTTTCTGTGCCCCCTTGCTGCCCCTGATTGTGATCGTTTTTTCCTTTCTGTGCCCCCTTGCTGCCCCTGATTGTGATCGTTTTTTCCTTTCTGTGCCCCCTTGCTGCCCCTGATTGTGATCGTTTTTTCCTTTCTGTGCCCCCTTGCTGCCCCTGATTGTGATCGTTTTTTCCTTTATGTGCCTCCTTGCTGCCCCTGATTGTGATCGTTTTTTCCTTTCTGTGCCCCCTTGCTGCCCCTGATTGTGATCGTTTTTTCCTTTCTGTGCCCCCTTGCTGCCCCTGATTGTGATCGTTTTTTCCTTTCTGTGCCCCCTTGCTGCCCCTGATTGGGATCGTTTTTTCCTTTCTGTGCCTGTTTCCCGCCGCTGCGCCCCTGCGGCCCGGCCCCTCACTGCCCATTCGCTGCCCCATTCCCTGCTCCTCCCTCCCACCTCCCCATTTATGGCGGCCGCTGCGTGGTGAAGAGAGCGACCCCTGACCTTGACTGGTAGGTCGCTCCCCCACCACACAGCTCCGTCTGTGTGCCCTGCTGCTGCCCCCGATTGTGCTCGTTTTTTTTTCCTTTCTGTGCCCCCTTGCTGCCCCTGATTGTGATCGTTTTTCCTTTCTGTGCCCCCTTGCTGCCCCTGATTGTGATCGTTTTTCCTTTCTGTGCCCCCTTGCTGCCCCTGATTGTGATCGTTTTTCCTTTCTGTGCCCCCTTGATGCCCCTGATTGTGATCGTTTTTTCCTTTCTGTGCCCCCTTGCTGCCCCTGATTGTGATCGTTTTTTCCTTTCTGTGCCCCCTTGCTGCCCCTGATTGTGATCGTTTTTCCTTTCTGTGCCCCCTTGCTGCCCCTGATTGTGATCGTTTTTTCCTTTCTGTGCCCCCTTGCTGCCCCTGATTGTGATCGTTTTTCCTTTCTGTGCCCCCTTGCTGCCCCTGATTGTGATCGTTTTTTTCCTTTCTGTGCCCCCTTGCTGCCCCTGATTGTGATCGTTTTTTCCTTTCTGTGCCTGTTTCCCGCCGCTGCGCCCTGCGGCCCCGCCCCTCACTGCCCATTCCCTGCTCCTCCCTCCCACCTCCCCATTTATGGCGGCCGCTGCGCGCGCCGCCGCTGGCGCGCCTAAGGCAAGCCCGTCTGCGCCCGTCCGCGCCGTGGCCGCGCCCAGCGCCAGACCCCTGGTCCGGGCATCCCCGCGCCCGCCACATCAACAGACGCCGATACGACGCCAGCACCCTCCACGCACTCAACCCCGGAAAAGATCACGCCTGCTACCAGGCCACCCCGAAGCGCACCCAAGGGCCCTTCACCTGCCGGAACTGCAGCTTCGCCAGCACCCGCCCCGCCAAACCACCGCCCAGGAAAGAACCCAACTACCTCAGATGCATCCTCCTCAACACCCGCTCCGCCCGCAAACACGCCATCGAACTCTGGGACCTTCTCGACTCAACCTCCCCAGACGTCGCATTCCTGACGGAGACCTGGCTGAATCCCGCTTCAGCCCCCGACATCGCCATTGCCATCCCGGACGGATACAAGATCACCCGCAGGGACCGCACCAACGGAGTCGGAGGAGGCATCACCATCGTCCACAGGAACACCCTCAGAGTCTCAACCAACACCGACGACACCCTCAGCACCGCCGAACACATGCACTTCCAGATCCACACCGATCCCAACACCACCCTCAGAGGAACCCTCATCTACAGACCCCCGGACCCCGACCACAGTTCAGCGATTCCATCGCTGACTTCGTCAGCACACACGCCATCGCCTCCACGGACTACATCCTCCTCGGGGACCTGAACTTCCACCTTGAGAACAACAAGGACACCAACTCCACCACCCTGATCGACAACCTCGCCACCCTCGGACTCAGACAGCTCGTGACTACACCCACCCACGCCGCCGGCCACACGCTAGACTCCATCTTTTCCGCAAGCCCACACGTCTCCTTCAACCACACCTCCGAACCCCACTGGACTGACCACCACTGCATCCACTTCACCTACAGGAAGCCCACCACGCACCACCGCACCGAACAAATGCCTCGCCGCTGCTGGAGCAGAGTCACGGAAGACCAGCTAACCACAACCCTCGCACTGAGCCCACCCGCCGAACCCTCCGACCCCGACACCGCCGCCCGCAACCTCAGACAGTGGATCGACGACTGCGCCAACACCCTCGCCCCGCTCAAGAATCCGCCCAACAGCCACACCAGCAAGAAAGCCACCTGGTTCACCGAAGACCTCCAGGCCTCCAAACGAACATGCCGAAAACTGGAGAAGATCTGGCTCCACGAACGGACAGCGGACAGCTACGCCGCCCACAAGAGTGCCACCCGCAATCACCATCACCTCATCAGATCCGCCAAAAGGGCCTCACTCAAAGACCGACTAGACAACAACGCACACAACAGCAAAGAGCTCTTCAACATCGTGAAGGAACTCTCCAACCCCAGCTCCAACACCAACGACATCCAGCCGTCGCAAGACCTGTGCGACTCACTGGCCACCTCCTTCCACCGCAAAATCACCGACATCCACGACAGCTTCAACACCACGACCGCCCCGGCAACCACCGAGACCACTGCCCCCACAACCACCAACCGCCTGCTCTCCTGGACCAACATCAACGACGAGGACACCAGCGAGATCATGAACACCATCCACTCCGGTTCACTGCTAGACCCGTGCCCTCACCACATCTTCAACAAAGCCAGTACAGCCATTGCGCCCCATCTCCGGAAAATAATCAACATGTCCTTCGAGACAGCAACCTTCCCGGAAAGCTGGAAGCACGCCGAGATCACCGCCTTACTCAAGAAACCCAAGGCAGACCCCAAGGACCTCAAGAACTTCCGACCCATCTCTCTGCTCCCGTTCCCCGCGAAGGTCACCGAGAAAATCGTCAACAAACAACTGACCCGCTACCTCGAGGAGAACAACATCCTGGACCCTTCCCAGTCCGGCTTCCGCAGCAACCACAGCACCGAAACCGCCCTCATCGCCGCCACCGATGACATCAGGACCCTGCTAGACAACGGAGAAACAGCAGCCCTCATCCTCCTGGACCTATCAGCCGCCTTCGACACGGTCTGCCACCACACACTACGAACACGCCTTCACGACGCCGGGATCCAAGAGAAGGCCCTGGACTGGACCACATCCTTCCTTTCCGGCAGAACACAAAGCGTCCGCCTCGCCCCCTTCCGATCCAAGGCCACCAAGATCATCTGCGGCGTACCCCAAGGCTCCTCCCTCAGCCCAACGCTGTTCAACATCTACATGGCACCCCTCGCCCACGTCGCCCGACAGCACAACCTCAACATCATCTCCTACGCCGACGACACCCAGCTGATCCTCTCCCTCACCAAAGACCCTCACACCGCCAAAGCCCACCTCCACGAAGGAATGAAGGCCGTCGCCGAATGGATGAGGACCAGCCGCCTGAAGCTGAACTCGGACAAGACGGAGGTCCTCATCCTTGGTTCCAACCCTTCAGCCTGGGACGACTCCTGGTGGCCAACATCACTGGGAACAGCCCCGCCACCCACCGACCACGTACGCAACCTAGGGGTCATCCTCGACCCCACCCTCTCCATGACTAAGCAGGTCAACGCCGTTTCCTCATCCTGCTTCAACATCCTCCGAATGCTCCGCAGGATCTTCAAGTGGATCCCCACCGAAACAAGAAAAACAGTCACCCAGGCCCTCGTCACCAGCAGGCTGGACTACGGAAACGCCCTCTACGCAGGAACGACGGCTAAGCTCCTGAGACGGCTGCAACGCATCCAGAACGCCTCTGCACGTCTTATCCTCGACATCCCCCGACGCAGCCACATCACACCCCACCTGAGAGACCTGCACTGGCTCCCTGTCAACAAGAGGATAACCTTCAAGCTCCTCACCCACGCACACAAAGCACTCCACAACTCCGGACCAGCCTACCTCAACAGACGACTCAGCTTCTACACCCCCACCCGCCAGCTCCGCTCGACCAGCCTCGCCCTCGCCACAGTCCCCCGCATCCGGAAAACGACCGCCGGCGGCAGATCCTTCTCCCACCTCGCCGCCAAGACCTGGAACACCCTCCCCACCAACCTCCGACAGACCCAAGACCTACTGGCCTTCAGAAGACTCCTCAAGACCTGGCTCTTCGATCAGTAGCAGCACCACCCCCTTCTTCCCCCAGCGCCTTGAGACCCTCGCGGGTATGTAGTGCGCTTTATAAGTGACATGATTGATTGATTGAATAACCACGTTTTGAGACTCTTTTTAAACGCAAGGAGCGTGGGTGCTAATTTCAGTTCCAAAGGCATATGGTTCCAGAGTAGAGCTGCGGTCTGAAAGAAGCTTCTACCTCCCCAAGTAACGCATTTGAAGGGAGCAACCCCCAGCAAGTTAGCTGAGCTAGACCGAAGATTTGTGCTGGGGGTGTAGCGCACCAGATTTGCCTTCAAATAGGCAGGTGCTTTTCCATGGATTTTCTTGCACGCTAGACTGAGAGCCTTAAAAGAAATACCATGGCAGACTGGAAGCCAGTGCAATTGTCTGATAGAGGCCCTAGCTGACTGATGTTTGGGGATTATCCGCTTCAACGCGGCCGGAATTTTCCCGCTGTGCGGGCGAATTAATCAGTGGGCGGGATTCGGATGGCCCCCGGCCATCCTCAGCACACGCCCACCGTGACGTCGGACGGCCAGGGGCCGTCCGCAGCATGGAAAGGGTTAAAAGAAGAAACCGTGCTGCTGCATTTTAAAGGGTCTGGAGTTTTTTAAGTAAGCCTTTGGAGAGGCTGATGTAGAGACTATTGCAGTAGTCCAGTCGCAAAAGAACTAAATCTATGACCACCGATTTTAGTAAGTCAGCCGGCAGAAATGTATCAATATTCTGGACAATTCTGAGCCAACAGAAGGAAGAGGAAGTAATTTGGTTGATTTGTTCTTTAAATTTTAGTCCACTGTCCAACATAAACCCCACGTTTTTTACTTTGGATGTTGGCGTAGGTGCCATACCCAAGTCTGATGGCCACCATTTAAAAAAGAATGGGACTGTCTAACCAGGTTTATACTTGTCACTAATTGTTGCACAACATTTACACTTCTTAAATCATGACACAAAGTTAGTGGTCATAAAACTAGCCCTAGCGTAAACAGATCTGAAGACATATATCATTAAAGTAGAGAGTTTCTGAAAGAGTACAGCATAAATGAAGACTGTTTAGTTTTTAGTTCGAGCCTGAGCCAGCGCCCAAGCGCTGCTCTGCGAAGATCTGTGATAGTTCAGTATGGAGAGAAGCTTCGCCCACTCCCCGCCCTTATTTTTCATTGGCTTGTGTGTTTGTCCTTTGTAAATGCTGTCTTCTGATTCATTATGAGGCTTGTTAGTCCCTCCTTAGTAGGGACATGTCGTCATTTGTATCCTCCCATGGCTATTGGCCCCTTTACTTGGTTGTTACATGGCACGTGTACTTTTTTATATATTGAGTTTTTCCTACGTTATGCACAACGACATGCTTTGCTTAAATTCAGTGGGCCACGCCCACTTTCAATTTCGAAGCCGCTAGGACAATGCTCTACCGCACTGCACGCCAAGCTTGTTTTTTTCTTCCCAGCACCCGCATACCACTTGCGGGACGCTGTTCTTTAATTTATGTTTTGATTGTCTCCCTCTGCCTTGTTTGCCCGCCCCCTCCGCTCCAAGATCGCTGCTTTTCTTTCTCTCCACCCGCAAGACTCAGCGTGGCTCCCAAGCAGGAGGTGGGGAAAGCAGCAGTGGCAATGATGTTTCTGGCTCTCCAAATTTAGCCAGACCTAAACGGAAAAGAGCGCAAGCGGGCCGAGATGCACAAGGAGGTGAACAACCACTCCCATTCCACACCCACTGCCCAGCCCCTTTCACTCCATACTCTTACCTTCCATACAATAATACCTTACGTCACGACGCTGCGTTGTAAAGAACATCGATATTGTGGCATTAAATGCCCATAATATATAATATAATGCAGAATTTTGTAAACCGCCGTGCTTTCAGTTAAATCTGAAACTTGGGGGTGATGTTTTGCTATGTGTCATTTCTCATAGTTGGCAGGAAGTACTGCCATATTTTGAGTCGTTTTCAGCGCTTTAAATGGACAGGCACGGGCAGGTACTCAGAATCGGCACTTCTTTAATTTTGAAGGGCGAGTATGTGCACTTCTCCGGAAAGGACCAATGGTTTTAATGGGAGAGTAACAGCACTTTCAAAAAGAAACGCGTACTCTGGGATAGTGAGTACCTACACTATTATTTTCCGTGCCGTTATTACGGCTGGCATTCTCTGATCATATTGTCTTATAATGGGCTTTAATTCCTGCAAAGGAAGTGTTTGGGTTCCTTAAAGTTTCAGGGGCTTGTGATGAGAAGGCTAACCCCCTTGGAGGCACATTATTGGCAGTTATTGCAAGCATTCAGGATAAAAGGCCAATTTTATTGATCCATCTTTGAAGGTCAAACAATAACATACAAGTATTTAGGTGAAAGACACAGGATCAAGTCCAAATAGGGTAATGTTCTTTGGCTCGTATAACACATAGAAGTACCGAGCAAACATTCACATGTATGTGGGCTCATTTAAAGATTACAAAGCACAGCAAACACATACACATGCTCTTTAGCCTGCTTTCCCCTCTGATCTCTTTTGTGGGCTTCGTAAGACTGGCTACTCTGTGATGCTGTTCTTTAGTGTATGCTAGGTGTATTTTCTGTGCCCTGTTAACCCGCCCCAAGACCCCTCCAAGATCGCTGTTGGGACGCTATCCTTTAATTTATGTTCGGATTGTCTCCCTGTGTCTTGTGTGTCCGCCCCCTCCGCTCCGAGATCGCTGCGCCTTGCCTCTACGTTTAAAGATAAAAATCCACGTTTAAAGCTAAAATAAAACAAATAAAATCAAACTAACATAAGACAGGTGCTTGTGTTTCTGTGTGTGGTACACTGTGTCAATTCAAAGGTGTGTGCTAGGACAAGTAGTATTCCTGTTGGACACTGGGCTGAGGGTTGCAGCGTGATTATCAGTATTTCCTTGGCAGCTGTGTAAATTCTTTTTGCTCTTAGGAGGGAATTCCCAGTTTTTGCCCTTATCTGGAAAAAGCAAACACTTGGGCATTGTCCCAGATTACGTTTACTGGTTAGCTCAGAAACATACAGCTGATGCAGTGGTTTGTGTTGTTTGGCCTGCTTGGTGTCAGGCACTGGTGGTCAACTTCTTAAATTGGTGATTTAGGGTGATAATAAAGAGAACAGCAACTTAGGGGCATTCACATGGAGCTATCGCCGAATTAACGGCACCTTATCGCAGCCAAAGTCGTGATAAATTTACCTCCCCATTCACAAGCCGGTGTTAACAGCCCACAGCACCAGTATACCCGCGATAGCAGCCGCAAAAAACATCGCCACAGAGGACCCCCGCAAATATCGTTAATGAGATGCAGAGTAGGCGTTCCCGTGACAAAAGCAGAGACAACAGCACACCTCAACATTCACAACGACCAGCCACATCCGCGATAAAAACACAAAACAGGCGATAAGGCGCGTTAGCACCAGGAAATCTACACCAGCTCTGACCTGGTGTAAAGTCGGATGGCAGCCTGCAAACCAAAAGGGAGCACAGCCCAGGGCTACATCAGAAGTTCAACAGATGCCATGGATCCACCCATCATGCAGCCCAGAAACCCAAGAGGGCCACAACACCCACCGCCACCACCCCCAGGACCACCCCTCCCTGGCACCCCCCCAACCAAAGACATGCCACATCAGCCACACCTAAACATGTACAAAATATTCTGCTTGATGCCGCACAATCACAACTGGTGACATGGATGTGTCATCACAGAAATGACAAGCACACATTCACTTTCGAAGCAACAAATGAAACTTTATTAAAATGAACAACGAAATGAAATGAAGACACATGGCCGCTCCCCTCGGGACAATACGTAGGTCACAGCATGTAAGACAAAAAACATGATGAGAAGGTGTGTCCTGCGCACATCAGAGGACAGAGAGAGAGCGAAGGAGAGAGAGAGGAAGAGTGGGAGGGAGAGAGAGAGAGAGGAAGAGAGGGAGAGAGAGAGAGAGAAGAGGAGAGAGAGAGGAAGAGAGGGAGGGAGAGAGAAAGGAAGAGAGGGAGAGAGAGAGAGAGTGCCGCCCCTGCGCACCCAGGCCACACTGCTCACCTGCTGCCACTGGTGTGTCTCCAACCAAGTGCCGATATGTATAGCAGGACACCAGGTCACACATCTGAGTCAGAGCCGTCAGCTGAAACAGAGCCCAGATACATGACTGGCATAGTAAACACACTTGCACAAGACAACATCGCCTGCCCGCCCATGCACACCCAGGCAGAGGCACCCCAACCCCTCCCGCCGCCCATTGGAGCATGCCCGCCCATGCACACCCAGGCCTCAATGCTCACCTTCCGCCACCGGCGCGTAGACAGGAGGTCCCATCACGTGCCGCTGCAAGCCACAAGCCCGGGGCCCGCAGACATGGCACCCTCCACATCATGCAGCCCCGCTCCGCAGGCCAACAGGTCTCACATTTGGTGCTGGGTCTTGATTACTCCATGGCAGAGGACATACCAGTGCACCCGGCACCATCGCAGGCTGCACACCCGCGCAGCCCAATGGGTGCCACCAACTCTGGGATCCTGGAAGCGACGCCACGTGGCGGTAGGCCCGCGCTGCCCGCTGACTCTGGCCTACACTGCGGTCCAGCAGGGCACACAAAACCTGAGCTGTCCGGACCGCCAGGACAGGGCATCATCGCAGGCTGCACACCCGCTCAGCAGCTCAAGGTGCCACTGACACAGTGCACCCAAAGTCACTGTCCCGTGGCGGGGTGCCTGTGCCGTCCGCTAGGCCCCGGGTGCCACTAACCCTGTGCAACCCCAGTCTGCGCCACGTGGTGGTAGGCCCATGCCTTACTCAAGGCCTCAGATGCCACTAACCCTGTGCAACCCCAGTCTGCGCCACGTGGTGGTAGGCCCGTGCCGTACTCAAGGCCTCGGATGCCACTAACCCTGTGCGCAACAACTCATGGGCCCTACATGAGTGATAACCATGGAGCGGCCGTCATCCAGTCACCACCGGAAGAGGGGAATGTGATGTCGTCGGCCCCTTATGTTGGCGGAGTCACATGGCTTGTGACGCCTGTGCCGGATGGGTGTGGTGTGTGTGAAAACCTGCCCTCAGGGAGGGGCTGTGACATGCTGACAACTAGACCAGTGACCTGCACACCACCAGCGAGTACGGCTGCGACGAGTAGCAATGAGGGCCCCCCCTCGGGGAGTTAGCGGAGTGGTCTGGCCTGCCGTACGCCCGACCAGCGCAGGGCTTGCAACAATGACTCGTGGCTCTGGGCGTGGTCCAGTCCATGTCCGGACAAGGAAGTGACTGATGCGTGTGTCCCTGTTGTAGTGTTCACGGAACCCGGTACACAAAATGCAATGTCGCACCCTCTGACTGGCATCCCACAGGATGAACATCATTGACGCAAGGGAAGGCACTGTCCCCACATTCATCCACACATCCATACATGAATGACGTAAGACATTACACAGCAGTGCGTCACTGGATGTTTATTTGCACATCCAGTGCAGTCATGCAGCTGGAGCGGTACAGGGCAATGCCAAGCACACTACACAATATGGGCCCGTGGAAGGCCAGCCAGTGTCCATCCGGGGATGACCTGTACTGCGGAAGAGGAAGGGTACAGTCCGCAGTCTGTCCGCCGTGTCATTGGTCGTCAAACAGGATGTGGCAGTCCATGTCGCTGTCCAAGGTGAGTGCATCGGAGTGTATCGGGGTCAGTTGTAGGTCTTGAGGCCATGTGCGGCACCAAGCAGAAACAGGCAAGGTGGCGGAAATGGATGCTAGTGCCTGGCCCTCCTGACCACAGTCCCATCCACGTCCTCATCCCCGGGTGTGTGCCCTGCCCCACCTGTGGGTGTTGCAGTACCGGCTGCGGCACTGTGTGCCACTGACACATCAGGGGCTTGAGGAGGATTGTCGGCCGCACTGTGTGGCAGTGACACATCAGGTGCCGGAGTGGATACGCCTGCCGCACTGGGAGGCACTGACACACCAGGGGGCGGAGATGTGGATGGTGTGGGGGCAGCAGCATTCATCATCGCCACGCCTTGTGGCAGCAATGCCATGATGAGGACATGCAGGGCATGGTAGATCCCTGCTACACTTCGATGGTGTGCAGCGGTGGCTGCCATCCTTTCCGCCTCCATCCGCACCATGTCCTGAATGAGCTTTCGCATGTGTGCCAGCTCACGGCTGGCATCGCTGGGGCCACTCTGAGCGGACAGGTATTCTTCCCTCCGCGTCATGACTCCAGAGGCTCGCTGGAGACCATGGGGCAGACATAGACACCCAAGGATGGCGTCCAGTTTGGTAGCCATGAGCTCGAACCCCACCCGCACCTGCTCGGCCGTCTCCCTCTGGCCCTCCAGCACACGGCGTTGGAAGGCCATTTGTTGTTCCTGGGGGGACTTGGGAGGGTGCCAGGGCAGTGGGTGCCTCCTGCTGGGTGGTTTGGGTGGTGGGTGGGGTCTCATGGATGTAGCTTGGCTGCCCTGATCCTGGAGGTGAGTTGCGGATGAGGTCAATGAGGTCTTGGATGGTTTGGGTGTCGATGCTGGTGTTGTCCTCCTCGTCATCAGTGAGGAGTAGCTGTCACTGCTCTGCAGGAGGTGTTGACAATGCCCCTGCGATGTGAAGGGGAGATGGTGTATTGCAATGTGTCCACATGTATGTAGCCGCATGGTACAGGTTGACATTCAGACAGCATGGCATTGTACATTGTGACAGTCTGTGGGTCTGGGCGAGGACCCAGAGTGATTGTGGGTGTGCACTGTGCCCTGCTTGCTTGTGCATGTGTGCCATTGTGGCCATCTCCTCCCGTCCCCCCAGTACCTGGTGGTCACTCACCCTGTTGCGGTTGTGTTGTGTCCTGTCGAGCAGTGTCCGGTCCCCCGACTCCGGCCACAGTCTCCACACTGATGACTGTCGACACCAGCTCCTCCATGTCATCCAGCTCCAGCTGTGGCGCTGGGCCCCCACCTCTGGTCTGCGTTGCTGCCTTCAGGTTGGCGGAGAGTTTCTCCTTGGTCTTCCGCTTGATGTCATTCCATCGCCTCTTGACCTCGTCCATTGTCCACTTGTGCTCTCCGACGGCATTCACCTTGTCGACGATGTCCCACCATATTCCATTTTTGGTGCCCAATGACACGTTGGAGGTGACGAAGAGTTGTTGATGGTGTTCCATCACCTCCGTGACTATGATCCTGTTCGCCTGCGGACTGAACTTGGTCTTCCTCGTCTTCTTGTCCTTGCCCTTCCCTGTCACCGAGGTCCCAGGCTGGTCGTCCGGGGTGCTTGTGGGGTTGCGCTCGTCCTCTGCGCCTGCTCCGGCTGCCTCCATGGTGCTTGTGTGTTGGTCAGTTTGTGTGTGGGTGTTTTTTCTACTTTTATGGAGATTTTTGACGCCTGCCAGGTGTGTGTTGCAGGCCAGGCGCGGGTTGTCGCTGGTTTCCTCATCGCGCTTTGGCCCATCGCGTGTTTTTTGGTGTTGTGGTTTGTGTTTTTATCTCCATCGTGGTGGTTGTATCGCGGACATTGTTTGCGGTTTCGGCAGACTATCGCATGCTACCGCCTTGTTGTGAATTCCACATTGACACGGGGATATTTTCCCGCGATAGGCTGCGATACTGAAAGTTGCGTTACGCTACTCTTGCGGTAGTTATCACACGTTCTTGTGAATATACCCCTTAGTTGCTTCCCTGACACAGGAGGAAGTTTGTCCCTACATTTGCATTTAATGAGTTTTGAATTAATGTATGGGAAATGTTGGTTACCAATGGCAATAGCGCACCTGCTGCTATTGCAGGATGGGACTCTGCTGACGCCAAGGATGCTTATGTTATCCTAACCTGGCTAATGAATAAACTTGTGACAAAATACTTTACACAACAGCAGTGTTTGTCAGTTATTAAAGTCACCATGCAGGCTAACCATGCTTACACGTCTAATCCTCTTAAGATGTACGGGTGGCAGTGCTCTGGTTATTTACGGTTGTGTTGTGTCTGCAGAACTTACATACAAGCCATGCTTCAGTGAAAGATACTGCATAGCTTTAATCAGGTGTGCTCTAGATGACAGAATAAATATTATGCTCGAAGACAGAATTAGGCATGTAAAAACAAAGACGCATATCATGATTGTTTATCCTAAAGGATTGCTCATGTGTGTGCAGTATGAAAAATATTACTTTGGTGCTGTAGGTGAAAACCATTGGAGTGTAACCCCCTTCCTGAAAAAAGTACTAGGACAGGAAGTAGCAGGTGCATTCACCGGAAATGATTTGCATTCAATTACATACAAGCACTACATGTCTGTAGCATATGTATACTCTCTCGGTGTGTAAGGTATGTTGGACTAATTTGTCATTACATTTATATTGTAAAACATACAACTGCCATCACATACATCACATACATCCACTTCACTCAAAACACAAAAGTAAAAAACATTTCCATTGCAACGCCAATAGCTCTAACTCTAAAAAAAAAAGCGAGACCTATTGCATTGCAAATACTTGTTTTTTTAGCAACAAATGATATGTTTTCCTGCAGATGGAATCCTTGAAATAACGCTGTGAATAATGTCTGCCTAATTTACTCGTACTGTCCATGAATATTCATTGCCACAAACTGTATTAAATTGAAGTGAGGTTGAAAGCTTGATCTGCTTAAGGGTAATGCTTTGTAATCTGCCTTTCGTCCTATGCATTACAGCACTCCATACAGAGAATTGCATATAGTGTTTGTTTACATTGTAAATACCTGTTTACTGACTATAATATTACATCATCCTGTAATACGATTTACCGTTTGCAATATACATGCTAGAGTGTCTGCAGATAGCTACTAAACAATCTGAAAAAAATAATAGTCTAGCAGTTAGAGAAACTCATCTTTTAAGCAGCGCTAAACCTCAAGGGAATTCCCAGAGGTCAGAAGGCAGACGAATGAAACACTTTACATAATCCATATAGGAATTAGGTGCATAAACTCAACATTAGCATTAATGCGCATAGGAAGAATGTGCATTTATAGTTTGAGAATATGTCTGCATTGACACCTTTAAATAACCCTTTTCTGGAGAAAAATAACAGCAACAAATCACCCGTGAAACATAAGTCATATGCTCTACTTCAGTACCAGTGCTTGGGAGGAGGGTTCTTCAGGAATGGCAAGTCCTACATTTAACTTCTAAGATTTGTCTGAGGGAAGGGATCAAGAACTGCTGCTAATTGACGTGTGTTGCAGGATGGCAAAGTTGTAACGAGACTATCTGGGATTGACTTAATTACCTACAGTTATCTTGTTTTGAAAGCGTTTCGGCAGAACTCCTTTATTCTGAAATCTTTTGAAAGAAGTGAGTCAAGAGGCAGTGCACCTACGGGTTTTTATGACAAGAACCCATTGGGCCGATGTAGTAACATGTGAAATTGCTCTTCGGAAACTGAGAAAATGACTAAATTATAATTAAGCTATTTCAATTGTAAATGTACGAAAAGCATCAGTACCAAAGAGCAATTGGCTTGGATTTGCATCCGCAATTTACATGTTTTTTAAGTTTTTCATTGTGTCAAATATAATTTGCAAATCGGTTGTTGCAAATTGTCAGCGTTACACAGATGGCATCACAAGCCGGAATTGGGTCATACCTTTCACATTACAGGAGAGGAGCTGGGCCTGGTCCAACTTGTGACAAAGTGGAAATGGCAAGCTAGGATGCAGAACGGAAAGAGAAAGTAAGAAAGAGAAACAAATATGCAGTGACTACGAATTGGAGATATTAAAGGAGGAGTGTGAGGCAACTGGCGATTTTCGAGCTAAAGCCATGAGCATTGAGCAAATTCCAATAATGTGATGTGACTTGCACTCCAGGGGTAAACAGAAGGTAGCCAGTACGAGAAAAGAACATCTAGGACTGGAGAAGTCTTTTTCGGTGGCATTATTGTGTAACACTGCCCAACAGGGGATCATTTTGAATGCCGTCTCAGCAGCTGTCAGAACTGGGGTTTTTGGTTGTCAGAGTATGCATCCTGTGCAAGCAGAAGCCACCACTCTAGTCGTCAGGGCAACTTAGATACAAACTAAAAGATAACATGTGCTCACCCTCTGGTAGCTTGGCACAGAGCAGTGTTGTGTGTTTCCTTCATGACCCATTGTACTTCTCCTTATGGTAGCCTGACTGTGCAAGTTGCAGGCCACCTTTTCCTTCGCACATGTTACTATATAAACACATTTTGCTCTTGTGCCACCATGTACTTTCAATCAATCAATCAATCAATCAATCACAGAATTTGTAGAGCGCACTACTTACCCGCGAGGGTCTCAAGGTGCTGGGGAGAGGGAAGGGGGGGGGTGCTGCTACTGGTCGAACAGCCAGGTCTTGAGTAGCCTCCTGAAGGTCAGCAGGTCTTGGGTCTGTCGTAGGCTTAGTGGAAGGGTGTTCCAGGTCTTGGCGGCGAGGTGTGAGAAGGATCTGCCGCCGGTGGTTGTTCTTCGAATGCGAGGGACGATGGCGAGGGAGAGGTCGGCGGAGCGGAGCTGGCGGTTGGGGACGTAGAAGAAGAGTCGTCTGTTGAGGTAGGCTGGGCCAGTTTTGTGGAGTGCCTTGTGTGCGTGGATGAGGAGTTTGAAGGTGATCCTCCTGTCGACAGGGAGCCAGTGCAGGTTCCTCAAGTGGGGGGTGATGTGGCGTGGTACGTCGAGGATCAGGCGTGCGGAGGCGTTTTGTATGCGTTGCAGTCGCTTGATGAGCTTGGCCGGGGCTCCCGCGTAGAGGGCGTTCCCATAGTCAAGTCTGCTACTGACGAGGGCCTGGGTGACTGTTCTTCTTGTGTCTGTCGGGATCCACCTGTAGATCTTGCGAAGCATGCGGAGGGTGTTGAAGCAGGAGGAGGAGACTGCGTTGACTTGCTTGGCCATGGAGAGCGTTGAGTCGAGGATGACTCCCAGGTTGCGTGCGTGGTCGGTGGGTGTCGGGGCTGCTCCCAGCGTCGTTGGCCACCAGGAGTCGTCCCAGGCTGAGGGGTTGGAGCCGAGGATGAGGACCTCCGTTTTGTCCGTGTTCAGCTTTAGTCGGCTGATCTTCATCCAATCGGCGACGGCCTTCATTCCTTCATGGAGATTGGCTTTGGCGGCGAGGGGGTCCTTGGTGAGGGAGAGGATCAGTTGAGTGTCGTCGGCGTAGGAGATAATGTTGAGGTCGTGCTGTCTGGCGATGCGTGCGAGCGGGGCCATGTAGATGTTGAACAGTGTTGGGCTGAGGGACGATCCCTGGGGTACGCCGCAGATGATCTCGGAGGCTTCGGATCAGAAAGGTGGGAGGCGGACTCTCTGGGTTCTGCCGTCGAGGAAGGAGGTGGTCCATTCCAGGGCCTTGTCTCGGATCCCTGCGTCGTGGAGGCGTGCGCGTAGAGTGCGGTGGCAGACAGTGTCGAAGGCGGCGGAGAGGTCCAGCAGGATGAGGGCTGCGGTCTCACCATTGTCCAGCAGGATCCTGATGTCTTCGGTGGCGGCGATGAGGGCGGTCTCAGTGCTATGGTTGCTGCGGAACCCTGATTGGGATGGGTCCAGGATGCTGTTTTCTTCGAGGTATCGGGTTAGCTGTTTGTTGACGATCTTCTCGATGACCTTGGCTGGGAACGGAAGCAGAGAGATGGGCCGGAAGTTCTTGAGGTCTCTCGGGTCCGCCTTGGGTTTTTTGAGTAGGGCGTTGATCTCTGCGTGTTTCCAGCTCTCTGGGAAGGTCGCGGTCTCGAAGGAGAGATTGATGATGTTGCACAGGTGGGGTGCGATGGAGCTGCTGGCTTTGTTGAAGATGTGGTGCGGGAAAGGGTCTGACGGGGAGCCTGAGTGTATTGTGCTCATGGTCTTGATGGTGTCCTCGATGTTCACGCTGGCCCAGGCTGGCAGGGGGTCGTGGTCGATGGTGTGTGGCGGGTCTGGTGCATCGATCTTAGTTGGGGCTGTCTGGGTGTTGAAGCTGTCGTGGATGTCGGCGATCTTGCGGTGAAAGAAGGTGGCGAGGGAATCGCACAGGGGTTGCGACGGCGGGATGTCGTTGGTGTTGGAGCTGGGATTGGAGAGTTCCTTCACGATGTTGAAAAGCTCCTTGCTGTTGTGTGCGTTGTTGTCGAGGCGGTCTTTGAAGGAGATTCTCTTGGCGGACCTGATGAGGTGGTGGTGGTTACGGATGGCGTCTTTGTGGGCTGTGTGGCTGTCCGGTGTCTTATCACTGTGCCATTTCTTCTCTAGTTTCCGGCAGGTACGCTTGGAAGCTAGGAGTTCCGAGGTGAACCAGCTGGCTCTTTTGGTGGTGTCGCTCTAGGTGAGCTTTTTCAGCGGGGCGAGGGTGTTGGCACAGTCGTCCATCCATCGTCTGAGGTTGCAGGCAGCGTCGTCGGTGTTGGATGGGTCGGAGGGAGGGCTGAGAGCGAGGGTTGCCCGGAGTTGGTCTTCGGTGACTTTGCTCCAGCAGCGGCGTGGGATCTGTTGGGTGCGGTGGTGTGTGGTGGGTTTCTGGAAGGTGAAATGGATGCAGCGGTGGTCGGTCCAGAGGAGTTCCGTGGTGTGGATGAAGGAGACGTGGGAGCTTGAGGAGAAGATGGGGTCAAGCGTGTGGCCGGCGGAGTGGGTCGGTGTTGTGACGAGCTGGCTCAGGCCGAGGTTGGCGAGGCTGTCGATCAGGGTGGTGGAGTTGCTGTCGTTGTTGTTCTCCAGGTGAAAGTTCAGGTCTCCGAGGAGGATGTAGTCGCTAGAGGTCAGGGCGTGGTGCTGATGAAGTCGGCGATGGAGTCGCTGAACTGGGGTCGGGGCCCAGGGGGTCTGTAGACAAGGGTGCCTCTAAGGGTGGTGTTGGCGTCCGTGTGGATCTGGAAGTGCATGTGTTCGGCGGTGCTGAGAGTGTCGTCGGTGCTGGTCGAGACCCTGATGGTGTTCTTGTGGACGATGGCGATTCCTCCTCCTACTGCGTTGATGCGGTCTCTGCGGGTGATCTTATAGCCGTCTGGGATGGCTATGGCGATGTCGGGGGCGGAGGAGTCGTTCATCCAGGTCTCAGTCAGGAAGGCAACGTCTGGTGATGATGTGTCGAGCAGGTCCCAGAGCTCGACGGCGTGTTTGCGTGCGGAGCGGGTGTTCAGTAGGATGCACCGGAGGTGGTTGAGGTCCTTCTTGGCGGGTGTCTCGGTGGCTCTGAGGCTGGTGTAGCTGCAGTTCCGGCAGGTGAAGGGACCATGGGTGCGTTTCGGGGCGGCCTTGAAGCAGTTGTGCGTCCGTCCGGGGTTGAGAGCGTGGAGTGTGGTGGCATCGTATCGGCGTCGGTCCTCGGGGCTGGAGCGGGGGGCGCGCGGCCCAGGGGTTCTGGCGCTGGGCGCGGTCCAGTCGCGGACGGGTGCAGACGGGCTTGCCTTAGGCACGCCTTCGGCGCGGCCGCCATATCTGGGGAGGTGGGAGGGAGGAGCAGCTGGGAGGCAGGGGCAGCGAATGGGCAGTCAGGGGGGCGGGGCCGCAGGGGACGCAGCGGCGGGAATGGAGAGAGGCAGCGAGGGGCACAGAAGGCAAAATGGACAGCAAAAACAGAAGAAATACGGGCACAGTACAGTGGGGCAGCGGGGGCACAGAAGGCAAAATGGACAGCAAAAACAGAAGAAATACGGGCACAGTACAGTGGGGCAGCGGGGGCACAGAGGCAAAATGGACACACAGAACCTGCATATGTTTTTGCCTTCTGTTCTTTTCCTGGGATTTAGTCTGACCACCATAGACAAGGTCAAACAACTATGTCCCTTGTTATTGTTCTGACCAGGCACTAGCACCTAGACATACCACAAAAATGCAGCTGTTGTTTATACACACATAGGTACTATCATATAGATGAGCTGGTACATGATGTGGCCATTGACTCCCGCACTATCCCTTGTGCCAATACGGCTATCACTATTAAATACAGACTGATTACTGATGAATGCTCCAGGTCAGAAGGTCAGGTACAGAAGGCAGGAGAAATTGTGAATAGGGGTACTGTGGGTGGTCAGTATTGACTCCAGGGTGGGGGATTGTTATTCGAAGAGGGTGAAGAAAATATTATGAGTGGGAACCGATACTAAGCCTACCCATGATACAGTTTCCTGCTGAACATCAGATAGATTGGGCCCCAAAAAGCTATGATATGGAAGGCGCCTATGATAATAGTTGGGGGAACTCGAGACGTCAGGCCTATGCAGGGTGTTAGGTCACGCAGGAGAAAGATAGGGGTGCTGCTGTGGAGCATAGGCCCGAACTAAATACCCCTGTTGCACATCATGAGCAGCTCATGGTCGTGGTATGGAATGTTGCCGGGATCACAAAAATGCTCATAGATCCAGTTTGGGGAAACTTTGTGGATCTACACGATGTGATCCGTTTTCAAGAAATCTGGAGCATGACCACCACACATAGGTGCAGGTATTCAGCTTAGGTGATCAACACAACAAGGAAATAGAGAGGGAGGCCTTCCAGTGGTCTTGTGATTTGGGTGAAAATCGCATTTGTTGCAAAGTTAAAATAGTATCTGTCCACTCTGTGGAAATCTTGGCAATTTATCTTGCTCTTCCCTCAGGGCTAAAGATAAGAATATTATATGTATACAATAGAGTGAGCTAGGAAATAGGGTAAACTAATGCCATAGATAGCTTAGATTCCACACTCACGAATAATATAGAAAATGCTCCCTTGATGGTTGCTGGGGACTTAAATTGTGCTTTTGAGCCACTCGCTGCCTCCCCATCAGATTTGACTGAGGAGTGAGATAGCTTCTGGAATATCCCTCAGCTAGATCTTCCTAAGTTTAGATGTACCAAAAGAGGAGGTCAAGTGTTGCCCCCTACGTTACAGCATGACTTGAGGGCTACAAACGGCAGGACTAAATCTGACACAGATGGTGGAATGACCTTTAACAGACCTGGCCACTCAAGCAGAATTAACTACTGACTGGTTGACCTTAGACTGGGGCAAATTGTATTGGATATGAAAGTGGTAGAAAGAACAGATAGTGACCACAATGCCTAGAGCCTGTCCTTATTTAATTCAGGAGATTGTGATCCCATTATTAGTAGGGGTCAGAGTGACTTGGGCGAGATATCCCATACTAACAACCGGAAAACGATTAAATGGGACTGGGTGGAGCGAAATCCCAGGGCCTTAGAAGCTGTTAAGGCCACAGTGTGTGAGGCTATGGCAGAGCTATCTAAACTTCCCAGGGTGGAGCAAATTGAGAAAATGAGTAACCACCACAAGGCACTTTTTACACAGATTGAGGAATTATTGGGCCAATCGAAAAAAGGGATGAAATGCTATAACAAACTAGGAGGGAAGAAGCAAGCCTCAGAGGTTGAGAGGTATAATAAGGATTGATGGAAGGCCAAGGGCGAGCTCTTACTGGCAGTAAAATCTAAATCCCCCCCCCCAGATATGGTGGACTGAAGAGCCAGATATAGACAGACCCTGGACCAAGCAAAACAACAATGGGAATGCTTGCTATGGTCATCTTTACACAGTGATTTGGTCATTATAGACAATAAGTCCTTTTGGCAAAGAGCGGCCCATTGTCTGGATGGATCTAGGCCTGCGCTAGAGTTTACTGTCCAGCCAGAAGAGTGGGAATCTCACTTTGGGGGTCTGTATGCACTTGATGCTAAGAAGAATGAGGAGATTGTAGATTTACAGTTCATTTCCCCTTTTGATATCAGGGAAGTATCTGCATTTTCACTACAGGAAACTCTGGCAGCCATTAGCTCTTGTATTCCAGCTATAGCATCTGGTCCTGATCGAATCCCCAACGATCTATATAGAAAGGATGTAGTGGTTTGGGGTTCCTATATTAATATGCTATCCAATACCATTCTCTCATGTATGGAAATTCTCCCCTTTTGGAAGCTAACAGAGATCATTCTGATCTTTAAAAAAGGGAACTGGACCAATCTGTGTAGTTATTGGCCCATTAGTCTTATAGATTCAGTGCAGAATTTTTTTAACAAACAGATTCTAGCTCGTATCCAGGTTTGGATTCCATAAGGAAACATCTTGTTTGATTTCCAGACTGGTTTTCATGCCAATATAAGCACTCTGGATCAGGTCTCCCGCATCATTTGCATTTTTTGGAAAGAAGTTTTTATTAAAGGGGGAAAGCTGTATGTAGCCTTTGTGGATTTCCGTATGGCGTTTGATTTGGTGCCCCAATGCTAATTTTGGAATATGGTGGCAGAGATGGGGATCCAACCATATTTATTGGACATTCTGATCCGGCTCTACTCGCAGATGAAGCCCAAGTGAGGTGGGGAGGGGATGGTCAAATAACTGAGCCCTTTAGGATAAATAGTGGAGTTAGACAGGGTTGTGTCTTAGTATCCACCCTTTTAATACTTTTTATTAAAGGGGTACTAGGATTTCTGGACAGAGATGGGTGTGATGCCCCGAAAACGGAGAGAGAAGGGTTCTAGCCCTCTTCTTTGCCGATGATATGTTACTAATTTCAAAGTCTCCCTAAGGGCTCCAACAGCTTTTAAATAATTGTAATCAATATTGTGATGAGAGCTGTCTCGAGCTAAACGATTCTAAAGCAAAGTACATGATTTTCGCCAAGGGAAATGTGAAGACACCCAATAGATGTCTGTATGTGGGGGACGGTACCATCGAATTAGTCTCTACGTTTCATTATTTGGGGATTCGTCTAACTCCGAACTTGTGTTGGACTCCCCATATAGAGAAAGCTCACCTGATTTTAATCTAGCAGACAGCTAACATATCTAAGATTCACAGCAGCATAGTATCTAGGAAAGTAGCTCCAGCGCCAGAAACATATAACATAAAAGTCCTAGGTGCAGCTGTGTATGGTCCCAACATATGGGGGAGTGGGAACACTGATTGCCTTTCAGTGACTGAACTTCGTTTTATAAGATCACTTTTTAGTCTGCCAACTAGCACCCCTCCCAAAGGAAACTAGCCCACAAGATAGATTACAAGCACTTATTGTTCGGGCACAGTGTTCCGCTTTGAAATTTGTTATTCATGGATCTCTTTCCCAGCTGTGGGTGCTAATGATAATACTTTTCATAAATATACCATAGCACCAGCTCCTGCTGCATATCAACCATATGATCTTACTGAGATTCCATTTATGGTCTGGGAGCACCAGACTTCGTTTAATGGTGATCTTCCCACTTGCCTCGCACTGTCCGAATGGACCCCTTGAGTACTGAAGAGTCCCCATGGCTGGCCCTAGCGGGTTTTACGTCTCAAACGGTTCCTGAGCAGAGGAAGGGGGGAGAGGCTGGGAGCTGGAGTAGAGGTCCAGTGCCTATGCTCCTTAGTTTATATCACAAACACAAATATAGGGCTACTGTTCCTGGAGAGGGAGAGAATATGTAGGCAGGTTGTATGAGAGTGGAGCAAGGACACGGGGGCAGGCAGCAAGACTGTCTCATGTTGCCCTCACACATCCCTAGGGGGATGTGATGCTTCATCATAGGGCATTTGCTCCTCGTTTGGCTGGCGCTGCAATGCCCAACGGGTCCCCCAAAAAGTCACTTTGATGGAAATCTTTTATTGAAATGCCATATGGTGAGTGCAAGGTAGAGTGTAAGTGGGGTGGTTTCTTAAGTGTAAAGATGTGAGTCAAAACCGATGAGGGAGGTCTCCAACTACTCTTTGATAAATCAACCGCCCTGTCAGATTAAAAGCCTTTATAGGTAAATGCTACCAATGGGGTCATAAAGTACCCTAGTAGTCTGGACACTACGATGGGGTCATAAACTACCCTAGTAGTTACATATGAGTACCCTCCCTAAGGCCTCACTCTGAATCATCAGTTGTGACAACCCTCCCTAAGGTCTCTCTCTGAATCATCAGTCAACATGTTTGTGCCCCTAGTGGTCAGGAGGATCCCTGGCACTTCGTCAGGACAGGAAACATTAGTAATTATTCTACCCCCAAAGTGTATCAAAAAGTGGTGCCCCTAAAGTGCTACCTACTTTACTGAGGTTAAGTATCCAACCTAAAATTAGAGATATAGGTACCTCCTGGGGAAGAGGAGGATGAGGGTAGGTGCGACCACTGGACCGCACTCAACTTACCTCTAGCACGACTGAGCGCGGCACATCTGCCAGAATACTAGGGTACTTTATGACCCCATTGGTAGCATTTACCTTAAGAAACCACCCCACTTAGGGGATATCATTCTCCCTTCTTTTTCACACCTTTTATCTGGCGAATTTAAAAAAGCTTATGCTTCCAAATGGGCCCTTACTTTGGCTCCTGCACTTTATCGTAACCATACGGGTTGGGATAGGGCTTCTCCTTACCACATTATTCCTATTTAGTCCGCACCTCAGGTACAACCACAGTATCCTATTAAATGGAAGGCTAAAGCAGCTGCCAAGGAAATTCTTTCCCAACTGGAGTTCCAGGGACTAGTAGAACCCTGTGTCTCTCAAATGAGCAATCCATTGTTTCCTGTTCTGAAGCCTGATTATTCTTATCGTATTGTCTTAGATTACAGACATTTAAATAGTCATGCTCACACATTTGCCCTTGCAAAATACTCATAGTATGGCGCTGATTAATAATATTGCCCGTAAAAAATATAAAACCACTTTAGATATTTCTAATGTTTTTTTCAGTCACAATTTGGCTGCAGAGAGCCGCGACTGGTCCGCATTCAGCGCCCTTGGCTTTCAGAGGCGCTACGGCCGACTTCCTATGGGCTACAAGAACAGCCCAGCAATCTTTGCAGCACACATTACGTCAATTCCTCATGACATCGACCCTGATGCACTGTCCTATGTTGATGATATCAACCTGACTAAAATATTAATTAAACCCACATTTGGCAAGAGTGGATCGCATTATTTTGCGATTTGCTGAACTTGGTTACACTTTCAACTTAAAAAAATCTTTCATAGCTTTTCTCAGTGTCTTCTTCTTGGCATATGAACTGACCAATGAGGGAAAAAGTCTTGCTCTAATTTTCTGTAAAAGTGTGATCAACTGCAGCCTCTGAGTACACTTAAAAAATTGCAGTCTCTGCTGGGATTTTTAAATTTTAGCCGGACTTACATACCTGATTTTGCCCAACTTATTAAATCTCTTTTTGTTTTAATACACCTGGATTTTTCTGCTTCTTCCTGGACATCAGAGCATACTGAAGCGCTCAGTTCTTTACAGTATGACTAACTACAAACACGCCAATTGCATACAGATGTCAATACTATGAATTTGGTCATCCAGGTTTTGCCAGGTGGTATTGTATTTACTTGTGTCACTTTTAATGAAGGTGAAGCAGTACTCATTGCATATTAATCACATCTAAATTCTTCTGCAGAACTGTGTTTTGCTTCAACTGAAAAATTCTAACTGCTGTCCAAAAGGCCATCTTAAAGGAACGGCCATTTGTTCAAGGTAAACGCATTATCCTTGTTTCTCTAGTGCCTGCCCTTGAGGCAGTCACTAAAGCTTGCGTTCCTAATTCTAAAGCACTTCACCCTCGTTGGATACAATGGACTACGTCCTTATGAGCCGTGGACGTTGACTTTGTCTTTGACCCTTCTTAGCAAACTCAAGAATTTTTGAAATATGAACATGTTTATCCTATGCCTTCTTAAATTCTGCCTCTTGACCAATGTAAATCCATCATTTATACGGACGAATCTGCACAACTGGCTAGAGGTTCTCAGCAGCAGAACAGATTCAAAAGGCAGCACAATCAAGAACAAGTTGCTTTGGGTTAAGGTGGCAGATTTTAAGGCTTGGTTGCCACTTGCTCATGTAATACATACTTTAAGTCATCAACGTGTTGGAGCACACACTGTAGGGAATTCTTTGGCTGACAAAGCAGCCAATTCTGCAGTACCCACAGCTAAGATTGCATTGGTAATCCGCTCTAAAACCCATATCAACAATGATATCTTGGCTGCTGTAAGTGCTTTTGAGAACGACACCCCTTTACCAAAGGGCTCTACTTCTAAATATTCCCATCTATTCAAGAAACGTGGTTCCTGCCCTTTCCAGGGACTAGTGAGCTGGTGGATGGTGATCACGTGACGCACGCAAGCAACAGAACAGAGCAGCAGAGGAGCGGCTGCTGCAGCTGCACTGCGGTCAGGGCTGCACCGGGGCTAAACAAGCAGCCCAAGAACCCCCACGTAAGGCGGGCAGCATCCCAGAAAAGGCCGCGGTGAGCATGGGACGACAAGGCACCCCCGCGAACCGTGAACCCCCAACTGCACACAAAGGGGAGCGAAGGCGGCAATGGGGGAGGCGAGTGAGTGAGTAGTGAGCACACCCGCCACTAGGGGCGGCCGCTGAGTGTGAGCCCAGTGATTTCCCAGAAGCGGCCCAACCAGGTTGGGTGCGGCTTGCAGCCCACCAGTGTGCCCTGCTCACTGCCCACTTGCCCTCATTCAGGCAATTACCTGGTTGTCCGTCTAGTCCCGGGATCAAACACCACAGCCGAGGCAAGTGCACAGCGGGCAGGTGTGAGAGCCGGTGCTCCCAAATGCCGGCCTGTGTTTTGCTATATCCGAAACAGTATAGTTAAGCCAGCTGGAAGCCTAAACCGCGGCCGCAGTCGTAAAGAAGAGGCACCGCCGTCACCGCCCCTCGACACCCTACGACACCTTTAAATCACCTTTTTTTAATTGCCAGTTGTTGGTGGCCCTGAGGACATTGGCGGCAATCGGACACAACAGAACACCCCAAGTCGGCAAGTCCTCCGCAACCACCCAACTGGCCAATCAGCCAACCACCCGACCAACGCCAGGTAGGTGACACCAAGCTGGTGGGGGGGCTAGTCACGGGGAGGCAGGGAGGCAAGGAGGCAACCCAAGCACCTCACCAGCTCATCAGCTCACCAGCTCTCTAGCTCTCTAGCTCTGACCTGTTCCCGACCTGTTCTTGGGTAACAAACAAGGTACAGGAATATAATGAAACAGGAATAGTACACTAACAAGTACAAAACCTAATAAAACCCAACAAACACTCCAGGCGCCCTATACGTGCCAGTCGTTGGGCAACCAGAGCGATTAGAACAACTAGAGCGGCTGGCCGGCCAGCGGGAGGCCCAGAAGCCCAGAGGGACCTGGTGGGACTAAAAAGACCGAAAGGACTAAAAAAGAAAATAGGGCCCAAGAGGTCAAGGAAGGCTCAGGCAGCCAATAAAGAGCTCCCCCAAGGGGCAGCCAGCATTAAGCATCAAGTACCAAGCATCAAGCATTGCGCAAACCAGGCAACAAGGAGGATAACAAGGAAGACATGAGGTCAGGCAGAGTAAGGAGGTCTCCCACAAGACCTAAATCCAAACAAACAAAAAGGAAAGCCGAGTGCGAGGGCAAGAGCAAGGGCACCCTCGAATTTGGCCTGGACAGCGACAAAACAAAGCAAGTAAAAACAGCGACACAGCTATGGGAAACAGGGACATCTGCACCCCTCTTAGCTCCCTCATTAATGGCATGAACATCAGTGAAACTCATAGCCCGGCGACAAAAAACTTCCAAACTACAACCTGCCTGAAGCCGGCACCGGAAAGCCAGGAATCAAAAGAACCTGTAAGCATTGAGGGGGCATCTCAAAGGAAAAATCCATGTACTTTTCAACCAAAAATGTATACAAAATTCTCCTTCCTGAAAGACCCTGGAACAGTAATTTACTCCAAAAGTGAGAACATAAAAGGGCTGCAAACCCCCCTGCAACCAGGGAGACTCGATCTTACTCCACAGACCACCACTAAATCGGCTGAACTATACAAAGGACAAACTTTACAAAAAGTCCACAGCTACGGACGTAGACCTGGATATTACCACACAAGACACAGAAACTAGGACAAACAGAGAGGCCAACAACCCAATAGGGGACAGAATTGGTAGAGATGGCAATGAGTCAGCCCAGGAGAAACCCAGTAACACAAAGCAGCCCAACAAGATACAAAAGGCTCAAAAAATCCCTAAAGCAGAAACCAAGAGTCAGCCAGATATAGACACCTCAAAAACCTTGCAAAAAGGGGGAAGTAATGACCGAGCAGGCCCTAAGGACCATCAAGTTCTCTCCCCGGAATCAAGCCAGTGAGAAGAACAAAAAGCATGGGTCCCGTCATCGTAACCAAAAAACAGCTCCTCCCTAGAGTCATTAATTACACAAGCTGACGCTCTGGCAGCACTCAACGAACCATCTGGCAACACACCACCAGTGCGCTGCCTGCCGCTTCCTTATGAAGATTCCCACTCAACGAACGGTGACATGACCTTCCTTGCATCGCAAGAATGGGAGGAACTTGTTGCCTCATACAATTTAAAACCTGTCTCAACTCATTCCCCCACGGCAGCCACAAACACGCCGCGGGCAGAGAGAAGCAACTCCACAGGACCAACCAATCGCACAAACTGGACCTACAGCTCACGGTCCTTCAAACTTTAGCAGATTTTACTTCAGGGATAGATAGGAAGCTAGCAGAACCCAACGGTCTCATAAAGCGGGGCAAGAAGCGGCTCACAGAACTCAAACTCCACGACCAGAATGCACCTGCGCTCCAATAATCGACAAATTACTCACGTTACCATCAATGCTAGGAGACTTACTATCAGACTAAAAAACAAACGCCACATCGCACATTTACCCGAGTGATGAACTACCTAGGACAGGACCAATAACACCCGGGCATCAACAAACAGGGTTGACTCCAATCAACTCACACCACTCCCCCGGCGGCAGCGAGGCAACAGCAACAATTAAAGAGAGTGCAGCCAACAAGAACAACTCGCCCCCAAAGGTACGCCGCAAACAAAAAAGGATGGGAAGAAACAGGAAGTTAGCCGCCCTGGGTCTTTGCACCAAAAATCAGCCCCAGGCAACCCCCGCTGAACTTGAATTCAAATTCGAGGACATCAGGCATGCCCCCACTCCCACTTTGGTTGACAGGTCAGAATACTCCACCGCAAGATCCAACATTACTCAGGCACCAACCGTGGGGCTATCTTCAAGATCATCAACACAAAGCACCCCAACAGATGACAACAAACAGGAGATCATTCAAATAAGAAAGGAGCTAGCCACACCAACGCAAGAACCCAGCAAGATCACCAAAGTGGAACAAAATCCAAGACTGAACCTGCTAGACGACCTACCGAACAACCATAGGGAGTCATCACAACATTCGACGAGGAAGAATGAGCACAGAATCAACACGCTAGACAAAATTTGGATATCTATTGATCCCGTGCAAACTTCCCACACTACCGCCAACCAAGGAGCCGGCAAGAGCATCTGTGGTCAACTAAGGCCCCCGCCTCATGAAGAAATCTCTACCCAGGAAACGGAGGCACGAGATGTAGAGGGAACGGACACCATCATATTCTTTCCTGAGTATGAATCCCGGGGAAGAGAGGACATACTAAACAGAGGGAACGTACTACAGCTCCTACATTCCATCAAGAGCCTAGAAAACATAAGCTTTGTAGACTTGCTCTCCATAGAATTTCAACCAACCAACAACCCGCAATGCCCAGAGGCAACTAAAACAAGATGGAACACTAGCGAGATAGTTAACAAAATCATGAAAGAAGAAAACATGTTCCAACACTGGGGGATAAAGCTGAAAGCTGAATTAAAAACACCCTACCCAACACCCTTTTTAAATGAACACACTAACAGACCACTGAAAACCACCACCTCAGTATTAAAAGGAGCAAGGAGCAGCACCCCAGGCGCACACATAACGCGCACACAGGTCTCAAATTTGAATACAGGCCTCAGGCAACCAGGCACAACTCCATCATCTACAACTCAGAACTGGACGCAAATACAGCGAACAATAACAACATAGCGACCCAATTGACAAGGGATGCGCAGCTCGCCGACAGCCCCAGTAGAGCGAGACAATACCAGCATGTGCATTTGGAACATCAATGGCCTAGCCAGTAAAACTGAAGACCTTTAGGTACTAAATTACCTAAAAACATTCAACATGATACTGCTCCAGGAAACCTGGGAAGACAAGGCTTTTGAGCTTCAGGGGTATACCTCCCACTTTGTTCCAGCTACAAAGGGATCCGACTATGGTCATCGCTCGGGGGATTAATGATACTGGCCTCAATAACTACAATAGGTGAAATTTCACTCATATAGGCCCAAATTGCAGCTCCAAGTGCCATCCAGGCAGTGATGATAATGCTCAGGTTCAACAAGGAACGCCAGGAAGTTATAATAATTAACATCTATGTGCACCCCAAACAAAAACCAAAAGTAGCTAAAGAGCTGGTCAAAGAAATAAAAAGGGTTTTGGAAGAGAAGAGCGCTGATCACATTTTCCTGGCAGGTGATTTTAATTTACATCTTATAGGGTCTGGACAAGACGAGGACCCTGTGCAAGACCCAGCCACCACCTGGGGAATACCGAATCAGAGCCTAGCAAAAATTGAGAAACCAACAAGATGCTCGAAGCACCTGCTTCAAGAACTCGAACACCTAAACTTGAGAGCACTGAACTCCCACTTTGAGGAGGACAATCCACTGGTCGCCACATTCCACTCATCAAAAACCTCCTCTGACCTAGATTTTACTTTCACAACCCTAACCATGTTCAATAAAATTGCTTCCTTCAGAATAGGCGACAACGAACACAGCGATCACCTACCACAGGCAGTGATACTAAAAGCAAACACAGCCCTCACACTAGAGGCTTGCAAAACCATCAGCACAGACGGGACCTCAAATCTCAAGCGAATAAGGTGTAAAGCCAGTAACATCGAAGCAATATCAATCACTGCTAAAACATTACATAACCAAGGGAGAGACACACCAACCCAACCAGTGAAAGCATGAGAAAGCTTTATCACGACTCTTGGTGGGAAACTCGCAACCGGGACAGGGATAAAATTGAGCCAAACGGCGGCAACACTAACAAGGATGGCAACCAGCCCAAAATAAAAAAAACTCAAACGGACCATAAATCAAACACTAAAGCGGCTTCGCAAAACCCCGAAAAACTTGGACCTGAAATTTGTCCTCCGGAAACTGAAGGCACTAATAAAAAGAAAGAAATGGGAAAAAAAGATCAAAGAATGACGAACTGAGGGCCAAGTTACTTCATGATGCCAAACAAAAAAACAGTGCCAAGTTCTGGCAAACAATTAACAGAATCCAGCGACCAAACCACCCTGGAATAAACTCTAACATAACAGAGGCAGTATGGGTAGATTACCTCTTTAACTATTTTAATAACAAAGTGCAAAAGGATGACGAAGCATGCAAAGAACTGGGGAACGCAAGCAAGGATAGAGGCGATATCAACAGGGAAGAAATGACGCACAACTTCACTCTAGCAGAGCACAAGGACTCCCCCCGGAAAACGCAACAACATCAGAGGATTGAACTGGCAGCAGGCTCAGATCTTTCATCGTCCACCAAAGAGGAGCACCACGGTCCAACAGCAACGCAGATAAAGAGACAAATAGCCAGGGGCAGACTGGCAGGCGCCCCAAGCCCCAACGGTATACCTCCAATGCTGTACAAACACGACACGGAATACTGGAGCACAGCACTAGCACTGGTTTTTAAGGACATAAATTGCGCAACAACAATCCCAGAGTCCTGGAAAGGATCAATTATCAGCCCAATTTTTAAACAGGGCGATAGGAAAGCTCCAAACAACTACCGACTAATCGCTCTCATTGACATAGAGGCAAAGTACTAAGCGAGAACAATTTTGGCTGAACTAACATCTTGGGCATCAGACAACTCTATAATTTCAATAAATCAAACCGGGTTCAAGGAACCTCAACCAACATCATGGCATTAGCCTTGTTAATGGACGTAGCAAAAGAGGCAAAACATCCCCTATTTCTTTGCTTTTTAGACTATCGTGCAGCCTTCGACCACGTTGACCGAGCCAAACTTTGGCAAAAATTGGAAAGCTGGTGGATACCAAAACCCCTCTTAGACCGGCTTAAACAGTTACACACTGATACTTGGATCAGGATTAAACTATGTGCAGGGACACACCTCTCAAAACAAATCCCCACCTCCAAAGAGTTAAAGCAAGGGTGCGTCCTAGCACCTCTACTTTTTATCCTTTTTCTAGCTGATCTCCCAGGGGTACTGGACAAGAGCACATCACATGCTACGGAACTGGGAAAAATGTTGTTGTCAAATCTGTTATATGCGGACAATCTAGTGTTGATAAGTTGGACCCCCATCGGTCTTCAACATCTCTTGAGCATGACAAACAGCTTCTCACAACAGAACGCCCTAAAAATAAATCTTAAGAGAACTAAAATCATGGTAGTAAATTATCACAAAATGAAAAATATCAATTGGTACTTAGACGGGCAATGCCTGGACCAGACAACCAGCTACAAATATCTTGGAATACTATTGGACCACAAAAGTTCATTTAAACCCCAGCTGGAGTCCCTGCGGAGAAAGGGAATCATGACCTATCTAGCGATGAAGCCCCTGAAGAAAATGCTGCCCGATCTAACACTCGATCCCTTGCTACAGGTACTGCGTGTAAAATTGCAGCCAACATTAACATACAGGAGCGAATCTATCAAAGGGAAAGATGCTGCAGATCTGGACATAGTAATAGCCAATTCTTATAGAGCAATTTTCCATCTACCAAAATATGTTTCACCGGCTCAAATACGGTTAGAATTCGGGCTCCAAAAACAATCGGTGGAAAGAAGGAGCGCGTACATAAAAAGTTGGCAAAAGATCCGAAGCCCCGAGGCAGGATCCCTAAACTCCCATCTTTGGATAGAGTTGTTTCGCCACGGAAGATCACCAGCCCGGGAATATTTGCTCGACTCCCTTAAGTTACTGGAATGGACGGACCTTTGGGGAACCCCTACAGATCATCTATCCTTCCAAAAAATTGTGACAAAGGCAACACAAATAGTATCTGTCTTAGAAGACAAGGAAACACTCGCTAAAAGGGCTGGGTAACGCTCAGTGATTACGAAATACTCAAACCACAAGCTTACCTAAAAATGGGAGTCAAAACGAGGACAAATGAAAAATTCCTAAAGTTACGGCTAGGCGTCGATCCGATCATCCCACATCTTCTACCATGGGAAAGGAGAGGAGGCCCGCAGTCCTGTCGCCTAAGCGGAAGAGGCAACGAGGATCTTGTCCACATTATCTGTATCTGCCCCAAATTAAAGGACATAAGATGGACCTTATTACGACTATTATTCAAGCAGCACATCACCAAGACCTGTAGCAGGCAGTAAAGCGGTGCTTCAATCCAGCCGAGGTACAGCTAAACTGCCAGCTCACAAACTTTTTCGACACAGTAGCTAAGAGACTTACAAAAGAAATCTCCGCAATTGGACATTGGTCAACAAAACACAGCTGAACCGGGCATCCCTTGAAGCTAGACTGTAAAAACCTAACAACCACACCTTACAGACGCACAGGCACTTTAACCCAACGTCGGTTGTATGCGCAAAAATAGGCACTTTAATAGGACGTACAATGACGGCTGTTTAACTTGGAAAGCTACCGCCAGCCCAGCTTTCCCTGATGCACAAGCACTTTAGACCCATTGAAGAGCGCAATGCCCAACTTGCCAACCAATGCGCAATTTTAAAACAATGTATAATGATGGTTTTTTAATACTGTTTTATCTATTGAATTATGAATAAGAAACTTTTTATTGTCACGTGTCTGCAAAGGTTTTAATTAATCATGCATAATAAAAATTACTTACCTACTTACCATCATTTCAATGGCCAAATTGTCCCCTTTGTAACTATTCATGGCATTGGTGATCACGTGATTCCGAATGCGGACCACAGACATGATATCATCATGGCCGCACATGAAGGTATAGCTTCTGCACATGCAGGTGTGGATGCCACCATTTCACTCTTACAACAAATATATTGGATGCCCTGCTTATACCAACAAACTAGAAAATATGGCTTAACTTGTGGCCTTTGTCAACAAATAAAAGGTTCCACTCGGTCTCGTCCACTTCAGACACATCTGTTAATTTTCAACTAGCCTTTTGGCTGTATTTGTTTAGATCACTGTGGTCCTCTGATTTCTGATACTGCATTTAAATATATTTTGCTTGCAGTTGATTCCTGCTGTAGATTCCTCAGGGTTTGGCCACAGCGCTCTGCTAATGCTCAAATTGTCATTAAAGACTAGCAAGTCTTTATCAGGACATATGCCTGTTGCGCATCCCACTAGGACCAAGGTCCGGCATTCGCTTCAGAAGTGTACCGTGATTCGATGAAGTCCATGGGTGTGCAAGTGCATTTTTCTTCTCCTTATGGACCCAAGGGGAATTCAGTTGTGGAGAGAATGAACCATGACTTAAAGCAGTCCTTAAGAGCTAGAGTATTAGGTACAGGGCGTAGTTGGTTGAACCCTCTATATGGGGTTCAATGAGCTTTAAATAATCCCCCTTAAAGATCTCTGGTTGGGCGGACCTCTACAAAGTACTTTTTGGCATCAAGATATATGCTCTAACCCTTGATGGTCCAGAAGTTGTGGCAGCTGCCGCAACCTCTGATGTAGATAACCATTGTGCTGTCTTACAGGATCTACAAAGGTTTTCTGAAACTAGCTCACGCAAACATTTGCATGCAATTCACACTGCTGCTTCTGCAGTTGCTCTTGCAGTTTCAGGCTGGCTTCCAAAAATTACTGATCTGGTTCGAGAAAAGGTGGCCATCAAAAAGGAATTTGCCGTGAGTACTATGCTCCTGTTCCAGTCCTTGGCCGTCAAGGTACCCAAACTCTATTTTTGCCACCTCTCCCAGGCTATAAAGACAATTGTTTTGTTTCCATTGAACATGTAAAGCTACACCATGTGGCAGATACTTCATAATATGCCATGGAATAGCAATTATTTCCCGCAAGTCTTTCATTGCAGCCTGTGATAACCACAGATGCTGATACTCCCAGGCTGAGGGAGGGGGACACTGAGTCCTCTGCCAGCAATTTCCCTGACACAATACCTGCTTCTAATATTACGTCTTCTCCAATGGATGTCATTGACGAGTCCATCTGAGTTGGCACTCCATCTACTAAGATGTAGAGCATCCATCTGTGTATGCTGAGGTACAGGGCCTGCCAGTAATCCCTGGGACATCTTAGATATATAATAATTTAGCTTTGTTAGCAAGGGAATGACTGGCCCATTTAGATTCCAACCGCCAGCATTGTAATGCGGCAGTCGGAGAGTAAATCAAGGTGCCAATTATGATGCGACCCGGAAAGTGGTGGTGCGAGCTTCACGCCTGGAAACCCACTGAGGGGAAAAAGTACTATGAACTATCTATCCCAGCATGCATGGATACTAATGAGCATTCCACTAGAAGCAATAAAGAGCAATTTTGAAAATGAATTGTTGGTCCATGCTAATTGTGTGGATGCCACGAGAGGAGCCTGTGAACAAGGGCTTTGACAGCCCGAAACGTGTAAGGCAGAAAAAATATTGTTGTTGGTATTGCAGGTTTCCTAAAAGAATGGAACGACATGCTGTCGAGTGCAGCTTCATCTGAGGACATTTTGAGTTTCATATTAACGAACGGCTGTCCAGCCGTGAAGCTCGCACCACCGCGCTGAAAAGTAAAGCGTGTCCGTGATTTGGACTGTCCATGTCACAAACGGAACAGCAAGTCAATTTCACTGAACTATGCAATGTACATCAATCAGCAAGCCCACTGAGGGATGAAAATAATATTAATTGACTCTTGGCATCTTTACACCCACCAGGGAAAAAGGAACATGAACTACAGATCCCAGCATGCAAAGAAGGAGAAATAAAACACCCAATGATGGGAACCCACTGAGTGGAAAAGTACTATGAACTATCTATCCTAGCATGCATGGATACTAATGAGCATGCCACTAGAGGCAATAAAGAGCAATTTTGAAAATGAATTGTTGGTTCGTGCTAATTGTGTGGATGCCACGAGAGGAGCCTGTGAACAAGGGCTTATGCAGCCCGAAACGAGTAAGGCAGAAAAAATATTGTTGTTGGGATTGCAGGTTGCCTAAAAGAATTGAACGACATGCTGTCGAGTGCAGCTTCGTCTGAGGACATTTTTGGTTATATATATATATATATATATATATATATATATATATATATATATATATATATATATGCAAGAAAAGCACGTAATTCTGCTGCAATTGGTGCAAAATGCCGCAGCCAGAATGATCCTAAAGCTGCCCAAATTTCATTCTATCTCCCAGGGACTATGAAAGCTACCCTGGCTTCCAATTCCAGCCAGGCAAAATTTAAAGCCCTGTGTCTTGCACATAAATGACTGTATAATACAGGCCTGGAGTTTCCTAGGAATGCTTTTAAATGGTACACCCCTAATAGAGCTTTACGATCCGCAAACTCCAAAACTCTAGTAATTCCCAACATCAAAAAAGCAAATTGGGGGGGTAGGAGTATCATTTTCGGCACTGCAAAGTTATGGAATAGCCTCCCAGCACTCATCAGAGCCATTCCCTCATTGTTGGCATTCAGGAAGGAGATTAAGACTTGTCTTTTTAACAACTAAAAGCGTTAGTGTTAGAATGCTCTATTTCAGACAGCAACAAGACACCTATGGGTATTTGCACGCTTTACAAATTTTCCTAACATAACATATATATATTATTGCATTATAATATAAATTTAAATTATTAGTTTAATAATACTTTTTAACTAGATATATGTAAATATATATATATATATATTCACTGAAAAAACCATAGGTTTCAGGGGCGTTATAGTTAGCTGGACATTTCACTCGTATAAAACCATAGAAATTCCACTGTTATAGTTAGTTCAGGTAACTATAACCGTGCTCCCGCAATGCACTGCTCATGACGTCACATATTACATCATTCATGGCATGGTCATTTCAGATGTCATCAGTGATGTCATCAGTGATGTCACTGACCATGTCATGAATGATGTAATATGTGACATCATGAGCAGTGCATTGCGGGGGCACGAGTTATAGTTAGCTGAACTAACTATAACAGTGGAATTTCTATGGTTTTGTACGAGTAAAATGTCCAGCTAACTATAACGTCTGTAAAACCTATGGTTTTTTCAGTGAATTTCAATGGTTTTTTAAATGCTAATTTCTAACTATAACGTCCCTGAAACCTATGTTTTTTTCAGTGAATTTCAAA